>JASPKZ010004568.1:0-375000 GCA_030220185.1 Diploptera punctata
GAGTTTTTATATTTAATTGAACTTCCGAGATGTTTTAACATTTAATTGTATTTCAGAGAGTTTTAATATTTAATTGTATTTCAGAGAGTTTTAATATTAATTGTATTTCAGAGAGTTTTAATATTTAATTGTATTTCAGAGAGTTTTAATATTTAATTGTATTTCAGAGAGTTTTAATATTTAATTGTATTTCAGAGAGTTTTAATATTTAATTGTATTTCAGAGAGTTTTAATATTTAATTGTATTTCAGAGAGTTTTAATATTTAATTGTATTTCAGAGAGTTTTAATATTTAATTGTATTTCAGAGAGTTTTAATATTTAATTGTATTTCAGAGAGTTTTAATATTTAACTGTTTTCCAAGAGTTTTAAAATTTACTTTGTAATTCTAAGAGTTATATTTCTTGTTTGGTATTTAGTTTTTGTAAATAAAGTTTGGTTTATTACTCATACCGCATACCTAGCTTCTACCGAGCACTCTAATACCTGTGGTCCTAACGGGTTTTTTGAGTCACCCGTTTCTAGCTTACATTGGAACCAGCACTAGTTTAACACCATTATACACATTCCTATATCCGCTCGAGCCATTATTAAAATCTAACAATATTATAACCACAGTTTAGGGATTTAGGCCCTTTTTCGCTACCGAAGTGTTAACCCTCAACTAGTTTATAACACAAAATAAACAAAAAATCATGTTTTGCCAACTTTTTAACATTTTTACCAGCCGGTTCCCTTATGATTGGAAGATAAATTATATATTGACCATTGTTCAAACAGAATGATCAACTTACGAAAAACACCCTAATAAAATTTAAGGTACCAAGCTTTACCTAAATTATTCTAACCAATTTATTTTACCTAATCTAACTTAACCTACCTAATCTAAAATGAATAATTATGTTGGCAAGTGCCTGTAGCGAAAATGTGATTATATGAAGCATGAAGCTAGCACGAAAGTTATCCGATAAGTATCGATTACTATCGATACAGTTACTAGTGGTTAATTGCAAGATTTATAGGCGGGCATGTGGGTAAGAATAGCTTAATTATGTTTTTTTGGTATACATCTAACCTAGATCTAATACAACGCTATTTTATAATTTTGTGGAAGAAACTTAAAAATAAGTTTTACACAATAATGTCATTAACAACAAACGAATTTAAACACAAATCTGTGACTGGTGAGCGTCTGGAAGAATCACTGATAATTTCGTAAAATAGGTCACGGCAGAAAATGTGGGACATTTACAGCTGCGAATATGAGTTCAAATTCTAAAGCGTGTCCTGCAATCCTTGTAACATATCAGTTTCTCTAGACGCTTCCTGCTCTACACATTCCAACCATCGCATCGTTAACATTAAACAATAAAGAGGACGAGGTGAAATTTGGGACATTAAAATATCTTGGATCTGGCATCAGAGTTTATTCCAATCCTGGAAGTGGCGGATAATTACAATGTACTCTGCGACTATCTTGGCCACCTTATTCCTGTAGAATTATTTGATGGGAACTACCAATAAAGTAATGCAAAAAGAGAATAAGTGTGAAACATGCATGTCAGTGCCATAATTTGTCTTTGCAACAAATGTTAAAAGTAAACACAAAAATGCAAATAAACTAGAGACTACTTATTTCAGAGTTAGGTCAAAACAAACCGGTCTGACAATATATAAATCATCCCTTTTTTGTTATCTCAAAATATTATAATTTCCCCAAAGAGCTGTACTAATATAACAGACATTTCGAGCAAAATTAGTCATTGGACATTTGGACATAAAAGGAGGAGTAAAGAGTATTTTGACATATATAATTAATGCTAGGGGTCCCAAATTTGGGTGTCAAAAGGCATAGAACAATAATTTGATAGATTTGAATTATATGTCTCAATTTAATAATAAATAAGGCGACTTAATATATTCTAGCGGCTCTAACTTAGAGGAGTAATTTAAATATCAGGGTACGTTTTCATCGCCAGAGTATTTATATAATATCTCTATTAATCGCATAGGAGAGACATAAGAATGACTACATTATCTTCCTGGAAATCAGACTGTAATAAGAACAATTAATGAGATGGGCAGAACATGTAACACTAAATGGGAATGCAATAGATGGACGAAGACTTATTGTAGGAAAAACAAAGGTAAATCTTTCAATAAATAGCCGAATATTCTGGCAATGAAGTAACACTAAGCGAATATTCTGGCAATGAAGTAACACTAACAATGATTTCAGTGAAGTAATTTATGAATGAATGACTAGAATATATTTGGCTCAATACACAGGGTGTTAAAATTACGTTTACAACGTTTCAGAGATAATAGAGGAGGTAAAAACAAACACTCTTTTTTACCTGAAAAACTTTGGAATATGCACAGTTTTGCCGCTAGATGGTCTTACGTGTAGATGGCTTGACGTCCGTCACAATACGTAATGATTAGTTGTCTATGTGCTGGTGTGTCTGCAACAAATTGAAAGATCTTCAAGGTGTCAACAAAGACTAGCTACGATAAGTACAGTAAGTACGTTTGAGTTTACTATCCATTCTCGTGCCTCAGTATACCTGCAATGTTGAAACTTTTTACGTTTGTACTACATGGCGGTTTCCATTTGTTGTAGTGCACTGTACACAATTTATACATCACAGATGGCTGAGTATACTCTAAATGAGCTTACGGACATGCATATTCTGTATAAGGAGATACGTGCAGCACGGCGCCTTTAACCAGAAAGGTCTCAGATGAGAAGGTTACCATCTCATGTTCTCTTTCAAAGAATTGATGCCTGAATGCGTGAAACTGGACACGTGGAACTAACCAGATGAGGAGCTGGGAGGCCTCGCAGTGTGCGACGTGTTGCGTTTGAGGACAGCGTGTTGAAATTGTTTGAAGAAACGTCCAACAGACGATCCGTAGGTAGGACACTCATCACTAATCATATCAATGTGTAGAACGTCCTGCGTGAAATGGGACTGCAAACATACCATTTTCAGAGGGTGCAGCACTTGACAGCGGATGACTTTCCCCGGCGCGTGAACTTTTACCAATGGTTTCTGTAGCTAATGGTTGCAACCCCTGACTTCCGAACCATTGGTTTGTACATAGAGGCGTGTTTTACGAGGGAAGGGATATTCCACATCCATAACAGTCATGTTTGGGACTTTGAAAATCCGCATGCACAGTTCGTGGGTCGGTATCAACACCGATTCAGCGAAAATGTCTGGGCTGTAATTGTGCACAACCAACAGGTAGGGTCTTATATGTTGCCTAACACCCTAGATGGTGGTAGTTATTTGGTTTTTGTACGAGACGTCCTACCACAATTGTTAGAAAATATTCCATTGAACTTCAGGGAACGAATATGTTTTCAGCATGACGGTGCCACTCCATACTTTGATCGTCGTGCCAGGAACAATCTGCACGGTTGTTGGATTGGCAGGGCTGGGCGGTACCGTAGTCACCTCGATCACCGGACCTAACTCCCCTGAATTTCTATTTTTGGGTAGAAATGAAACTTCTTGTGTATGAGATACCTATGAATACGGCAGAAGAGTTAGTTCCTCGAATTGTGGAGGCTGCCCATTCTATTTGAGACGATGTTGGTCTTTTTGAGCGTTGCAGACAGTCCATAGTGCAACGATACCACTTGTGCAATGCCTTCAATGGACGACAGTTTGAACACCACCTCTAACACGTCAATTGGTCTCGTTCCTTAATACGAAAAACATTGGATTTTTATTATCAATTAACATTTTCGTACACAATAAATGGCGCATATGCCAAAGATTTGTAGGATAAAACAAGTGTTTGTAGTTATCTCCTCTTTCATCCCTAAAACATTGTAAACGTAATTTTTAACACCCTGTAGTGAGTGCAAATATTCGCGCGGTTAGGAACCTCTGAATTCCATAGTGCGCGAATCAGTTACGTGAGCATATGATGTCACTTGACGCATGAATCCGGAGTAGAAATCAAGGAATAATTATTTACTGAGACCATAATAACAATTATTGAAAGAATAATTCAAAGAATTCGAAGAAAATGGCATGCTCTGATTTACTGCTTCAATCGAGATAAGTGATGCCCTTTTTTAAATACTTTCTATGAATAAAAAGTTTTTGTAAGTTTAAAAATTATGATTATAAACATCATGCTTATGTATTAAAACTTAAATATGTATTTGAGCATGAGCGTACATTCCTATTGAGCAGCCTATTAACATTACCATTTTGTTAATCCTACAGATTCAGAAACATTGAAAAGTCTTCAGAAAATAAATAGAAACTGGAAGGTTGTGAATCGGATTTTTATGTTTATGTTTGTGGTAGCTCTGAAACTGATCTAGACATTTTCATATATTTACTTTATACTCTTGGTCATGAAACAGGAAATATTCCAATGAATGGTGTTAAAAACATAAATAAGTACGTAATCAATTTACTGCCACTATAGAACCCGTAGGTTGATAGCCGGTTTCCATATATTACTATCCTGAGCTAATATCATGCAATCATCCTCTATGTATTGAACTATCGTTAAATCATTATTAATATTATTCTCCTACCTCATTATTGGATTACTTACTGGTCACTTTTCTTCTGGTATTCCTACAAGAATTTCCATGACCTCTTTCAATTCCCATTTGGGCTGCATGTCCTGTCCATTGCAGTTAACGAGACTTAAATATTCTTATTATATCTCATTTCCCATAAAGATCATATAGCTTATTTTTAAGTAGTCTTCTCCATTCGCCTGGCTGTTCACCTCTTCTCGAACCAACATATTTCCTAAGACTTTATTCTCAATTCTCGAAATGTTTGTCCTCTCTCAAAGTATGAGTGTGTTTAGCATCCATCTTCAATTCCCTAGTAAAGATGCAAACATAGCATGAAAATGATATGACTGCAGTGAAGGACCTGCCTTCGGTCAGAATTACTATGGATGGATAATATAAATAGGAGATTAACAGTTTTACATATTTTCTGTATAATGTTCTTGAGATAATATGTGACGACAATAGTCTCTGATAGTACTTAATAGCGTGCAATTCTAGAATTCAAACCTATGTTTAATTCCTTTCTGTATCATATTCATATTTGTAATTATTATTCCTAGGTATTTTATTTTATTTTTATTTTTATTTATTTATTTAGCCTGGTGGAGTTAAGGCCATGTGGCCTTCTCTTCCACTCACCAGAACAAGCATATGTTACATATGAATACAAAAAAAATACAATAATAGTCATATAAAACAGGACAAACATATGTTACACATGAATACAAAAAAATTACAATAGTAGTCATATTAGACAGGACAAACATGTTACATATGAATACAAAAAAAGTTACAATAATAGTTATTGAACAATTCATTATCTGTCATATTGAATAATAATGAAATTAATGTCTAATAATAGAATGAAACTAAATACAATTAAATTAAATTAATGATACAATGAATAAAAAAGGAATAACAGCTCGAATCTACTATGCATAAAAAGAAGAGAAAAAAAAACACTACAATGAATTAATCTACGCTTTTTATACAAGGCATTAGGTAAATATATTAACAAATCCTAAGTCTATTTTTATTAAATAATGCAAAAACGCATTATTAATTCTTAAAAAGTAGTATTAGTGAGTTGTTTCTGTTAGTGATTTTATTTTCAATTTATTTCTGAAAGATGGTAAAGTTTGGCAGTCTCTGACATAGGGTGGAAGTGAATTCCATGTTCTAGCAAGAGAAACTGTAAAAGATTTCGAATAATAGGTAGTATGATGAGGAGGGATATAAAGGGCACTGTGCTCAAGGGATCGGGTATCTAAGTTATGTGTATCAGAGAGTTTAGTGAAGCGGTGTGATAAATAATAAGGTAAATATTTGTAGACAGCAGAAATGCTAGTCACAAAACCAATTATATTAGAGGTTGAAATGGCGATAGAAACATTTAAAATGTATAAAGCTTCAGGTTCAGATGGGATCTCAGCAGAACTGATAAACTCAGAGGGATAAAAATTAATGGACAAGATACGTCGGTTGCTTGTTATGATTTGGGAAGTGGAAGCTCTTGCAAATGAGAGAAAAGAATCGATTATCGTTCCAATCTATAATAAATGAGATAAAACTCATGTCAACAATTACAGGAGCAACTTATTACTTTCAACTTCCTATAAAATTCTAACAAATATATTAATAAACCGGCTTACTTCTTAATTGTGACATGGTAGGAGATCATCAATGTGGATTTAAAAGAAACAAGTTCACAATAGATAAGGTTTTTAGAGTAAGAAGATTTTAGAAACAAATTGAGAATATAGCGGCACTGTATATCACCTATATGTAGATTTCAAAAAAGGCACACGATAAGAGGGAAAAATGATATAATATCCTTCTGTAGTTCGTAATTTCTAAAAATCTGATTAGACTTACACGACTATGTCTAAGTGATAAAAAGAGTAAGGTGCGTGTGAGCAATGAGTTTTCGGATAGTTTTGAAATGAACAATGGGTTAAAGCAAGCAGTTGGACTATCTCCTCTATTATTCAGTTTTGTACTAGTGCATGACATCAAATTTTTAGAGGGCGAAGAAGGCCTACAACTCAATAGTATTAATAAATTGTTAGTCTATGCTAATGGACGATAGCGAGGAGACACTAAAGGCCAACACACACACACACTATATTGATTTAACACTAAGAAATTGGGACTGATATATATATATATATATATATATATATATATATATATATATCCTAAATAAATAGTTAAACCTTAGAAAGTATTGTGATTTGAAAGCACTAATTAGAGGTTAAATTCCTCTTTTAACTTTGTGACTACTTAAATATGTTCACTAAATAATAAGGGAAATAAAAAAAAGTTTAAACCCCATAAAAAATAATAAATAATTTAAAGATAGAGGTAAAAAGCTCTTTCACGCTAAATATATTAACTTATCATACCGATAAATCCTAAGTGATTAAAAGTTCAATTCACAGGGGTAAATTTAACTTTTTTCCCTCAACATTTTTTAGGCCTAGCAGGAATACCCCGACGATATTCAGATTATCCAGATGCATATACAGCATGAAATGTTGTATCATCTATTATATATATATATATATATATATATATATATATATATTCATAGAAATACATTTATAATAAAACTAAATATATATTCATAGAAATACATTTATAATAGAGTTGGACAGCTAATGATAAATGACGGAAATTTTGAAATAGTGGTTCAATTCAATTGCCTAGGAACAATAATTACAAATACGAGTTAGATGCATGAAGAGAATAAACATAAGCTCAATTCTGGAAGTTAATAGTATTATGCATTGTAGGGACTCTTGTCTTCTCAACTCCTTCTCAACGTTAAACTGAAAATATATAAAACTGTAATTCTCCCAGTTATATGGATGCGAAACATGTACTCTTACTATAGGGGAGGAAAGAAGATTACGAGTATTTGAGAATAAAATTCGCAGGAATATATTTGGACTAACGAGATATGAACAGACAAGTAAATGGAGAAAACTATATAACACTGAGCTACATGGTCTTTGAGGAAGCCAGATATAATAAGATCATTTAAGTCCCATAGATTGCATTGGGCAGGACATGTGGCACGAATGGTGAAAGAAAGAGATGCATGGAAGCTTCTTGTAGGAAAACCAGGAAATCTCCCAGATGGTAGACCAAGAATGAAGAGGAGCAATAACAGTAACCATGATTTGAGGGAAGTAGAATATACAGGGGACGACTGGAAGATATAATCTCAGGATAGGAATGTATGGAGAACTTGTGTCCGCGCGGTGATGATCCTACGAGTTTGATAGAGAGAGTGAGTTAGTTAATTAAGCATTTAAATTAAAGTCGCATACGCAAAATTTCCCTCATTTGCCATCAACTACCCACTTCCATTTTATAATATACTTCTTTAATTATGTGAACATGTATTTCGTTGCAGTGATGTTTCTACTTCCAGTCTACATTTCTTTCTGTTATTCAATAGATAATGCATGTTAGCAATTATTATCTATTCGCTATCACCTAATAATACTACACCATCAGCATATTCAAACAATGTATTAACAATATTGAGCTATTCGACTTTTTCAGTCCCTAAAGTTTTGATGTGTCCCGCGCCGTAGCCGAGTGGTTAAGGCAGGAAGCCTTGGCGCAGAGCTACGGGACTTGCGCTGGTTCGAGTCTCCATGGGGAAGAAATTTTCTCATGGTATTTCGGCCAATATGGGACCGGTGCCCACCCAGTATCGTGATGTATTTGGGTAGCTACAATAAGTAGCGGCTCAGGTTGAGAAAACCAGCTATAACGGCTGGTGGACTCGACATGCTGACCACATGTCACCCCTACACTGGCTGATTATCATCTACCTCTATGATTGACACATGTGGATGTGAGGCCAACAGCCGGCTGGTAGGCTAAGGGCCTTGTAGGGCTGTCGCGCCAGGAGTTTTAAAGTTTTGATGACATGTTTTCATTTGCAGACAAGTATAGGGGATAGTGATCCTCCTTGCTTTAACCATTTGTGAATATCAGAAGTATTAAAAACGTTGCCTAAACGCACCTAATATAGATGTAACTAGTTTTTTTAGAATTATACCAATTACAGCAGATTCTACATATTATTACGCGAAGAAAAAACTGTGTATCCCTTTTTAAGCAGAGGAATGTGATATTTGGATAATTAAAATTCGTAAAGAGAAGGAGTGTAAAAAAATATAATTTATGTGTAATATGTGTTACAAATAAATAAAATAAAATAAATTGCCTCTAAGGAATTTATATATCACTCATTCATTTGTGTACTCATTCATATGTTTACGTGCATACGGAAAGTGCATTGTTGAACAAAGAAAATTGTGCAGCAGCAATGTGAATTGACTTACTCTCGCGTATTTATTTTTAGTGGTTTAAAAAGAGCAAACACATATTATTATTTAAATTTAAATTAAACGCTGTCTAATCTTGGATTTAGCAATTTCATTACATTTCTTTATATCTAGATACTCGCACCTACTTCCATTATGCCTCGACATAGAACACTGAGGGGTCGGAGTGAGAGTCAAAGATGAAGGGATATATATTCCCGTACACAAAATAATAGGCCAAATGCAACTTTAAATAGTATAAATAGTACAAAATGTCAAATGACGCGATATTGTTTTTAAATATGGCTTAGCCAAGCTACACCACATATTTCCTGTCGTTCGTATTTCTAAAATAAATCGAAAAATAATGCATAATAACGTATTTGTGACAAAAGTAAAAATTTAATGAATATCGGTCGAATTTCGACTGCTGGGCGACCACTAGTATCGTACAAATTCGCCCTTTTATTTAAGTCGCATGCCTCTTTAAACTCTAGATATAATCGGAGCATAGTGTCATCATAATCACATTTATTTTCTAGAAACTGTCTTATTTTAAAATTGAACTATTGTATGCCTGTTTCTTCCAAATCCACATTTACGATCACTTGTTAAGCAGTCAATATAGGGAGCAAGACTCAAGTGTAATATAATTATTAATATTCGTACGAAACAGAAAGGAATGAGTTGCCCCTCGAGTTGTAGCATTCACTTTTCTCTCCTTTCTCATAGTTTTGTACGATATTCGATTATTTCCATTCATTTTCTTCCAATCATACTAAACCACTAAAGTATTTCATCCACCAAATTTTTCTACTCATGATTTCATCATTTCTCCTGAGATCAAATCTGAAATTAATGCCTCGTACATCTTAACTATCCTGCTGTCATTTAGACCCTTTATACACTTGCCTTTATTAATAATACTAGCTAACACCCGGCGTGCGTGGCTACTCCTAAATAAATGTTAATGAGTTTTTAAGCACCAGCCGTGCGCTGATATACTCTATTTTTTTGTAAGAGTTTTCTTTAGATGTTCAATTCTGTGTACACAGTTTGTGTATTTGTTATGGTTTAGGCAGCGTAAGCCATTTATGCGTCAAAATAGGGACTCTGTTTCACGTTTTTCACTACAAACGGTGATTTTTAGGGGTGAAGTGGTTGAGTATTACAACTCTCTTATAGCCTATGTTCATTCCCGGAATCTCCTGAATATTTTTCAAAAAGCCCCATTTCAATCGAATGAACGGCACGACAGAGCACGCTTGCCCGGCAATCTAGATATTTCGATCTTCTTGGTATAAAAAATTCAAAGCGCTCGCTGACCAGCCGGCCGATGGCCTCACATCCACATCTGTTAATCACAGAGGTAGACGATCATCTAGCCAGTATAGGGTGACACGTGGTCAGCATGAAGGATCCTACAGCCGTTATAGCTGGTATTCTCAACCTGTAGTCGCTACTTATTGTAGCTACCCAAATGCTGGGTGGGCACAGCACAGTGCGCCAGATACGGAATCTAGCTGGAAAAAGTATTTTACTAACTCTCGCCAATTCATATTTCATCACTCTAAAATTATTGCCAGAAGACTGTTCTTCACTTATCTGCACAGGAGGGTAGAATTCTAAAATGTATGTAGACAATATAAACTTGGGAAGTTTCCGATAGTTAATAACTCATCTGGTCCGCATCCCAGGCGTGTATCGAGCTGTAGAAATAAATACGTTTTGCATTAAAGTTCAGTGAGTTATTCTATATGGATATTTTACCTCTATGTCTACACTTTACATTGATATATTTAAAATGTTTCTATACAACCAGATATTGTGTTAAATACACGTGGAATCATACCTTCGAAACACTAAAAAATTTACACAATCGTTTTACTTTAAATTTAGCTACTAAAGAACAGTTCTGAACAGTAGTACAAATTTTAGTTACAATATAGAGTGATTTATGGACTTCAATTCCCGCACAGTAACATGTGTGCAAATTATTGCGTTTTTTTGTAATTAGCTTTTTTATTATAGGAGGCGGCCGTCAGCTGAGGCCTATCTTCGCGTGCAGAGAATTGTTCGTACAATATATTAAGAAAAGTGATTGATGGAGGCAATAAGTGATCCACTATTAATAAACTGGGCTAAGGAGATGTTCGGAGAATGTTTTCAAAAAATTAAAAAACATTTTTAAAAGCGATTTTCTAAAATATAGAAGTTGTGCGATATAACAAGTTACATTTCTACTGAAATATTTTGATTGGCTAAAAGTAAATGTAAACTCTCCCATTATTAAGAATATAGAACACTGATAGTCGTTGGAAAATCCTGTTCCATCTGGTTATGGAATTGTAAGACCCAAAATATTTTTCGAAGACTCTGGAATAAAAAAAAGTTTTATTTCTGCTGAAATGTCTGTATTGCGAAAGGTGGCATAACAAATTTGCTTCCCTACAAGCATTATAGGGCGGATAAAATATCACAACCTCTCGATTTGATACCTAGTCTCATGTTAATACATCGACATATTAATATTTTACTGTCAAAAAAGACAATGCTTTGTCCGTCATAGAAGGTAGGGGAGTTGAGCGGGATGACTTGTAATGCTTATTGTTATTTTGAAGCTATATTTTGTTGTTCTTTTGAGTAATGTCTTTCAAACATCAGCAGTATCCTGTTTACCGTATGTCCAAAGTGATATTTCTCTTGCAAGAGCAAGTTCATCGCGGGAAAATTCCTTCTAAGTGAAGATTTCTTAAATTCCAGCCTCTTCGAAAGTTATTTTGGGACTTCAAATTCCATAAGCAGATGGAACAGAATTTTCCAACGACTGCCATTGTTCTAATTAATTCTTAATAATGGGAAAGTTAACATTCACTCCTAGCCAATCAGAATATCTCATTAAAATTTATTTTTCTCGCGCAACTCCATATGTTTGGGAAAGTCGTTTTTCAAAAAAAATATTGATTTAAATGTCATTTAAAACATTCTGCTAACATCCCCCTACCCCCAAATTGTTAACTAAATGATAACATGTTTTCCCATATTAAATCAAACAATTATTCTGCGCGCAACGCTAGGCCTCAGTTGCTGGCTACCGCCTGTAATGAGAAAGCTAATTTAAAAAACGCAATAATTTGCACACATGCTATTTTGCGGGAATTAAAGTCGATAAATCACTATATATTATAACTAACATTTGTACTACTGTGCAGAACTGTTTTCTTTGTATCTCAATTTAAAATAAGATGATTGTGTATATTTTTTTGCATGGAAGGTATGATTCCACATGTATTTAACATAATATCTATTTACATAGAAAAACATTAAATATATCAATAAAATTACACACCTTGAGGTGAAGTATCCATATAGAATAAGAAAAGCTCACTGAAATTGAACACACAACGCTAATAACACGACTGGGATATAGACCAGATAAGTTCTTAACCATCGGCAACTTCCGATGTTTATATTGTATTCATAATAAATAGAATTTTACCCTCGTTTGCAGATAAGAACCGTCATATAACAATTATGTTAAGAGCAAAAAAAAAAAAGATAAATTGATGATGGTGAGTGAAAATTGATTTTTTCCAGCTAGATTTCATTTCTGGCCCACTGTGCACCTATCCCATACTGACCGAAATTCCACTAGAAAAATGTATTCTCCCACTGAGATTCGAAACAGCGTAAGTCCCGTAGTTCTACGCCATGACTTCCTGCCTTAACCACTCCCTACGGCGCGTGCCTCCTGGTGTTAATGAAAGATAAAAATGGTTATTGTGAGTTATCCGTAACCAGATACGCATATGCTGTCGCGAACTTTTTTGTAGACCTTTTTTGAGATATTCAATTCTGTGCACATTACGTTTGTGTATTTCTTATGGTTTAGGCAGCGTAATCCATTTAAGCTTCCAAAGAGCTACTTTTTTTCACATTAGAATTATACCCTCCTTTGCAGATAAATTAAGAACCATCACATAAGAATTATATTAGACTAAACAAAAATATAAATTGATGAGGGTGAGTGAATGAAAATAGTTTTTTTTTTTTCCCAGATAGATTTCATTTTGGTCAACTGTGCACCGGTCTTAACTCTGCCAGAATAAATAAATCAAATCACCGGTTCCATACTGGCCGAAATTCCATGGAGACTCGAACAAGCGTGTGTCCCGTAGTTCTGCAGCAAGACTTCTTGCCTTAACCACTCGGCTACGGCGCGGGACTTTTGGCATCAATAATGAAGATGAAAGGTTCACCCGAATGGGTACTATTATCTTCGTATCAATGGAAGACAAAAATGGTCATTGTGAGTTTTGCGTAAGAGATAAACATATGCTGTCGGGGACTTTTTTGTAGACCTGTATTCAATTCTGTGTTCGTTAATTTAGTGTATTTCTTATGGTTTGGCTGCGTAAGCCATTTAAGAATCAAAGAGCTACTTTTTTTACGTTTTCCACTACAAAGAGCGATTTTAAGGGTGTAGCAGTTGAGTATGGCAACTCTGTTATAGCCTATGTTCATCCCGGGAATATCCTGAACATTTTGCAAAAGAATCCGGTCACAATCGCATTTTATTTTATATATATAAAAATATATGATACTACTTCATTGACAAAGTTAATATCTGTGATAGCGGATAGGATCCTCCTTCAGACAGAAACGTATATTCCATTGTATAATGTAAAACTTTCTGATTTCTGGCTGACTACCTTCTCCTGTAAAATAGCCATATCCAAGGGCCTTTTTTTTGTAATTTTCTCGTTAATATTTTTAGGACCCCACTACCATGTAATGTCCAAATATTTCATGTTGCTAAAAATATGCCTGTGGCATAGACACCCTGAAGTAGCTCCCGCTTGGGGAAACGAATGGGGGAATATTTCTCTCCGGAAAATTTTACCACAGTGAAACCCATGTCCGCGTGTCTTGATGGTAGTATTTTATGCGGTGAAATTCGTCTCTATTTCGACCTAGTTACTTATTCGTCTGGCTTATCGCCTTCGACCTATACGGCAAGGATAACACTTTCGCCAACAATGCTACGATAGGCATAGCTCTTTAAGCATGCAAGTCACTCCCAAGTAAACATACCGTGGAGGTGTAAAAACTGAAATGAAAAAATAAATTGACTTTTCGCTGTATGATAACGGCATTGTTATTATATATTTGCTGTTTTGTTGTTACTTCATTAATGGCTTGTATTTATTTATATAAGTGCGATATAGATGATAATAAACCACGCAGTCCTACCTGTACAAACGCTGCATCCTCCTTTCGAGTTTCCAAGTCTACAGCGATACTACATTAAGGAAGATTCAATTAGCCATATATATTATTCTAAGAGAATAGCGTTCTTGTGTTTGAAAACTGTAATTTTAAATTAATTAGATTTGTTTAATTTATGGTATCTAGTTTACATTGTTTGTATGCATAAAAGTAAACTTGTCATGCATTAAAAAACTCTACTTTCCAGTATGAAATAAGTAAAACGAACAATGTTTTCTGTAAATAGAGTTTAGCACACTGCCATTTCATTCTGCTAGATCACGCGCTTCTGGGTAATACCACGTGACTAATTATTCCCATTCCAGGAGACCAGAGAAAAGTTTTCAAAGTAAACATAAAAGCGATAGGGGAGTCGACTTTAAGCTGCGTCTTTACGTCACAATGGAATTTTCTCCTTCCACCCACCCCTTCACGTGTTCAGCTCAGGGTTTTGCGTGCTTTTAATTAAGCTAAACCTAATTCCATCAAGTTTTTCTCGTTTTCCAGTTGCTTATCGTGAATCAAAATCGAATGTCTGTATCTAACGCCGCAATTATTTTACATAACATTTCATTTATTATTGTTACTTGTTTATTATTTGTAGTGGATTAATAAAATACACGGCAGTGGTCTCGAGGTAGCGTCACCCGGGCCCGTATTCGATCCCCGGTCGAAACACGTTTCCTGGACGATGGATTATTCAGGGGTTTTTCCTCGCCTGTAAATATATATGCCAGGATCCAATCGGTCCCCGAATATGATCTGGCCATCATAATCATAATTTTCATATTCGCCATATTTAACATAAATGTGTACATGGTGTGTTTCATCTTACCATTTTCTCGCCGGAAGCACATTGAGTTCGTGCATAATTCGGGGAATCTTTCAAAATAAAATTGAAAATATTTGGTCTTATAACCAAGTTACAATAAACCTAAATTAATACATGATATGCCTACAATATAATTATTGTATATTTATAACGTGTGTTCATTTCTCTTCATCTAACAAATAAAATATAAATAAGTAATGTAAATAGAAATAACACTACTACTGACATGGTTTCAATTAAACTATTAGAAGGAGAAAGATTAATTATTTAATAACAATTAATTGAATAAGCGTGAAATAAATGTATGAAGTGTGCGGAATCTCCTTATGTCTTTAAGCGGCAAATTCCAGAATCCGGAAGTGACCACTGAGGAAAACATTGATTAAAAAGATATATGGTAAAAATATTTTCTTACCAAAATGTGACCTAATGTCAAAATTGTAGCGAGAAGATAAGTTCTCAAACCAGGACACTAGGAAAGTAAGTATGCAAGACTGCGGAATCTTGAAAAGAATTCAAGAAACATTCGCGTCTGTAGAAAACATACATCACTCTAGGCGACAATATAATTTTCACTCTTTCAGTATAGTTGAATAGTAGTGGCTAGCCGTAAATGTATGTAATTGAAGGCATTATTGTAAATAAAAAAACACATTAAAAAATAGGAACTTAATTATTAATCGTATTTAAGAGCAACGTGTAATAATTTTCTTGTACTGTTGGTGGAAAATATGTAAATTTGAAATTTACTTTGCTCTGGTTCCAATTAAAAATCGCTACAAAAATTATGTCAATAGTAATAATTAAACATTCCTTCCCTAAAATAATGACACTACCAACATACGTACAAGTGTATGGGTAATTATTATTTAGATATTATGCAAAATCTGTCTTTATATTTTTTGTGCACTTTGACTGAAATAAAAAAAAATAATAATTTTTCGCATAATTTTTACCCTTCATTCATACCTATGAAACATATAGACTTAATTCTGCCATATATAATTATTTAATTAAATGTCTATTTATACAATTTTTCACAAATAATTGAAAATTTATTAAGTTCAATTCAATCCGCACACTTTGACACAAGAAAATATTATAACTGTCCAACGAAGCATTCACTTTAACTTAATATATTCACATATTTTTGGAAACAATAGGATATACAGTTCTTTAGTAAAGTGTACTAAAATATTTGAAATATATTTCTAGTTTTTTTTATTGTATATATATATATATATATATATATATATATATATATATATATATATATATAACATGTGTGTGTGTGTGTGTCTGTGATGATTTACTCACACACCTCTGAAATCTCACGTTCAGGCCTTTACCTCATAAGCTGTTGGAACGGTTTCAATCACAAATCTGGACTGGTTTCCTGGATCAGGTTTTGTCGAGGTTTTTTCCAAACCTATAAGATAAATTTTAAGACCCAAATAGTCCCCGAATATTATTAGGTTACCACAATCATGTCGTCATATTGGCTTAGCTTAATATGAATGTATGAGCGGTTGTTATATTTTCGTATATGCTCATGTTGACTCGGAGATGAGAACGAATTGAGTTAAGGCCCTCATTCGGGGATGCCCTCCATGTCTTTGTGTGGGCAAATGAGTAGGACAATTGATGTGATCCACGACAGGTGATGTCTCTATTGACATGGAAGAAGTACTTAAAAGGGAGAGGTTAAACTAGAAATAAGAAAGATAGAACGTTTATTATTCACGTCTGATTTGAACATAGTGAGATACATTATATCAAGGAAGGGCTGTTTAATTAAGAATATGATTTTCATTAACTGATATTAACTAGAAGGAGAGAAAATTAAACTTGTATGTTACGTATTTATTTTTTAACAGGAATACAAGGAAATTACTACCTGGTGCCCTTAATCAGTATTGTAACCTCAGCACATGAAAAATTAAAGACACGTCTTAAAAGACAGCAAACACAGTTAATACACACCTAGTAGGTACTGCTCATCTATCGATTAGAATTTATACGGTTCAAATAAGCAATAATAAATTAGCTATCCTTACATGCAGGATGTCCTGAATAGGTGTTTCACTGCAAACTCAAAATTCTCCGTCTACCTTATGTCCTCCTTTTCGTTTCCTATGATCATACTATCCATTTATCTTTATATTGCCATATATCTTCAACTGAGAGAATTTATTCTCTCCAACACTTCTTTAAGTGAGTCTACCAGCAGATTTTATTCTGTTACTCAGTGGCCCAGCCTCTTTTCTAGTCTTCATCATTCCCATCATCATTGTTCTTTTACCTAATGTTTTCATTACAACTTCGTTTCTTTTTATTGTCCATTTTACGTTTCCCATTCTTCTTGATATCCTTATTAATATATGAATTCATATATCCCGTACATCCCTCATGGAGATAAAGCTGCTCCCCTAGTGGGAGCTTCTTGTTCCTGCAGATGTCAGTGAGTGACATGTGGCCTGGATATTGCCACAGTGAGACGTCTAGTAGGTTACGAAGTTTTAACTTGAATTGGAAGGATGGATCAATTATGTCCTAAAATCTTATTTAAATGGGAAATAAACTTTTCTTAGAGGCACTAATTTAAGTTTGAGGTTTTCACGAGCTCGAAAATCTTCAGATTCAGGAATACATATTAATGGTTCTCCCAATTTTGTCATCGCGTTTTTATAACAGTCTCCGTTCCGTACATTGCCACGTCTAAACAATGCACTTATCTATTCTCTTGTTTATTATTTTTTCTGAAGTCTTTAGAAATTATTTTTATGCATATTTAACCACTACAGTCCCTGTTTTTTCTATACATAGCTCACTTTGCTGCTGCAAGTGAATTTCAGGAATTTAAATATCTTGAAATTTCACACCTATTTCTTCCCGTTTCAAGCGTCTTACGAGAATAGTGATTTGCCTTGTTCGCCTCTAGTTTGGAGGCTCGTGGGTTCAAACCTGACCAAGTCGAATGATTTTTGTATATACCCTTACATACCAACGTGGGGTAAATGTGTTCCGTTGCTGGAGTTACTTAACCAAAGTAGATTAGTAATATTTATTACTCTACAGATGTCAGCTAGTATAGATGGTTAGCTCATCAGTATTATCTAGTATCTTAATTAAAAATAGTCTTAGGTAACGGGACGCTTTATGGACGCCTACATTTCAATATATAGCTTCAAAAAGTAACGAGAGATGCTGAACTGAACACAAGACGATCTATTTCCTTCAAATTAGGCCTATAATTTAAGTTCATGATAGTCTGTAGATATTACAGCAAGTTCTAGGTGGTTATGGTTGACTCTTTTATTAAATTGCAAGAAGCAGAAAGAACATGCATTGCATATTAATGAGAAGGAAACTAAACATTTGTAGCTACTAGAAAAGGTGGATATTTGTAGAAGTCTCGACACTGGGAATAACAAAATGGAAACAGCAAAAGAAAGACAGAATGGTTAGGTGAGAGATTCATGTGAAGGTCATGGCCTATAATGAAATGTGGTGCCGATTATGATGACGACGGTGATCATGATGATTATGAGGTAAGTATAAATGCCTAGGCGTAAAGTACCACAATAACGTACAGAAGAGCCCTAAGAACGGGATATCGGAGATATGAAATGGATTCATTTGTTGAGGATAGGGAAGTGGACAGATTTAATGAATGCGGAACTGAATTGACGCGTTACACTAATCATAAAGTTACTTACAAAGAGAATTATATTTAATTATATTTATTTTCCTACAATAATTAATTTAGAATGTTACATTTCTGAATTCTTATATATATATATATATATATATATATATATATATAATATCACTTCCCGCATTTAGCGAATTTCGAAAGAATGAAGCCATTGAGGTTTTTCTTGTGAAAAGACTGATTTAAAAGTCTTGTACATATTCTAAATAACAATATAAAACATATATGCGTGTGTCATTTCACGCTCTAGCGATCGCAAAACCAAACATGGCATATAGCAATTAATTAAAAAGTAAGTTTTAGTTTCTTAACCAACAAAATCGGAATATTATCACCTTACACGAATCTAAAAATCTCTCAAACAGTCGCAATCTTCTATGACTCGCTATGAAACTAAGTATATACTATATATATATATATATATATAAACGTTTAATATATTTTGAATTCTTTATAATCAGTGTAGTGTATATATAATCAATATTGTCAAATATGTACTTGTAATTTTTGGGGGTTGAGTGGAAGAGAAAGCCTTATGGCCTTAATTCTGCCAGAATAAATACATTATTATTATTATTATTATTATTATTATTATAAATAATCCGAAAAGAATATCTCCTACATGAACTAATTCTGACCATTAAAGGTAGTGGTGTACCTGAAAGCCGAAAATAAATACCGACTCCAGGAACTGCCATGTTTTATTCCTAGCAAAGTATAACATTCAGTTTATTAACTGTTAAATTTATAACATACATTAATTTAATTTATTTAATATTTTTAATATAGTAGTGCAAATATGAATCGTTGGACATTATTTCAATTGGTCATAATGTATAGAATAATATTCAAATAGGTAATAATTTACGGTTATGGATGTTTTGTTTCCACTGCAATTCGATACGCTTAAATACTTGCATCAGAAATTGAGTTTCGCCAATTTAACAAAGAAAAGTACATTCCGTAAACCAGCAAATTGGGACCATACATTCGGCTTGCTGAGAAATTAGTTTACACACATCCTACGTGACAGTCTTTTATAATTAAGGCGGTTGCATTCTACACGAAGTGCGTTCATATCCGTTCTTTGTATAGAACTTAACATCTTATTAGTATATATATTTGTTTATGTGGTGCATTGAAAGAGAACTATTCAAACCTTAAAGCAACCATTCATGAGTGTCTAACATAAAACATCTATTAGCGACGTCGTCACGTCGTTGCAAGGCTAGCGACATAGAAACTGCTATCAATACAAATTATATTCAAAGTTGCTTATTAACACACTGCTCTCTGCTAGTTTGTGATTCAATACCACAAATATATATTGCTAAATGACATGTGCCATTAACTGCCGCACTTATATGTTTTCACCCTACAAGTTCTGTTTCTCGCTCTGAATAGCATGGCATGAGAAGCTCTACATTCTACAGTGTTTAAGAAAACATATTGCATTATCATTTCTAACTTTACTACGAAACGATATTTGCCTAATCCACTTGTATTCGTTCGCAAGTATACGCACCTAAAATATAATTCTGCATACAGTCTAAATATATAAAACAAATACTGAAAATACGAGCCATGAAAGATAAAATTTCTCCTTTCCAGTGTCACTGTAATGATAGATTACTTAATTAAATTGCATTATGTTATCCAACACCTATTTCTGAAAGATTTTCCTTCAAGTTATAATTTGAATATGCATAGTAAAAGCATTTGACATATCTATTTTTTAAATTTGATATTTTTATTATGTAAATGATTGCTAATATACCTTCAACAACAACAGCAGCAACAAAAACAGAGGCAGCAGCAACAACAAAAGCAGCAGAAATAACTAAATCAGCATCAAGAGCAGCAGCAACAACAGCAGAACGAGCAGCAACAAGCTAAAACAACAGCAGCAATAACAACAACAGCCTCAATAACAAAATCAGCAACAGCAGCAACAATAACAATGACAGCAATAGCAATATTAGCAGCAGCGACAAGAAGAAATTAATAATAATAACAATAATAATAATAATAATAGTAATAATAATAAACAGTAATATTGATAATAATGATAATAACAATAATAATAATAATAATAATAATAATAATAATACGTTCTTCTCCACTCCATTAACTCAGATTATCCCTCACATTACAGGTTCTTTATACATGCCACACGCCACCCGGGCCTTACAGTGACACGAACTGACGGAAGAGGGACTTCAAACTGTGGATCACACAGGTACAATTACCAAACAAGGACATGAAAGGCCTAACAGAATAAGTGATCAGGTAAATGTCAGGGCATCCTCCGAGACAACACGTACAAAGTCATTATATACCATTCTGACATATTCATACTAACATGGCGAATATGGTATTCATTATGATAGCCAGACAATGTTCCGAGACCAATTGGTTCTTAAACGTTCCTGATATTTTTTTCGAACAGGTGAGGGAAAACACCGAAAATCATCTTCACCCAGGAAACTTTTTCCGACTGGGTATCGAACCCGGGCCGTTGCGTATGAGTTAGTGACGCTACTCTAAGACCACAGAAATATAATTTTATTTATTCTGACAGAGTTAAAAGATAAGCCTTCTCTTTCACTTATATGCAAAGCAGAAATGTTCAATATGAAGATTTACAATTGAAGGGTAGAAGAAAACAGAAGAAAAAAAGTCACTTTTCAATAAAACCTATAAATAGTATATTACAATGCGAGGTTGGAAGATGGTTTTTACAGAAGGGAGGAAATGTTTAAAAACCGAGCGATAGCTAGTTTTTAATATCCGAGATTCTGTAAAACACTTCAAAAACGTGCGTTGTACATTTTTTTTCGCGATGGTGTTTTCAAAGTAATAAATAATAGTAATATAATAAAACCTTTGTTGAAAATATTTGCGCTCATTGTAAACAACTTAGTAACGTTAACAGTGTGGCCAATGTTAATTAGTTCAGACTAAAGCAGGCCGTGACACCAATCAGTAATAAAATGGCGGAAAGTACGAATTTAATGTTTTATATCGTTTCAAATGAAGTTCAGTTCATTTAAAATGCAGTGATTTATTTCGTATAATGTATATTAACACTACCTTAAGGATATATATATATATATATATATATATATATGTGTGTGTGTGTGTGTGTGTGTGTGCATTGTACGTAGTATATATAAAGGACAGTAGTTTTACTTTCCGCACGAGGTTGGTAATATTTAATATTACAGGATACTTATTTAGGTTGGCATCCCCGAAATTTAGAAAATTGAACTTTAAATCATGGTCGCTCTTGCTGTAACTATGACATAACGCACTTTCGCGTAAAAAAAGTACTTTTAATTATATAACGTAACTGTTTATTTACCTGTTTGCTAAACTTTGAAAATAAGTAAACCCATGACAAAACCCTTTCTTTTTTTTTTACTGTTTCAAATTGTCCGCCATGTTGGTTCAGATGTTAGCATGTTCGTAATTAGCGTCCCTGGTGCGATAACCCGTCGTGATTCAAATTTTAATTGTAAATTAATTTAATTTAAAAAGTTTGAATCTCGGAGTCAGGAGGTGTTGTAATGTACAATTTAATGGCTAGATTGTGCACTACATAACTACCTAGCACAACCGAATCAGTAGGTTCGTGGCCGCAAGAACATAAACTCTCCATACATCTCTATTATGAGCTAATATTTTCCAATTATATATCTCAAAAATGAAGGTTCATGTAATTCTCTTACCTCATTTTGGTCTAACTACTGGAAGCTTTACCTCTCGTTTCCCACAATGACCTTTCTTTCATACTTCACTCGTGCCATATGTCTTGCGTACTCAATTTGTACCAGAATCCTTCATTAAATTACAGATTCCTCAGCAGCACATATGTTGAGAGGTCTGTCGTATGTTGGTAGAGAATCGTACATCGGATCGAGATGTTAAGACTGCAGGGTTCCTTAAGTCTTAGTACTTTTCGGGAATAGTAAGCTACATGCCGGCATCGGGTTTCACCTTCTACTTTGTTTGCATCATTATCCTTTACTTTACAGTACACAAACATAAACTCGAACTACACTCCACTCTAAATAATACAAGTACACTTTTCTCACGTACAGTGGTGTTCCGAAGTCGTGCCTAAATTGAAATTAGTCCATATTAACGTCATCTATTCGCCCAGCGTGGAACCCGAAGGTTGAAATGATCAATATTATTGCACAGTGTTTCACACTTTTAAAATATAGAATATTTCGAGACGAATCTAACGACACTTGAAACTGCAGGTCGAAAAAAAAGCTTATCTGTTTCTTTTTCTTCACCCTCCAATTGCATTATATACAATATACACATTATAAGAAATTTTAAAAAGTATGAAAAAATATAATTTAGAATTCATATAAGTCTGCAATTCAGCATATAAAAATATTATAAAATTATAAAGTCTTGAATCTTGTATACAGTCTTCTTTACTACTAAAATAATTTCAAAAAATTGTAGCCCTGAAGGATTTTAATTTGGCGCATCAACATATGTCAATAGAAAACACAACCCGCATATACAAAACGATAGTTCGACCAGTTATCGTATATGGAGCAGAAACTACGGCTGATACAACAAAAACTAAACAAATAATTAGCTCATGTGTATTGAAAATCTTAAGAACTATTCAGGGGAATACATTATTTGATAAAGTACACAACACAGAAATATGACAAATGTCATATTCAAGACATAACCAAATTTATTATATAGAAAGAATGAAAGAAAACCGACTTGCAAAAAGAGCTAAAGAAGGTAGACCAATGGACGGGAGAAGAACAAGAGGAAGACCAGCCAAGAGATGGATAGACAGTGCATGCACATCCAATACGTCTTCCTCTGAGGAGTGATTTTGGAAGCAAATAGGAAGAAAATCCTACAAATTATGTTTAAGAAAAAGACGTAGGCCTTTCGAAACCAAACCCATCCGTATCAAAATTTATTCCTGCTGAGAATGGGAGTTGTACCGAAAGACTTAAAATTATTTAAGTAATTTAAAACTGAAGTACACACTCCAAGTTTGCCAACGGAAAATGGAGAGGAAAATCTTAGGCATAACTCTGAAGGACAGAATCTCGAATACAACACTTCAAGCGATATCATCAACAACTGATCCCGCACAACAAGCCATCAGGAAAAAATGGACGTGGGGAGGCCACGTCGCAAGAATACAGGACGACAGGTGGACAATAAAAACAACCATGTGGGACCCGTACACAGGCAAGAGACAGCGCGGAAGACCAAGACGACGATGGGCTGACATCTTCAAAGAACGAGCAGGGGTGGAATGGTCCAGAGTTGCCAGATGCAGGAAAAACTGGAGAACGATGGAGAGCCAACTGTGTATTAACTAATCACAGAACAGACAGTGTATACAAACCAAGTGCTACATCCAAGTCAACTTCTCACCACGGAGTAGCTCACCGGGTGACACTCTCAAATAGAGCTTAACCCCTGTACAGGGAGGCCTTTGCCCTAAAGGGACATATCAGGCTTTATTTATTTATTTATAATAGTTGAGTGTATACAAGGTATACAAGGTGATACAAGGTAGATCATTTTAGAAATTTATATTATATAATTTATATACTGTGACTCATACTTCAACGAAAATTTCACGTCAAATTTATTAGTATAAACCCAAACAGGTACATACAACCACCACCATTATATGAGCTTGTGTCATAAGTAATTTTGGTTTTCAATGTAAAGTTGTGGTCTGATGGAATTTGAAAGGTGTCACTGGGAGTTTGTTCCAAACGGGCATGCAGTCGATGTGAATCTTTATTCTTAACGAATTGAAAGAATTCATAAAATTGTGATTGTCCTGGATTCAAACACAACCAGGCGCCACATTGCATGAACAATCATGACAAAAATTCTATAATTTGGAGGAATTGAACTGCTACTACATCCAGCATATAGTTCTGATCTTGCACCTTCAGATTACTATCTGTTTCGATCCATGACTCATTTATTGCGTGAAATTACGAAAACATTTAAAATATTAAACAATGGAAATGGGTGTCAACGAATTCTTTGCGTCAAAAACCAGAGACTGGTACCGTCATAGTATAATACACTTTAGCGAAAGATGAATCAAGACCATAGAATCTGCTGATGTCCCTCGCAATTTAATTTCCCGTCAGAAGAAAATTGTGTTCCAATAAGATATTACTTAGCTGGACACTGTACAACATGTCCTGTACGAATGCATCAAATATGAGGCCAGACGAAGTGATTTACATGAGGCTGTACTAAACGGAGATATGAACTGGCCGCCTCCTCTACTGTTTTAGACAGAAAAAACACACCATATCAAGCAGTGAGAAAGTTCATCAGATGGGTCTTTACTCAACGCCAAGAAGAGGACATCCGCAGAAAAAAAAAGAAGGGATTAGATGTAATCTAGCAATAAGTTAGTTGTAAGTTGGTAAATTAAGTATTAATTTTAAAACTTAAGTTAAACAACTCCATGTAAATATTACTAGATTAAGTAGTAGATTTAAGATGTAGGTTAGGGGTTAATAAGTAAACATAACTGTATAATATTAGTATTAGAACAATTATCGAAAAATGGAACTAGAAAAATTCAACAAAATAAAAACAGCAGATAGTAATTGGGGACAGGAGTATACTTGGAGACGTCAGTTATTACCGGAAAGATTTCTAAATTCAAATCGGGAAAGATTGGCATGCTACGAGTTATTGGTAAATCCAGAAAATTGGATAAACCTCGGTAAATTTCTGGACAAATCGCGAAAAATAAGGACAACACTCATTCATGAATAAATATAATTATGTTATCAAAATGCAATTCCATTAATTCTTAACAATTACATATAAATTAATTAGTGTATAATGCTATTGTGTTATTATTTAATTGTAATATTATTGTGTTATCTTTATGCAATTCTAATGTTAATGTTTTTTAGTGTATAATGCTATTTTTGTTATTATTATTTGTGTTTTCTTTATGTAATTTTAATGTTATTGCTTTCTTTGTTGTTTATTTTTCTTTACACTAGTACCAATTATTACTTTATTGTAACGGACTGTCAACAGCAGGTACGGCTTACTGCCCGTGCGACCCATATTTGTAAATAATATTGTAAATATCTTACTTTTTGTCTAATAAAGTTCTACTCCTACTACTACTACTACTTGGGGATATGGGCATTAAACTCGAGCGAATCCAGGGGGATGGTGGTAGGCTCTTAATAAAGAAATAGTTAATTATAAGACAATATATGTAACATGTTTTATTACAATAATAACATAAACATTAATTAAAACAGTTAATTAATTGTCACATATTAATCGAGAAGGCAAAATTAAAAACAAAATTAAACCAAATATAAATATATAATTATTTTGAATGATTCTAATGTCCGGCTGCCCCAGATTTCCTTTGGTAGGTAATTCGAGTTACCGCAAGTTTTATAATAGGCCCAGCCATCTAGAAACTTGAGCGCGTCTTTCTTAGGGTAAAGATTTCGATCTACTAGTTGCATATATAAGCGGCATGAAGTGTAATACAATGCATTTTACCTCACATTACGGTACATTTATATGAAAGACAAAGCACTGAACTGGTTTGTATTTTCTCTCATATGTTGTCAATGTGGCAACTGTTGGTGTGATGGATCTGGGAGAACGTAACCTCCACCCTGTTTTAGTTAGTATATGATCTGGAGAGGTGTATCCACATTTTTTTTTTTTTTTGTGTTTCGTCTATCGATATATATTCCCCAAAACATACGTATAGAAATACTTTAATATGTTATTACCTTCTATGCAATGTGAAGCATTTGTGATTCTGGATTTTTCAGTGACTATTTAACTTATGCCTCAAATGGGAGTCAATGACCAATTACTTTGCAATGAATTTTGTTTTACTACCAATCACATTCGTGTTTCACCTCGATAATTATCGAATTTAGATTACCAAAATGAAGAAAGTCCCTCCTTTTAACATTCTGAACAGGTCAGAGAATTATTTTGCAGTGACTGATTCTCTAACAAATACGTTGAATATAACAAATAATGAACAGAGTCCTTTGACCTACACATTTGGTTATTGTGTGTTCAACAATTGCGTTTTAAATACTGATTTTACTGAGTTGTTTGCGAAAAAATAATTAATAACTTATAACTTTGGTTATAATAAACAGTTTGATGTGTTTCATTTTTTCTATCCTATTTTTTGCGACCCTATTTGGCAATACATAGTATGATCACGCTGTAGTGATGAACAAATTAAACTTAACCAGGCATTTCTCATTTGTTTTAAAACATCGACGTTCACATTAAACATATAAACATTTAAAATAAATGCATTTAAATAATTATTTGTAGGTAAACAGCTTAATTTTAGTCGTTAAATACTCCTAAAAAATGCCACTCTTGATTTCCAAATCGTCTAAATAAATTGGAAATCACTGGTGGCATTACTTATCAAATATATGTTAGTAACGTGGAACTTCTTAAGACTAGTATATGTTTTTGGTTAAATAAAATCCTACCCTGAAACTTAGCTATTTTATACTTCTAAAATTGTTCTCTATGATAATTTATACACCAAGCTACTGACCCTCATAGTACAGCTCTGACTTCGGTATAGTGCAGTTTGTTTTGCTGTAGTTAGAGTTACAACTCAGTAAGTATATTTCTAAATTTGTACATGCGACAAAAATGCCTAGTTGGTAGATCAAGAATAAGGTGGGAGAATAATATTAATCACGATTTGAGGGAAGTAGATTATACAGGGAATGACTGGAAGACATTAGCTCAGGATAGGAATATATGGAGAGCTTATGTCCGCGCGGCCATGAATCTACGGCTTCGATAGTGCCAGTGAGTTAGTTAGAAATAACTTAAGTTTTCCATCAATATGTTTGTGCGGTGCAGTAAAGAACGATATCTTCTCGTACCAATGCGTACTTTTTATTTTAAATATATCATAATTAGAAATAAGAAAGAACAACTTTTCGTCGAGTAAACAGAATAAAAGTTCAATTCGACTAAACTGCAGTCCGACGGAACTATATGTGTGTATTCTACATGAGTAAAAACAATTTGAAAAAGCTGCAGTCAAGAATGCATTTGAAAGTGACCTCTCCTAATTTGTAAGAGCAATTAATTCTTAGTCATGATATAACATATTTTTCATATGATAAATAGTGAACAACGCGAATAAAAATGACCTACACTGAATGTTCTGCCATAACAGAGTGTTCAATTTACTTCCCGAGTTACCCAGGTCCTTGCAAACTTATGTCGCTACGCTAAAAAAATGTACTTGTCTGAAGGTTATTCTATGTGACCAATTTCTACACCAAGCTGCATATCCTTTCGAATTCAACTATCTTCTAATCACAATTTGATGCACAATAGCACCAGAACCTGCCGGTTGACACCCCAAAAAACAGAAACTGGGATTGTTCTAATCACTATACCATACAGTTCCAGAATATAAAATTACTTAATATACGACATTAAGAATTACCGGAAATTAACATTTATAATTGAATTATTATTCACTTTCTCGTATAATTGGTATATTGGATTAATTGATGATTCCATGAATATCAGAGGATTGGAGGAAGATCAATGGATGGACAGAGAGGAATGACGTTTTGTTTCCGAATGACGGCGGCAGCTGCCATGATACCGCATGATCATGATGATTCCAGATCTTTCATTTCTCTAATAATATATATATATATTTACAAATGCCCCAGGTTGTCTTTCGACATTCCTGGTTTCTCTCCTGGCATGGCGTAAATGTAACCCACTTCAGAGGTTGGGGCGCCTGGAAAGCGGGGTTACGTTGCCCCGATGATATGATGGTGATGATGATGATAGTGGTGCGCAGGAGAGCCCCTAATCCTAAGTTTAATGTAAGGTGAATATGAATGATGATGATTCCGATCGCCATATGATTTCGGGGACCGTTTGGGCCTTAACGTTTCCCTGACATTTGTCATACAGGTGAGGAAAGCCCCGATAAAAACCTCACCCTGAGAAACTGTCCCGACCAGGGATCGAACCCGGGCCCGCTGCGGGACAAGGCAGCTCGCTACCTCGAGACCACAGCGGTGGACAAATGTTTCTTGGTTAATTTTAATTTGTTTAATTAGTACAACTTTTTACTAGTTAATAATTAGTCAATTTTATTATTATTTCATTTCATTAACTCTGTTCACCTCTGAACTTATAGTAATTTTTACATGCCACACGCCACCCGGATCTTACCGTGACATGACTTGCCGGAAGAGAGAGAATTCAAACTATGAATCACACAGATACATAGTTTTGCTCTAACAATGATAGGGAGGGCTTCCCCAAATGGGTGATCATTAAGTCGAAACACACCATTCACACACACACACGCGCATATTCATATTAAACATGGCGAATATGACGTTCGGGGAACTATTTTATTTTCTTAATTTGTTTCTCCATATAATACATTTTTCGCTTATTGTAGAATGGAAGAGAAGAGCTTATGACGTTAGTTCTGAGGTTATAGATAAATCATTATTATATAATATTATAGGCCTATTTATTATTGTATAATGAATGAAAATGACATTCTTTCTGAATCATAGCTGAACAGGATTTGTTGTCCACAGAAAAAAAACATTCCTGTGGACATTCTCGCTGTATGCAACATGTTTTATCCTTGTTAGGCCTAAATCTATAAAAGTCAAAACGTTATCATATTGCTCTATCCTCTCCTGCACTTACGAAAACATGCGCGTTTTGTTCCACCGAAACGATTAAGTGAATACGTCCCAAAGAAGCATGGCGATAGAACTTAAGAGAAAACACATTTCAAATATTCTATTGACATTATGTGTAATATTACTACTTGTAAACCGATTTCTAGTATCATAGCTATAGTTGAAAAAAAAATAAAATAAAATGAATACCATATATATATGAAAATGGACAATTGTGAAGAGGCGTAAAAACTAACTCGTAATCAATATATATATATATATATATATATATCCGATTATAATTACTTGACAATCATCATCATCATCACAGTATAGGCTCCATGGCCTGTTCCGGCTTAATACTTCATTGCTTTCTTGGTATGCCAGGATCTCTTCTCCCTCGTGATTTGTACATTTAAGCATGCCTGCCTTGGAAGTCTGTTGTTACCCATTCGTTGCAGGCGTTTCAGTCCATCGCTTCTTGTTAATTATAGATTTGACGTATATTGGCGTTACTCCTAACTCTTCTCTTATAGTTTCGTTCCTCATATGATCTCGTCTTGTAAATCGCGTAATTGCTAGTAAAAATATAATTTGTGTCGATAGAATATTCTTAATTTATTTCTGTTTCAAGATGCAGTTCTCACTGCCGTATAATAGAGTAGGGACTGCCATAATCTTGTACAATTCCTTTCTCGTTCATTTCCAAGTGTTCGCCTAATTGTTGGTATCTGGAAAGGTTGAAGGTCTTTATCGCAATCGTAAGATACATTGTTTGCTAGATAATTTAAGTGTGATACTTGTGTACGTAAAACATTATATATTACAATGTTTGATCTTACAGGATCCAATACTCTGAAAGCCATTATCTCAGTTTTAGATGTTGAAATATTGCAATTATATGCTTCTGTCACTTAGCTTAGTGTCTATATGCTCTCGCCTTCAGATACTGCAATTAGAACTTAGACAAGTGCAAACAGCAGTGTATTGATGCATTTGTTTCTGTTAGCATTTATTCCTATCGATACTTGTTTTACCCGTACTCCTTGATTCCACTCACTCAGCATATCGTCTAAATAAAGGTTAATTAATATGGTTGATAAACTACAGCCTTCATTCGTTGTCTCATAATTTTTCCCGATTTTAACCCGGTATCAATGCAGATATAATTTATTCTGTTAATTAAATGTTATGGCGGCCGCCCTAGCTGCAAAGTCACCTGATTGTTAAGTTACCACATTACATTAATCTATAACTTTGCAGTGATCACTTATCATAACAGTAGATTGGATTTCCTCATTACTTTCACATAATTATTACGGTAGTTAATTATTATAAAATGTCGCTAATTAGTAGTGTGACAAGCGTATTATTATTTACCACTTTGTATCCAATGTCCCTTTAGCTTTTAGATGGATTACTTGAAGAGAAGCGTGTGAATTATCTCATATATAAAAATTGTTTGTTTGTTCGTTCGTACTTTATGCGCGGCCATACTGTTGAACCGATTGTGATGGGATTTTTTGCAAAATGTGCAGATATTTCCGGGATGAACATAGGCTATAAGAGAGTTGTCATACTCAACTTCTACACCCTTAAAAATAGCCCTTTATACTGGAAAGTAGCTCTTTGGACTCTTAAATGGCATACGCTGCCTAAACCATAAGGAATACACAAAATTAACGTACACAGAATTGAATATCTCAACAAGCTCTACAAAAAAGCCTGGGGCAGCATAAGTTTATCTCTTACGGATAAATGACAATAACTTTTTTTGTCTTTAATTGATACCAAGAGAATAATACCCAATCGAGTGAACCTTTCATATTTATTACTGAAAACGAGAATCCCGCGCCACAGCTGAGTGGTTAAGCCCAGAAATCTTGGCGCAGAACTACCTTACGCTGGTTCGAGTCTCCATGGGGGAAAAATTTTTTCTCATGGAATTTCGGCCAGTACGGGACCGGTGCACAGTGGGCCAGAAATGAAATCTAGCTGAAAAATTACTATTTTCACACACCCTCAACAATTTAACTTTTCTTTTTACTCTAATACAATTATTATATAACGGTTCTTAACTTATCTGCAAAGGAGGGTAAAATTCGAATGTGGAAAGAGTAGCTTCTTGAACGGTTAAATGGCTTACGCTGCGTAAACCGTAAGAAATATACAAAAATAATGTACATAGAAATGAATATCTCAAAAAGCTCTACAAAAAAGTCCGCCACAGCATATGTTTATCTCTTACGGATAACTCACAATAACCATTTTTATCTTTCGTTGATACCAAGAGTCCCACGCCGTAGCCGAGTGGTTAAGGCAAGAAGTCTTGGCGCAGAATTGCGGGACTTAACACTGGTTCGAGTCTCCATGAGGGAAGAAATTTTTCTCATCTAATTTCGGCATGTATGGGATCGGTGCACAGTGGGCCACAAATGAATTCAAGCTGGAAAAAAAAAACCATTTTCACTCACCCTCATGAATTTTTTTTCACTCTAATATAATTGTTATATGACGATTATTAACTTATCTGCAAAGGAGGGTACAATTCTAATGTTTATCAAGACAATATAAACATCGGAAGTTGCCGATGGTTAAGAACTCATCTGGTCTATCTCAGTTGTGTTATTAGCGTTGTGTGTACAAGTTCAGTGAGCTATTCTTCTTATTCTATATGGATACTTCACCTCAAGGTTTGTAATTTTATAGATATATTTAATGTTTTTCTATGTAAACAGATATTATGTTATATACTTTCCATGCACTAAAAAAATTAAACAATCATTTTATTTTAAATTGAGGTACAAAAAATTCAGTTCTGAAGAGTAGTACAAATTTTAGTTATAATATAGAGTGATTTATGGACTTTAATTCCCGCACAATAACATGTGTGCAAGTTATTGTGTTTTTTTAATTTGCTGTCTCATTGCATGAGGTAGCCAGCAACTGAGGCCTACCGTTGGGCGCAGAGAATAATTGTTTGAATTAATATGGACAAAAATGTTAGATAGAGACAGTAAGTTATCATTTAGTAAACAAATCAGGGGTAGGGGGATGTTAGCAGAATGTTTTAAATGATATTAAAAATCATCATTTTTTAAAAAAGCGATTTTCTCAAACGTACGAAGTCGTGCGCGAGAAAAAACATTCTAATGAAATATTCCGATTGGCTAGGAGTGAATGCTAACTTTCCCGTTATTAAGAATTAAGTAGAACAATGACAGTCGCTGGAAAATTCTGTTCCATCTGCTTATGGAATTTGAAGTCCCAAAATCACTTTCGGAGTGGCTGGAATTAAAGAAATCTTCACTTAGAAGGAATCCTCTCGCGATGAACTTGCTCTTGCAACAGAAATATCACTTTGGTCATATGTTAAACGGGATACTGCTGATGTTTTAAAGACATTACTCAAAAGAACAACACAAAAAATTGCTTCAAATAATAATAAACTTTACAAAGCACCCCGCTCAACTCCCCTATCTTCTATGTCGGACGAAGCATTGTTTTTATGGCAATAAAACGTCAATATGTCTATATATGACTATATTTGAGACTAGGTGTCAAAAAGAGAGGTTGTGATATTTTATCCACCCTATAATGCTACTACGAATGCAAATTTGTTATGCTAACTTTCCCAACACAGATATTTCAGCAGAAATAAGATTTTTTTGTTTTGTTTTTATTCCAGCCTCTTCTAAACATATTTTGTGTCTTACAATTCCATAAGCAGATGGAACAGGATTTTCCAACGACTATCAGTGTTCTATATTCTTAATAACGGGAAAGTTTACATTTAACTTTAGCCAATCAGAATATTTCAGTAGAAATCTAACATGTTTTTCTCTCGCATAACTTCCTATGTTTTAGAAAATCGCTTTAAAAAATGTTTTTTTAAACTATTTTAAAACATTCTCCGAACATTCCCTTACTCTAATTTTCACTTATTGCCTCTATCGATCACTTTTCTTCACATAATAAATCAAACAAATCTCTGCGCGCGAAGATAGGCCTCAGCTGTCGGCCGCCTCAACTAATAATAAAGCTAATTACAAAAAACGCAATAATTTGCACACATGTTATTATGCGGGAATTGAAGTCCATAAATCACTCTATATTCAAACTAAAATTTATACTACTGTTCAGATATGTTTTTTTTTCGTAGCTAAATTTAAATTAAAACGATTGTGTAAATTTTTTAGTGTTTCGAAGATATGATTCCGCGTGTATTTAACACAATATCTGGTTGAATAGAAACATGTTAAATATATATCAATGAAAAGTACAAACTTTGAGGTAACGTATCCATATAGAATAAGAAGAATAAGTCACTGAACTGCAATGCAAAACGTATTTATTTCTACAGCTCGGTACAAAACTGGGATGCGGACCAGATGAGTTCTTAACTGTCGGCAACTTCCGATGTTTATATTGTTTACATAAATTTTAGAATTCCACCCTCCTTTGAAGTTAAGTGAAGAACAGTCATCTGGCAATAATTTTAGAGTGAAGAAAGATGAATGGGCGACAGTTAGTAAAATACTTTTTCCAGCTAGATTTGGTATCTGGCCCACAGTGCGGTTCCCACACAGCATAGTGAGGCATTTATGTAGCTACAATAAGTAGCGACTCCAGGTTGAGAATACCAGTTATAACGGCTTGAGGATCGTCTACCTCTGTGATTAACACATGTGAATGTGAGGCAACAGCCGACTGGTCAGCCAAAAGTCTTCTAGGCCTGTCGCGCTTTGAGTTTTTTTATACCTAAAAAATCGGGATAAGTATATTCCCGGGCAAGCGTGCTCCGCCATACCGCTCATCCGATTGAGATGGGGCTTTTTGAAAAATGTTCAGTAGATTCCGGGAGTGAACATAGGCTATAAGAGAGTTGTAATACTCAAACACTTCACCCCTAAAATCACCCTTTGTCATGAAAACGTGAAATAAAGTCCGTATTTTAACGCATAAATAACTTACGCTGCCTAAACCATCAGAAATACACATATTGATGTACATAGAATCGAACATCTAAAAAAAACTCCACAAAAAAGTAGAATATAACAGCGCACGGCTGGTGGTAAAAACACATTAACATTTATTAAGGAATGGCACCGCACGCCGCGTATTAGCTAGTATTATAATAAAATGAAAAATGGTCTTTATATTAGTCATATAATATTATATACAATATAATTATATAATAGAGTTTAACAAAAGTTACAACTAAAATGTTATTCTTTCTTCCTAACAGATAAATAATTTCAATTAACCCTTGTTCATATCTCTCTTTTCATTTTATAACCTGAGGTTCTTATTGTGGAAATTCTCTCTTCGCCGTCCAGTTAAAAGAATTATTATTATTCTAAAAAAATGATTCGTCCTATAAGTATTCTTAATCCTTTTAAATCTAACAATATATCAGACCTTAATTCTTTTATACCTTAATATAATAGTAATAAGGTTCCGTACAATAACACAAATGTATGTAAATAATACATTGCTGTAAAATTTATGAAAATTTTACATCATTGCAAATGTTATTACAATTAAATGTGGTGTATGAGGATTTCATGTCTATTTGTCAAATAGTTTATTTCTTTTAATTATATTTCAAAAATGCATAAAAAAAAGGAAAAGAAAAGAAAATGCAATTACCTATTACGGAACGAGCGTGAAACGAAGACTTCCGAGCATCGCCGTGACGTCACTACACGCATGCAATTTATGCGAGATACATCGTTTATGTACTTGTTAGGTTTTTATTTTGAAGCCGATATTTAATTAGGGCAAATGCATTGTTCTTAAACGACGTTTTGAGCTATTTTATAAAATATAAGCGTATTGCAAGTAAATATAAACATGTATGGCAAATGTTTTCGTCTGCACGTTTGTTTCAAAGAGTATTCGTTGTGTCTTATTGCGTTATTTTCTTCTTTGTATTTTTACGCTACCTTCAACTATGTCGGATGAAGAGTTTATGCAGAGAGCATCCGTCAATCTTTAAAAAATGCACGTCTTAATGTTAATGCAATTTGGTTCGAATTGCGAGGACCATATTTCAGCAAAGGTATGTAACATCAAGTCAGACAGTGTAGTTAATAAAACACTATCTCCAGAATAGGGCAGCAATTGATGGACATGTGCCCTTTTTTTTATTTTAAGTAACCTTGACTACACGATTTCAGGACTAATGGCGTCAGATTGCAATTTAAGAATGGAAGGAAGCGAGACACAGTTTATTCTTGAATTAAATGTAACATTGGATAAATTTGGAGGAACGTCTTGAGGCGTACCATACAATACTGTGTTATGAAGGTAGGTCTGAATTCAAAGTTATTTCGTGGTAACAAAATGGCCTTCTTGTTATAATAAATATTCATCTTAACTTAGAAATTATAAAATATGGAGTCTTGAAAATGACAGCTTCGCTGTTGAAACTTGTTGACTCTTTTAATTTTTATTACTGAATTGGATATATTGACTACATGTTTTACGATTGTATCACCAAGAAGGTAATTAGTTCATTAAATCGTAAATTATAGCTCAATCGAGATGCCAAAAATAAAAATAATATAAGAATTAATATTTTCTCAAAGAAAATGAAAATTAGTTCAAACGCTATAAAGTGCAAACTAATATCAATATGTAATATAATATAATTAAAAATTACACCGTAGTATACTACCTGCAGGTTGTCGGTAATTGAACTGTTAAAAAATACCTCGTTTATTGTAAAATATCCATTCCCAGTTTGTAGCAGTTATCATTATTAAATTGTGAATACATTTAAGTGTTAAAAAAAGATCTCCATCGCTGTGGTCTCGGGGTAGCGTCACGCAGTGGCCTTGATTACATCCCTGGTCGGGACAAGTTTCCAGAGTCTTTTTTTTCTACGCCTGTGAGATAAATTTCAGGAAACTTCAAGACTCAATAGGTTCCCGAACATCGTGTGGCCATCATAATCATCATTATCATTTCGCTATGATTATTATAAATGTGTGTGAATGGTGTGTTTCGTCTTAATATTGTGTTCTCTCCGAGAAAGTCCTGACATCGAGCTGAGACCCTCCATATCCTGTAAGGTAACAAAGTATGTGTGTGATCCATAGTTAAATCCCTCTCCCGACAGTCGTGTCACCGTAGTGGCGAATGGGACGTGAAAGTATCTTTAAGGCGAGATGTGGAATGGAATGTAATTAAGATAAATGAAATAAAATTAAGAAGAGGGGTTTGATTCATATTTAAAAATTAATAACATTTTCTCTGCAACTGCACGGGCGTAAGATATGGAGGCAAGAAAACAAACTAGAAATAATAGGATATCAAGGATAATATTAGGTCCCATAAGGGATGTGATTCGGTACAAATCTTTACAGTTGAGATTCTATCACATATTTTAAAGTGATGGATCAAATGAACAGTTACTTTGTAGAACAATATTTGAGTTTTTATGTATTTTTCTGTTTATATTTGAATGCTGTGCTTGTATCGTGTTGCTTAATTAATTTGTCATTGCTTTTATTATTAACCAACCACGAAGCAGCAATATAATAACGTTATATCCCATGTTTCCGAACTAAGGTTTACTCTCATAATTTTTTTCTCCTCACCCATGTTACAAGAGGATCCCATCTTTAAACATCATTTACAGCTAGGGGACGAAATCCTAGGATACATGTCCAAATCTACGGAACTTATTTCAGCTTTAAAAATGTGCTTCAAAATTGTCATTGTTATAGTGGACTATTTCTGAAGGAGGATTACAAAAAGGAAAGTTTTTATTACCGGTTCATTACATGATTTAAGTTTCTTGGTTCTTCCAGGCTACCATTCTTGATATCTGGACTATTCTATAAATAATTCCATAAAATTCTATTGAAATTAAATTCTAGTATCTATAAAATATTCATTCAATTTCAAAGAATGACTGTAGCAGTTTTTCCTTTTACAGTCATTGGAAAAGTGATTTCCGGATGTATTCACAATAGGTCACAATATAGCAATTTGCTAACAATCCCTCTACATAGCATTTCCTCTTATTCTACGTACTTCTTTCACAGTACCCTCTGTCCGCTCCTGGTATTATCTTTCTCAAGATATCAAAATTGCCGGCCATTTGACACTTTTAAGTCACGCATGTACAAATACATGTTGTTCAATAATTAATTTTTCCCGACAATTAAATTTATTTTATGTCAATAATAATATATTTTCTGACTTTTCTATCTTGTATATTTCATGATTGAATCCTTAAATCTTGATGAAATCAAAATATTTTATATATTAATAATTATATTGCAAGCCTACCATGAATATTTATGTTTATTGTAATTTAGATGAAAGATTAATTTTTGTATATATTTTTAACCTCGTTGAATGGTAGACAACACATAAGCCTTAACTCTGCCAGGTAAAATAAAGCTATTATTATTATTATTATTATTATTATTATTATTATTATTATATACTCAGCCATGGCCGGTCTCAAGCCCGGAGGAGAAAGGAGGAGGGGGAGGAGTAACAACCTCATTAAAAAACCAGGGTTCAGATGGCTCTTACTGATAGTACTCTGTAAGGGTCCCTAGCTAGGGTTACGGTGAAGACCTCAACGGCAGAGTCGGCGCAGAAGGAGTCCTTTATCATGGTGGATCTGGTGGAAGAGGCAACCCTATCTCTAAGGGAAATAGAGAAACGCTGCCTTGCGGTGAAAAGGGATCTTCAAAGGCTATGGGACAAAAACCCAGACAAATTATCCTGTTCCTCCAGGTTGGGGGTTTATGCTGTGGGCCAGCTCCCTACACATTAGAAAAAAAACAAAATGCTAAAAGACCAAATCAATCAAAGCCGGACAGAAAAAAGTACGAAAGACAAAAGCAACGAAAACGGACATTGACTATAGGCACGTGGAATGTACGAGGAATTAGAAACAAAATTAATGCAGTAGCAGGAGAATTATTCCAGAACAATATAGATATTGCAGCAGTGACGGAAACAAAAAAGAAAGGATCGGGAAATTCAACTTTAGGAAATTACATACATTTTTGGTCAGGTGTAAATAAATCAAAAAGAGCTAAAGCAGGAGTATCAATGTTTGTAAAAAAGAAATACAGTAAAAACATAATAGATTATGAATATATTAATGAAAGATGCCTAAAGATTAAAATCAAGCTTATGGGAAGAACGATTGTGTTCTTAGCGGTCTACGCACCTACAGACGATGCTGCAGATTGTTGTGCTAGCCGTCGAGAAGAGCGGACGTGTTTTTGTTAGAGTGGTTGAAGTGTGCAGGGGACAAAGCATTATGGAAGAAGTTAGAAAGCTGATTGAAACATTGTCAACTGAAGTGAAAGAGGGGTTTGAAAAGTGCAACGTGGGTGAAAAAATTCGTGATATTGAGACGAACATGCATCGGATGGAGGACAGATTGAAATGGCTGGAATCTAAATTAGACTATCTCGAAAACCAGAGTCGCCGTAATAATATTGTGATATATGGAGTGCATGAAGAAGACAGGGAGAGCTGGGAGGAAACTGAACATATAGTTAAAAGAGTAGTGGCGCAAATCGGGATTGATTTGTGGACAGTGATATTGAAAGAGCGCACAGAGTAGGTCGTTGGAATAGTGGAAAAAGACCGATTGTATGCAAATTATCACACTACAAAATAAAATGTTGGATCCTTAGAGACAGTAAATATCTTAAAGGGACCGGTATCAATATTGCCGAAGACTTTAGTGAGAAGGTGCGCCGCGAAAGGGACTTTCCTAAGCGACACATGCTCGAGGCGAGGAGGCAGGGCTGTCATGCAATCATGCAATTTAATAAATTGATTATACATGGACGAATCTGGAGCAGGGAACAACTGCAAAATATCGACAACTCTGAAAATTAATTTGAAGAGGTCATTGACAGCGAGTCCCCAAAACCTACAGGGGACGCTTCAACAGCAGGTGGTCTCCTTACAGCAGAGTAGGGAGAAAATTCTACACGAGAGAAAGAGAGAGGGAGCACTACGATACTAACTCCCAGGAATCCAATAAACATACAGCAAAAAACGGCCGAACGCAAAAAGCGTCCTCTAAGAGGTGAACGACCGGCGGACACAAGAACTCCAACAAGAAAATCACTAAGACTTCTGAATTTACCCGCAGAAAAGGAACTATTGAGAGGGGGAAGTTCGAAAAATACAGGTAAGACTAATGACAAGGGAACTCAATAGGGTTTGTTGACAGTCGGTTCGAGGAATATCGAAGGGTTAAAACAAAAACTTTCAATGGACAGATGTGTAGAGTTTATTGAGACTTTTGATATATTAGCTCTAGGAGAAACATGGTTAAAATCTAATGAATGCGTAAATTTATGTAATATGAAAGGTTATTTTAAGGGTAATCAAAATAGAGGAAAGAGAGGTAGATATCCAGGCGGTGTTGCCATTTATATATAAGGCTAACTTAGACCCTATATATTAAAAAGGTACAATATTACTTTAAAATGATTTTCGGCAAATTGTTATATATTACCATACGGAAAGAGCATAGGAAAATATATCTGTTGTCTATTTACCGCCAACCACTAAATTCCAGGTATGCCAATCCAAATTTTTTCGTTGAATTGTCTGACTCGGTTGCAGAAGAAATAAAGATAGGTTTTCCGAAGAGGGGAAAATAATTTAGGGGGACTTTAACTGTAGGATTGGGGAGGAAGGAAAATATCACTATTAAAATCGGATGGATAATGAAACACGGGTTGAGGGTAGGAGAAGCAAAGATAAGATTTTAAATTCAGGAGGAAACCAATTGTTAGCGTTTTGCGATGCATTTGAACTTTGAAATTCTGAATGGGAAATATGGGGAAGATAAAATGGAGAACTGACATTTATTAATAAAAAGGGAAGTAGCGTAATCGATTATTCAATAGCCACACAAGACATGATTCCCAAGTCCTAAGTAATTTCTGTATAGTTCCCAGAATCGAATCACACCAACTTCCCAAACAAACTTATTTTAAATATGAAAAGGTAGTAGTGAGCCAGTTAATGATGAGGGTGGCAACAATATTGCGGCCAATTACACGTTTCAGGTGGATCGACGGATCTGAGAGAAGAATTGATCAGGAGTTTGGAAACGCTTTAATACAGGATCGGCAATTAAATGATCTTAGCGGGGAGGAAATTATGAAAACTTTGACAGAACGAAGTTCTTCACCACAACAGCCCCAGAGAAAAATTCAAGGTTAAATACGCAATTGAACCAGAAGGACAAAGGGTGGTACAATAATGCATGTAGAAAGAAGAATAATTTGTCGAAGTCGAAAGTAGTCTTTTAAAGTTTAGAAAGGAAGCCACAGATGAAAGCAGAAAAAATTATGCGCAAGAGAGAAAGGAATATAAAGAATTTATTGGCAGAAACAAAAAATAGCATGGCAAAAGAAGAAATCCGAAGAAATGAGAGTCGCGACTGAAAGTGGGAACATTGCGGACATAATGGAAAGATTTAAGGGAACTCAAAGTAAAGTCCATAACTCGGACAAGAATAACGCCCGGGGAATGGGAGAAGTTTACTTTGATAGGGTGCTGGGAAATGAGAGGTTAAGATATAATCAAGGAATATAGTTGAGATCCCTGACCCAATTCATATTCAATTACTGGATCAGGATATTTCGAAAAATGGAGCGGTTTCTTCCATTAAATGTTTAAAGAATGGTAAAGCACCTGGAATTGATGGAATACCAGGGGAATTCTTGAAAAATATGATATCATCCAATAAATTATTAGACGTTTTGAAAACTGCGTTCAACAAACTTTTTAATGGAGGAGATTATCCAGAAGCCTGGGCGACAGGTGTCATCCAACCGCTATACAAAGGGAAAGGTGGGGCACATATACCAGAAAGTTACAGGGGAATTTGTCTCTTGTCAGTGTTCGGAAAAATATATTGTAAAGTACTTTACGAACGAATAAGATAATGGGCTAAAGAGAACAATAGGCTCTCCAAATATCAGGCAGGTTTTAGAGAAGGGTACTCCACGGTGGACAACGTATTTGTTCTGAGAACATTAATTGATGACAATCTGAAAATGAAGGGGGGTAAATTATTTTGTGCATTCATTGATTTTAAGATGGCATTTGATACAGTGGACCGAAGCGCACTTTGGGAAAAATTAAATCGGAAAGGATTGTCTCATAAAATGATACATGCTTTAATGTCAATTTATAAATATGTTAAATTTTGAATAAAAGTAGACCAAGGGCACATTACAGAGAGCAGTGAAGCCAATCGGGGAGTGAGACAAGGTTGCATTTTATCACCAATGCTATTTAATCTATTCGTTGATGATATTGTAGACGTAATGCTAGAAGGAGAAATTGAGGCTCCGGAGATAGGAAATGTTAGAATCCCAGTCCTGTTGTATGCAGATGATTTAATTATCTGTTCCAAGACAATCAAGGGATTGCAAAGAGGTCTTGACCTACTGGAAATATACTCTAGGAATTGGGGATTGACTGTAAATGTTAGTAAGACAAAAACAATGACCTTTAAAAATAGGACGGTTTATGGTAGAGCAGAGGAATGGAAATACAGAGATCAAGTACTTCAAAACGTGAAACATTCTGAATATCTTGGTACGACGTTGAAAATGAACTGAAAGTGGAAAAAACATATTGATATAGCATTATATAAAGTGAGGGGACAACTTAACAGTGTACTCGGTATTCTGGGTCGAGTGCCTGATATTCCAGTCAGCACATTAGAAAAAATGTATGGAGCGATGATCAGGCCAGTAATGCACTATGGTAGTGAGATTTGGGGTTTCCAAAGAACGGAAATACTAAATAAGGTATATACGCATTTTCTAAAGTATATTACAGGACTTAGTAAGGCCGTTTCTAACTGTGGAATTTTATATGAATTCGGGTCATTCCAGGACGACATTAACTGTAAAATTCGTGTACTCAAATACTGGTTGCGAGTAATCCAAGGTGAACAAACAATGCTTAGAGCAATTTGTTACGACCACCAAATTAAAAACATAGATGTTAAATTTTGGGCAGACGAGGTTAGGAGAGAACTCCAAAAGATTGGGATGGTCTGGATATGGGAAAAAGGGACTGAAAATCGCAAGAACGTGTGGAGAAAAATAAGGAGAAGGTACTTAGATATAAACCAACAAGATACTTTCGCCGAATGTACACGAAAACGCTCACCGTGTTTACAAAGATACCTAAAACACGTCTGGGGAAAAGAATCGTATATACTCAACCTAGGATTTAAGGTGAGATCAGGGCTTGCTTCGTTTAGGGTAGGGGCATGGAAATTTTTAAAATTAGCGACGATCACGATATGCGAATATGTCCAATGTGCGGGAACTTTGAAGATGAGATACATATATTAGGAAAATGTAATGATTTAGAATATTGGAGACGTCAGTTATTACCGGAAAGATTCCTAAATTCAAATCGGGAAAGATTGGCATGCTACGAGTTATTGGTAAATCCAGAAAATTGGGTAAGCCTCGGTAAATTTCTGGACAAAACGCGAAAAATAAGGACAACACTCATTCATGAATAAATATATGTTATCAAAATGCAATACCATTAATTATTAACAGTTATATATTAATTAATTAGTGTATAATGCTATTGTGTTATTATTTAATTGTAATATTAATGTGTTTTCTTTATGTAATTGTAATGTTAATGTTTTTTGTGTATAATGCTATTGTGTTATTACTTAATTGTAATATTATTGTGTTTTCTTTATGTAATTGTAATGATAATGTTTTTAGTGTATAATGCTATTGTGTTATTATTTAATTGTAATATTATTATTGTGTTTTCTTTATGTAATTGTAATGTTATTGCTGTTTTTGTTGTTTATTTTTCTTTACACTAGTACCAATTGTTACTTTATTGTAACGGACTGTCAACAGCACGTACGGTTACTGCCCGTGCGACCCATATTTGTAAATAATATTGTAAATATCTTACTTTTTGTCTAATAAAGTCCTACTACCACTACTAGATGATGCTGCACAGAGTCAGAAAGAAAAGTACTATTCAATAATAGTGGAACAAATAGAGAAAATACGAAGTAATGAAGAATTAATTCTAATGGGAGACTTAAATGAGAAAGTGGGTAGAAGAAACAATGATGAAGCAGTAGGAAAACATGGGGAACAAGAAGTCAACGATAATGGAAATAGAATCATAGAGATGTGCAAACAACATAAATTAAAGGTAGTAAATACATTTTTCGATCATAAGGATATCCATAAATTTACTTGGGAACGACCTAGTCTGAATCAGAAATCAATAATAGACTACATAATTGTAAAGCAAAATACTTTCTTATTTATTAAGGACTCAAGGGTTAAAAGAGGAGCAAATTGTGGTTCCGACCACTATCTACTCACAGCACAGATCATCACCAAATTCCCTACAGGGAAAAAAGTGCATGGTGAAGCAAGGGAATCAACAATGCAACTGAAGCAGGAAGAAAAATTTAAATTGTCTTTATTTAATCAGGATAGTATCAAAAACCTATATCAAGAAAGACTGAGGATTAAAATTGAAAATTTGGATTACAAGGAAGACATAGAAGAAGAATATAATCAATTAAAGTAAATAATACATTCGGCAGCAAAAGAAGCATTAGGCACCATAAATAAAAAACAAAATACACAAGATTGGTGGAATGAAGATATCGAAGAATTAACCAAAAAGAAGAAAAAATGCTACTTAGAATGGTTGGCCAATAAAACAACAGAGAATTGGATAGAATACAAGAGAACAAACGCCAAAGTTAAAAGGAAAGTGATAGAAGAAAAAAACAAATTATGGAAAAGCAAATGCCAAAAAATAGAAAGTTATATAGGAGGATCACAATCATCGGAAGTATGGAGATTTCTAAAAACACTAAAAACCAACCAAGGATCCAGTAAGATAACTTTGTTAACAAAATTTGACGCAGAAAGACATTAAAAAGCTTTACCGTCAGAAACTAGAAATGAGTTTATGGAAACAATAGAAAATCCAACTATAGAAAAGAACGTCCTGGAATTTGATACAATAAGTATAGAATTAGAAATTCAAACCCTAAAGAATAAAAAGGCACCAGGGCCGGGAAACATACCCAATGAGTTGATTAAATATGGCCCAAAAAATGTAATAGGTAGATTGAGGGACTTGTTTAATAAGTGCATTGCAATACAGAAGACATTGTACCAATATACAAGAAGGGCGATAGAAGAGACGCAAAAACTACAGAGGACTAAGTATAAATAACACATTATATAGAATATTTACGAAGTTATTAAAAACAAAGTTACAAAAAGATATTAAAGACAAATTAGGAGAAAATCAAAATGGATTCAGACCAGGAAGGTCATGTGTTGACAATATACTTGCAATACAACAGTTAATTGAAAAACAGACTGCAGTTGGAGAAGAAACCCATTTGACAATGATAGATTTAGAGAAAGCTTATGACTCAATTCCGAGGAACAAATTATGGGAAGTATTGGAGAAATACAATATTGATAGAAACCTAATAGAAATTATTAAACAAATCTATAAAGATAACTCCGCTTATGTTAAAATTGGAAATATAATGTCTAATCCTATAAAAACCACAAAGGGATTGAAACAAGGGTGCAGTCTTTCACCAATTTTATTTAATATTTATGTTGAATCCATATTAATGAAATGGAAACAAAACTGCAAAGGTATGGGGATCCCAATAGGTAACAGATTTTTGCTGACATTACAATTTGCCGATGATCAACTGGTTTTAGCGCAAGACAAATTTGATATGAAATTCATGATAAAAAGGTTGAAAAACAAATATGAATCATGGGGTCTCACAGTAAATTTACAAAAAAAACAGATATCTGGGAAATAAATAGCAATGAACGAGAAAATGTAATATTGGAAGAAGGAATCCAAATAAAGCAAGTGAAACAAACTAATTATTTGGGAATAATTATGGATAACATTGAAGGTATAAGCAAAGAGAACATAAAACATAGAATTGAATTGAGTAGCAAAATAATATCATCGTTAAATTCTATATGGTGGGAAAAGCATATTTGGAAGGACGCAAAAAAATATATTGGTAAAACATTGGTGGAATCTGTTGCAATGTATGGAAGTGAGGTATGGACAATCAATAAGTACTACAAGAATAGACTAATAGCTCTAGAAATGGATTATTTACGAAGAAGTGCCAGAAAGTCTAGATTAGTACATGTCACAAATAAGGAAATTAGAAACATAATGGAAGCAGAAGAAAGCATAATTGAAAGAATTGAGGAGAAGGAATTAAAGTGGTTAGGACATGTCTTAAGAATGGAAGATGAGCGATGGACGAAGCAACTATATGAATGGCATCCGAACAGAAAGAAGAAAAGAGGGAGACCAAGGTTAACATGGAAGGAAAACATGAAGACAGTAATGCAAGCTAGAGGTCTAAGCATCGAAGATGCCCAAGATCGTAGGCTTTGGAGGTTTGGCACGGGAAGACGGCAGCAGCTGTAAAACCCCGAAGATAGATAGATTATTATTATTATTATTATTATTATTATTATTATTATTATTATTATTATTATTATTATCATTATTATTATTATTATTATTATTATTATTACAAGTGTGTAGGTCTACTATTTCTTCTTTGAAGGCTTATAGTTATTTAATCACTGTTAACTTAATTTTTATACTTACTTTTATATTGTGTATTTCCTTAACTCGTACTTATAAATAATACATTTGTTGAATATTTTTATAAAATCTAGAAGCTAATTTAGTTCAGAAGTAATGTGTATAATAACTGTATGAAGAATTATATGGAGTGAGTTTCATAAAATATTATTTTACAGACATTAAGCAGAAATTCACTATCCTCTTATGGAGAAAGTATAAAAATCTTACTTAGATGGCTTTATAATGTATACATAAAACTGTGTATATAATTTCATTATAAAAACACTTTTCCAACTTCAAGTTTGTAAAATAAGGGATGGAGGAGAATTTTATTTGGCAACACAATATCAGTATCTTCTCTAGTATTCAATCTTGTACTAGAGCATGCGAACAAATCTTTAGAGGATAAATAAATGCTACAATTTAGTAGTGTTAATAATTTGCTAGTTTATGCTGACTATTTAACTCATGCCCCAAATGGGAGTCAATGACCAATCACATTTCAATGATTTTTTATTTACAACCAATCACAGTAGTGTTTCGCCTAAAATTTACCAACTAAAGCTTATCATAATAAAGAAACACCTCTTTTTAACATTCCGAATAATTCATAGCATTATTTTGCAGTGACTGACCCACTAAGAAATGCGATTGCCAGATTGTATAAAGAGTGCATGAATGTCAGCAGAAAGCGCATGCGATAGATAATATAAAAACATTTGTAATAATAATAAAAAAAAGAAAACACTGTTTTCACTTTCTTAAACGAATTATTTTCCAGGAAATGATTTTGCAGAAAAATATAATTGACATATTTACATCATAGGACATCAAATTAATTAATAACTATAAATTATCTTCACTAGGGTGCATTCTTACAATATTGCGATCCCTTGGCAATAAATAATATTATGATCTGGTTGCAGTGATGAACAAAGGAAGGAAATGAAGCGTACCAATTTTTCCTCATTTGCTTTCAAATATCGCTGTTTACATTAAACATATAAATATTTTAAAATACTGTAGTTAAATAATGATTTGTGAGTAAAAAGCTTAATTTTATTTCTAAAATAGATGATATTATCCCTTTTAGTACAAACAATTATAATAATTCTCATTACATCTATACTAAATACAAAGATATTTATATTTAAAATACCATCTACTTTAAAATAATCCTTATTAAGTTAGTATAAATTAATATAAATGAGTTAAATAGTCCTAACAAATGCCACTCTTAATTTCCAAATGCTCTAGATAAATTCACTCCTCACTTCGTGAGTCGTGACTCTATCGATAATTTGGAAATCACTCGTGGCATTACTTATGACTATTTAACTCATGCCACAAATGCTAGTCAATGACCAATCACGTTACAATGATTTTTTATTTCCAACCAATGACAGTCGTGTTTCACCTCGCTCTTTATCGATTTCTCTTTATCCGCTCCTGTTTTTGTGATAAGGAAAGCTCCTCCTTTTTAATGTTGTGAACAGGTCAAAGCATTATTTTTCTCCAACAAATATATTGAATATAGCAAATAATGATAAGATTCCTTGATTTTACTGAGTTGTTCATTAAAAAAAAATTAATGAATAACCCGTAATGTTGATTATGATATATAGTTTGATGTGTTTCATTATTTCTCCACTTGGGTGCACTCTTAAAATATTGCGATCTTATTTGACAATAAATAATATGATCAAGCAGCAGTGAATGAACATAACCTCACATTTCTGATTAGTTTTCAAACATCGCCGTTTACATTAAATATATAAATATTTTAAAATAACTATAGTTAAACAATGATTTGTGAGTAAACAGCTTAATTTTATTCGTCAAATAGTCCTAACAAATGCCAGTCTTCATTTCCAAATTCTCTAGATAAATTCACTCCTCACTTCGTGTGTCGTGAATTTATCGATAATTTGGAAATCACTCGTGGCATTACTTATGATAATTATATTGCTACTAGGAGACAGCAAGGAGATTTTTACGACCAACATTCACACTCTATTGAGTAACAGTAAGGCTAAGAATTTTGGAACGGAACAAAATATCAATAAAATTAAATATATGGTAACACAAATAAATAGTTTATATAATAGTAGTAATAATAATAATAATAATAATAATAATAATAATAATAATAATAATAATAATGGACAGTTATTGAGAGATGAGGTAAATTTTCAAGAATTGGCCGATTTCAAATACCTTCTGCTTCTTCTTCTCTTCTTAATCATAATTTGTAGGATTTTCATCCTGTTTATTTCCAAAATCACTCATCGGATTATTGGATGTGCATTCACTGTCAATCCATCTCTTGGCTGGTTGGCTGGTCTTCCTCTTGTTCTTCTCTCGTTCATTTGTCTATCTTCTTTAGCTCTTTTTGCAAGTCGATTGTCTTCCATTCTTTCTATATGACCCTTCCAATATTTTCGATATTCTATAATAAATTTCGTTATGTCTTGAATATGACATTTGTCCCTAATTTCTCTTTTGTGTATTTTATGAAACAATGTTTTCCCCTGAATGGTCTTAGGATCATCACATGTTCTTATTACTTGTTTAGTTTTTGTTCTATCAGCCCTAGTTTCTACTCCATATATAATAACTGGTCGAACTCTCGTTTTGTATATGCGGGTTTTGCCTTCTATTGACATATGTTTGTTGCGTCAAATTAAATCCTTCATATATCCTGATATTTGTGCTCTTTTATGAGCTTGTTTCTATATATCTTTTATTAAATGTTTAGTGTTTGTTATGAATACACGTAAATAATTAAATTCTGATACTTGTTTTATAATTTTTCTTTCTATTTCTAATTTGCATCTTACTGGTTATTATGATATTGTTAAGCATTTTGTCTTATTTGTATTAATTTCCATATTTTATTTTCTGGCATTTATATTATATTGATGTAAACATCTTTTTAAATTGTCTTCAGATTCTAAAAGGAGGACATCATCTGCGTAACATATCAAGTGAAACCTAGAGTTTCCCATTTTATAAACCAAACGAGGTGATGTGTTTTCAATAACTTTAGCCATTATAATATTAAATAAGAATGGACTTAAAAGAGTAATTTTGCCTGATGCCCTTTGTGAGCGTTAATTTCTTCAGTTTGCTGTTCTTTTACTTTGATTACTATTTTGCAGTGTGTGTTAATTGATAGCATTGCCATGGAAACGGGCTAGCAATCCACTTCAAGGTGAATCTTATACATTGCACGCAGCCCCAAGGATCAAGCCTCGGACCAAAGACAGAAACAATATACGACAAAAATATCAAATACCTGTGAACAATAATTACAAAGAGGAATAACGTGCACAAGGAAATTAAACATAGGCTAAATTCTGGAAAAGCATTATATGTTCTTTACAGGTACTCTTGTCTTTCCAAATTATTTCAGAAATCACGAAGCTGTTATTCTCAGAGTTCTATTATATGGATTGGAAATATGGGCTCTTATTTTCAGGGGGAAGAAGGAATTACGGTAGTTTGAGATTAAATAAAGAAATTAGGAAAATATTTGGACCAAAGAAAGACGAAAAAACCAGGCTACTTAACAGTGAGCTACATGATCGTTATAGGAAACCAAATGTAACATGAAGAGTTAATTCTTGTAAGATTACGATGGGCAGGACATGTGGTACGAATGGGGAATGAATGTGTGGCATGGAAATTTCGTGTAAGAAAGAAAGAGAGAAAACGCATAGTAGACATGCAAAGAATGAGATGGAAGAATAAAATCGTGGGAAGTAGATTATACAGAGATAATTGGAAATATTAACTCAGGTTAGGGATGCATGGAGAGCTTGTGCCCGCATGGCCATGAACCTACAGGTTTTTACCAGTGAGTAAGTTAGTTAACACAAAATTGCAAATTTAATCAAAGTATTTTGTTGCAAATATTAAAATAATAAATGCAACCTAAATTTTTAAACAAATGCCAGAAAGTTGGTTTTAAACTTGGAGACTTTAACGTAGCGGTCTGTTATTCAAATCTTGTCTCAGTGTTCAAAGATCCCTTATGCTGCATATATTTTAAGCACAACTGCCAGAGAAAAATTTGTATGTTTTATTATATATATATATATATAATAGAGAGAGAGAGAGAGAGAGAGAGAGAGAGAGAGAGAGAGAGGAGAGAGAGAGAGAGAGAGAGAGAGAGAGAGAATAGAGTGAGAGAGAGAGCATCCGAACTAATTCGAATCTGAACTAATTATATATCAGCATTCAGCATTATATTAAAAATAAACTGAATTGAACGAAACGTTTACATATGAAAATATTTACCGGAAATTATTGCATATTTTCAATTAACCCTTCAGACCACATGCAGTTCTGTTCGGTTTACTTTTTATTCACTACTAATTTCTACTATTTTCTAATTCAGTTCCTGTCAATGTACCTCTCTGGTGATAACCCATTCCAGGGTAAAAAGCATCCTAGAAGATGCACTGGGATCGGGCTGTCCGAGACTCATATTTTGGAGCAACACCTCGCAATATTCGACATCTCACTATCAGATTTTCCTAGCTATGGTGTTGAGGGAGCGAGGTTGTACAGTTTCTGATAAAATGCACAGTATTATTACTGATGGGAACAGAAAATAATTTATATGTGCTGCTGATGAAATCACCAGAGAATAAATACTACATTTTTGATCCAATATTCCATTTTAATCCCACAACAACCAGGTTAATGAGGAGAAGGACATCCATGTTACAACGGTATACTACTATAAAAATGTTAATGATCTGTAACATATAGAGGTCACTTATTTGATGTTTGTAGCACAATTTATGTTCATCGGAATTCTGATGTTAGTAATCGAAATGTACAGTTTCTGGCTTTGAAAACCATTCAAGGTTCACAAGCCATCTTAAAGAATCATAATTGAAACAGCATTAATTTAACCCTTTTTTCTGTTACTTTCAAGGAACCAATATCAACAAATATTTTGTTAATTTTCGTAAGGCTTATATCACTATATTCTTTCGTAAAATTTAATTGTGTTTCTACATTTTCCTTTGGAGCAATTCCTCAACAGGGGGAGATTTCGAAATAAAAATATTCATATTACATAGACATTCCGGCTTTGATTGATTTGGTCTTTTAGCATTTTGTTTTTTTTTTCTAATGTGCGGGGAGCTGGCCCACAGCATAAACCCCCAACCTGGAGGACCAGGAAAATTTCTGCCTGGGTTTTCCTCCCATAGCCTTTGAAGATCCCTCTTCACCGCAAGGCAGCGTTTCTCTATTTCCCTTAGAGATAGGGTTGCCTCTTCCGCCAGATCCGCCGTGATGAAGGACTCCTTCTGCGCCGACTCTGCCGTTGAGGTCTTCACCGTAACCCTGGCTAGGGGCCCTTACAGAGTACTATCAGTCGGAGCCAACTGAACCCTGGTTTTTTAACGAGGTTGTTACTCCTCCCCCTCCTCCTTTCTCATCCGGGCTTGGGACCGGCCATTAGCGCAAGACAATTTTGATATGGAATTCATGATAAAAAGGTTGAAAATCACATATGAATCATGGGGTCTCACAGTAAATTTACAAAAAACAGAATATCTGGCAATAAATAGCAATGAAAGAGAAAATTTAATATTGGAAGATGGAATCCAAATAAAGCAAGTGAAACAAACTAAATATTTGGGAATGATTATGGATAACATCGAAGGTATAGGCAAAGAGAACATAAAACATAGAATTGAATTGAGTAGCAAAATAATATCATCATTAAATTCCATATGGTGGGATAAGCATATTTGGAAAGACACAAAAAAATATATTGGTAAAACATTGATGAAATCTGTTGCAATGTATGGAAGTGAGGTATGGACAATCAATAAGTACTACAAAAATAGACTAATAGCTCTAGAAATGGATTATTTACGAAGAAGTGCCAGAAAGTCTAAATTAGAACGTGTCACAAATAAGGAAATTAGAAACATAATGGAAGCAGAAGAAAGCATAATACAAAGAATTGAGGAAAAGGAATTAAAGTGGTTAGGACATGTTTTAAGAATGGAAGATGAGCGATGGCCGAAGCAACTATATGAGTGGCATCCTAACAGAAAGAAGAAAAGAGGAAGACCAAGGTTAACATGGAAGGAAAACATGAAGACAGTAATGCAAGCTAGAGGGCTAAGCATCGAAGATGCCCAAGACCGTAGGCTTTGGAGGTTTGGCACGGGAAGACGGCAGCAGCTGTAAAAACCCGAAGATAGATAGAGAGATAGACATAGACATTCATTAACATGAATGTGCCCGTGTAAAAGTTTGACCCACAAAATGTGCAAAATATGTTTGGCTTATTTTAATTGTTAAATTTTAAGACTGATATGAGTGTAGGAGTTTGGGAAGCCCTGAATTGTGTAAGCATTTGGGTAATATGAGGTAATGTCGGGAAATGAACATTCCTCTACTGTCAGAGGGCGAAGTGATGCCGCTTAACCACCAACCTGACAACGTACACCTCGACCCTGCAAGAAGGTCGACTTACAACAAACACTGCAACCCTCCATTCTCTGTGGTTTCCATGCCAACGAACGTAAGAAATTCCCTGAAATTTACCTGCAGAGTTCAAAATTATAACCATACTGTACAATGTTAGACAAAGTTTGTTTCGAGCAACTAAATTCACCACTCTCCTAATTATGTTCAGTCTTACCATTTACAAGCCCCCGCAAGCGTCAAAAAATTAAAGCTCAGATTTTATAGTGGTTTATTAAAATTTTTAACTTTGTTTTATAAATAAATAAGCTAAAACATATATAAAACGCGTACTACACTTATGTCCCTCTAATTCGTCTCTTTTATCAGAATCCACGAATGTCTTCGTTCAACCCAATTGAACTTAAAGGTAGGCTAATTAATTGAATTTTCCTACTTTTTCCTCAATAACTAGTGTGGATTCATATGAACTTTATATTTTGAATACTAGTACGAACATTTTAATCTCTACTAATTTTGATGGGTGATGCAACTTAATGTGGAGAAGAAAAGTTCAATCTAGATTATATGATGTAACATTTCGCAGCCAGTATGAATTTACATGCCTTTGTGATTTTATGTGCAATAATTTCACACTTTTCCAGTACAGGTTTTGTTAACGTTATCAACTTAAAATGAAATATTAAATATAGTTCAAGTTTTAGGTTTGATTTGAATATGATATATTAAAATTATATTTAGTCCACAAAGAGGAGTTTAATGCACGTTTAACTAGGGGCGGTAATTCACGAGAAGTAGATGAAGTGCCAGTTCCCCTTATTTTACTAGGATTATTATTAAACTTGATTTTCTTTGTAACGAATGCTGGTTTTAGTACAAACACATTTCTCTATTATTGTACAAGGCGAGACTCATCTTTGTGACAAAGTGCGCCAGAGCCGTGTGCTGTCATTCAGGCCTATGTACAGCGCTCAAGTGAAGAATTCATTCTTTCCACTCTGCTGAACCTCGGGGGCGGAACTTAGCTTGCTGGTCGACATAGCAACCGTTACCCCACACGCTAAGATCTAGCGATACTTAATTCTGCAAGTGAAGTATTTGCAGCGAAATGACCATTTGCATCGAGGTTTTGTGCATAAAATTCAATGTTATCGCGATTCTCGGTTATTGTTGTTGTGATTTAAATTGAATCCTGTTTATAATGCATTGTGTGTTTTATTGCAAACACCTTTTTCACATTGTAAATATGTGGTACAAAAAAAAGTTAAACATTCCGTTAAACGCTTTGAAATGGTCATGGTTTAAGAAATTTCCATGGTTATGCTCCTCTCCTTCTACAACAGCATCTGCGGAAAGAAGCTATATATAAAAAACATACCTAAGGAATGCAATTTCAGAAGATAGACTATCATCTTTTTTTAATGTTACAAAAAATAAATAATTTCCACTGCAGTTTACAAAGACATATATCCATTCCATGAAGATTGCAACCTTAAAGGATCAAATGATCGATTTGATATATATATATATATATATATAATATATATATATATATATATATATATATATATGAGAGATCTGTGAGCTTAATAATAACTGAAATAAACATGTGTGCAATTAATTTTTCTTACTACCTCTTCAACTAATTTCAAAACCACGAACCGCCAATGGTATAAGTTAAGTGTTGCTAAGTTTAAGTTTAGCCATCTACTGATGGCTTCACTAAATCATATGCGTGAGCAGATTACTGTTTTTATACCATAAATTATGATGTTATCTATTAAATATATTTTGGAATTTCCCAACATTCTCGATGGAGGAGAGAGAAGTTACGTACATACATGTCGTTTCATTTAACAATGCAGTTTCTAATCAGTGTGCACAAACATAAAGAATAGTCTTATAGTCATATCCTGCAAAAAAAAACTTTTATCAGCGTTGACTGAGGATAAAACTTACAAGAGAATCAGAGAAAGCTCGAATGAATTTTAAAAACATTTCACGAATATAGTTTATTCAAAATTACGAGGCAGTGTAACAGTATTTCATAGATTGAATCGACGTAAAATGGGACGCGAATGGAAAAGAAATGAAGCTATATAAAGATAAGTTTCGCAACTTTCCCTGCTTCTAGCATTATTCCAAACCCGATTTAACAGAAAAAAAAGAGAGAGGAGCAGGGAAAGTTTGTTTTCTCAGGGGATGAAGATCGGAATCAACAGGAATCCCAAGTTAGATTTACAACCGGTGGACTAGGGTCAAGAGCACCATATCAAAACCTTTCTCCCTCCTTTACAAAAGAAGGAAATTTAACTTTAAGTTTTGACTGCTTGAGGTTTCGATGTCCTAAAGCCAAACTCTACTTCAAGCGACCCGTCAAAGAGGAAGAATGAACATTTTTGTTCTGAAGTACAACAATCGTATATTTTGAAATGTCTAGATTTCGTGGAGAGGTAATTGTATCGTCTGGAAAGTAGCAACATATTTTTGTATTAACTTTCCAACTCATTTCCTTTCATAAACTTATCTTTATGTAGAAAATAATACAGGGAATAAATCAAAATATGGCTCTGGAAATCAAACTTTGTGTTTTAACAAAATTTCAACGTTCTCTTACTATTATCCAGTTGTCAGTCAATTGAAAGCTGTAGCAGTAAATGTAATATATGAAGGTAGACAATAGAGAAACCTAAGTAATATACAATTATTTCTGTATTTAACTACGAGGTTGAAATCACTTTAGCTCTTCTTTGTTTCGCCAGTTTTAATTGATTTGTTTAAATTAGGTAATTCTAAATTAAACTAAGATTTGAACTTCCTTGTGTAGGTAGCAATAACACGTGAGTTAAAATCCTACCCTTATATGTTAATATACACAATCTTCATGGTGATGTTAAATTGTTTTACCCATATTGTCAATAAACCCAAATCAAACATAATTCAAAACATATAAAAGACATCGACTCGTTTCGATAGCTAATCTATCATTATCAAGCTATTTAAATGTCGACATATATAAATGTTTTAAATTTTTGTTTGGTGACTTACTGATATGTGTAACATTATTCTCCTCGGATATTTACATCAATTCAAATTTGTTTACAATTTATTACGATCATTTTAGCAATGCGTTACTAAACTTAACTTTAAATGACACAATTGGAATTAATATTACGTTGTATTTTGTATAAATTCAGTTAATATATTTATTTTATATAATTCCTTATCACATACAGATGAACAAGATTGTTTTTATTTACAGTGCAGATGAGTTCCAATATTCCATATAACATTTTTATCCTGAAAATATAGGCCTATACACACAAAAAACTAAAATATTGATTTTAAGAAACAAGTGAATTATAAGTAAATGTTTCATTGGAAACTCAGTTTTGCAACAAGTTAAGTGTTTTTGTATTTAGACTTAACAAACTATGCAAAAAATACGTTTAAAAGATAACTAAAAATGTCAATAATCAAGGTTTAACAACAAATAGAGGACAGGAAAACACCTGGTTAAAAAGACACAGGTTGTTGGCAAGACGCACGACCATGTATGGTTTCGTGGCCTGTTTTCTCCGAGATGAAGAAATAAAATGTCTATTATTTGCAAAAATAAATTATTTTTAGGAAGAATTGCTTACTACAATAACTTACACAGTAAAATAAATTTTGTCACATTACTAAATAATTGAACTTAATCCCCAATTATGAACAGCTTATTAATTACACACAGAATAGTGTTTTACGTGTGAAAATAATGGGTTGTTCAAGACAAATCTACTGATATGTCCCTCGAGAAAAACTATCTTTCGATCGGCCATTGAAGGGAATGAACAAGAAGTCATAAGGCCTGCTGCTTTATTTGGGCGATTATATAATTTGCTTACTTGTTATTGTCAGCTACTAAGTGGCAGTGAAGACCGAGTTCTCGCGACATCTAGTGATAATGGAGAAAATATATATATATATATATATATATATATATATATAAGAAAAATAAATCTTTGAATTGGATTCGCCTGGTAGTGTAATGGATAACACGCTGGGGTACCGATCCAGAGTTCCGGGTTTAAATCCCGTTCAGGCATTTATTTTTCTTATCATGTCATATATATATATATATATATACATACATATGTTATAATTAAATGTTTAACATTGAGCAATGCAAGCTTAATATGGTATGATAAGAAAAATAAATGCCTGGACGGGATTCGAACCCGGATCTCTGTGTCTCTACCTCAGCGTGATATTCATTCCACTACCACGCGAATCCTATTAAAACACTTATTGTTCTTATAATGTTTCCCTTGACAGAAATTTAGGCGTTCTCCCCCTACAGGGAAGAATTTGAACGTATTATATTCTCCATTATTACTAGATGTCGCGAGAACTCGGTCTTCACGGCCATCTAGTAGCTGACTATAACAAGTAAGCAAATTAAAGAGAATATAATACATATATATGAAAAATAAATCTTTGAATTGGATTCGCCTGGTGGTGTAATGGATAACACGCTGGGGTACCGATCCAGAGATCCGGGTTCGAATCTCGGCCAGGCATTTATTTTTCTTATCATACCATATATTTATTTATTTATTTATTTATTTTATTTATTTATTTATTTATTTATTTATTTATACAAATGCAGTCGACTTGACAGAAGTCATTGTCCATAATTATGAGAAAACAAAAATATATACAATAAATTAGAACAATAGAACATTATGGCAAAAGAGAAAGTTTGGCTCTTGCTTCCCAGTATCTATCCCTCAGCGTAGCAGAGTGAAGTGCCTGACACTGTAGCAGGTGGTTTCTGTCCATATTGGTGTTCGTGGAGCACAGTGGGCAATGAGGACTTCTGTAGATTCCAATCCGATGTAGATGAGCTGCAAGACAATCATGTCCTGTGTTTAGTCGAAAATATGCTACAGCTTCCTTTCGAGGTGCATCTGGTGTAGTGTGTATGGTGTTTTTCCACTGTTTCTCTTGAATTCGGGTATGAAGATTGGTTGAGAATGTGTTTTTTATCATTTGTTTGATACAGTTTGTTGCTGAGCGATACGATGTTTAAATTAGGTTGCTGTAAACACATTGCTCCTCGTTTTGCCAGCATATGATTTGTGAAAGTGCAGTATGAATTGCCTTTATTTCTCCATCAAAAGCCGTTTTATTTGGTCCAATTGGAGTGTATAGAGAGAAGAGTGAGCAATGGATTCCAGCTCCCACAGGGCCATCGTGATCGAGCTTAGAGCCATCTGTATATATATGTAACCATTTAGAACAGGGATATATTGTTTCTATTGTTTCCAAGGCACATAATCTTAGTATTTCAGGGTTGGTGCTCGCTTTAATCAGTCCTTCTTCTAAGAGGTCTAGACTGTGCGTAGGGATGTAGAGATTTAGAGGGTTATCCTGTACAGGTAGTTTTTCTGGGTTATTTTGTATGTGATATTTACTTTGTAGCTCTATAGCATGTTGCAGAACGCCTAGTTGCGGTTTCAATTTTCTATCATTGCTATTATAATTGGACCAGTAATTATCATTTGGGAGTCTGATCAATTTTTCATAGGGGTTCATGGATGCCATCTCAATTTCTGTTGTGATGTCTAGGTTCTATGTAAAAAGCAGCAACGCGTCTATTGGAGTCGTCTTGATTGCACCTGTAATGAGTCGAAGGATTTGATTTTGTAGTTTCTGTAGTTTCATAAGCTGCTGAGAAGAAGCTGTGATGATATATATATATATATAACCATTTATTAACGTTGACTGTTTTTATTAGATATAATTTTAAATATATTTGTTTTCTTTCAGGTAAGTTTTAGCAATTAACGGCCATATTAAATACGCCTATCACATTAGGCAACATTTTATATTATAGTCCTCTAAGGAGCAAAAATATTATTTCCCTTGCCTCCTGTACGAAAAATCAGACGTAATATTGTCAAAATGTGAAATATACCTAATATTGTTTTTTTTAATACTTGGATTAGGCGGTAGCACTTCAAAATCGATTATGCAAACCTCACATGAAAATCCTGTTCCGACTGTTTTTCGCAGTCGTTAAAGCAACTGCTGTAACGTAATTCCCATGATACAGTTTTCATTGTTCTTATTCCAAAGTATTATCAAACAACAATACATTAATTCTATATGTGATGTCATATTACATGTAAAGCGAAAAAAAGCTTTGTACCTCATTTTAAACACATTGCGTGCACGGAGGAGTGTGATATTTGGCATACTTAAAAGTTCATATAGAGAAGGAGTGTAGAAAACATAAAATGTATATATAATATGTGTTACAAATAAATTATATCAAACAAAATAAAATAAATTTACTCTAAGGAATTTGTGTGTATTACACATTCAATTGTCTACTTATTCACTTGTTTACGTTCATACTGTAAGTTCATTGTTGTAAAAAGAAAATTGTGCAAGAACAATGTGAATTGACTTACTCTCGCGTATTTATTATTAGTGGTTAATAGTATAGACCTACAAATGTCAAATGACGCGTTAGTGTTTTTTAAATATGGCTTAGCCAATACTACACCGCATATTTCCTATCGTTCCTATTTTTAAAGTAAATCGAAAATTAATGCATAATTACGTATTTGTGACGATCTTAAAAAATTAATGAATTATGGTCGAATTTGGACCGCTGGGCGACCACTAGTGTAAATAAATATGAAGTGAGACCGTGAAATATGAAAAAAAAGTTTCGTAGGTAGAAAAGAGGTAAATTCTAAGGAAAATTTCCTTTGAAGAAATGATAAAAAAGTGACTATACCATGAAGTTAGTCACAAAGGGACACAAGACATTATTATTGTTTATTCAGCATGATAAGTTTAAATTGGTCCAGGTGGTATATGTTAGTAGGACGTATAGCTCCCGTGGGATGGCGCGAAATATTACTAATGTTGGTGAGAAAAAAAAACAATGCACAGGCTGGGAAAACAGGTGCTATTCTCAATTTCATAAATCTAATACCACATTTCCAAGAAATGTTAGTTTCTTTATTTACTCTGCACCTTCCCATTTATGATCATCGCATGCTCCACATCAGGTGCAATGAATCATTCCGGAATTTTGTTACCGGAAGAAGTTCGTGAAGAGGGTACAACATAGCTCGTAAATGAAGTGCATATTATTTTTAAAATGACCCGATTTTATAAATTTGTTGTTTATATTAAGGACACACTTTGGCTTTAATTTATATTATTCAGACATTTAATACCATTCACTAACTCAGTGGCACTATCAAACCCATAGGTTCATGACCGCGCGGATATAAGCTCTAGGTGCATCTCTATCCTGAACTAATATTTTACAATCTTCCCTTAAATAATTAATATTATTCTCCCACCTCATTCTACTGCGAGCTTTTCTGGTTTTCCTATAAGCAGCTTTCATGTCCATCTTTCATTCCCATTCACTCTGAATTATTTTTTAATAAATTAAGATTGAATATGGTATAGGTCAAAAGGTAGTCATCTTATATTGTATAACGAATACGAAATTTATGTTTTAAATATATGTATTAATCTAGTATAGGGCCTAAAAAAAATTAATGTTTTTTGTGTCGTATTTTATACGCTGCCATACCGTTCGTCCGATTGTGATGAGGCTTTTTGCAAACTCGTTAGGAGGTTCCCGGGATGAACATAGGCTATAAGAGAATTGTGATACTCAACTCCTACACTCTTAAAAATCTTCTTTAGTAAAAAGCGTGAAAAAGTCCCATTTTTAGGCTTAAATGGTATACGCTGCCTAAACAATAAAAGATCACAAAAATAATGTACATAGAATTGAATATCTCGAACACACTATAAAAATGTCCATGTCAGCATATGTTTATGTTTTACGGATAACTCACAGTAGCCATTTTTTTCTTTCATTGATGCTACAAAGATCGGGAAAAGTAGATTCCCGGGCAGGCATAGCAGCGCACGGCGGGTATTATCAAAATAACTAATTTTGTCTTTCAGTTCATTTATGCCAAGTACATCGGCTTACGTAGATTCTCGAGCAACGCCGGGTAATCAACATGGAGTATCTAAAAATAATAACCATATGGCTTTACTTTTGCTTGAATATTAAATTATGGAAGATGACATATTATTTACCTTTTGGATTTTGTGAAAGGTAATTTGGAAATATAATTAATTAGTTTATTGATTGTTTTAGATTTAATAACGAAGAGAGCAAATTTATAATTATTTTTCATTTTACTTATTCAACTAAACATAAAAACACATTTTCTTCTTAAAGCTAATTTATGCCAAGAAGATCGGGATAAGTACATTCTTGGGCTACGCCGAGAAATCAGCACGGGGCATCTAAAATAATTACGATACAAATTTATAATTACTTTTCCTTTTGCTTATTCAACTAAACGCAAAAACACATAATTTATTTAGGCGTAACAGCGTCGGGTATTAGCTAGTTACATACAACATTTTTCCTATCAATGTTATTGTTTTACCTGCAACATTTTGAATGCAATATATGATTCAAATTGAACATTAAAAAAAATGATACATTTTCATAAAGACAATTTATGAAAACTTTAATCTTGAAATACTGAAACGGCTTACAGAAGCTTCGCCTTAGAGTGTCAGAAGTTTCTTGAACATTTCATAGCCCTAGTTCAAGAAGTTTCTGAAGAAAGTAATGGTTCGGGAATGTGATTTAAGAGGAATTATTTTAAAAATATGATTGAAATGAGTAAGCTATCTATAAAAGTACACAACAATTATTCTTAAAGCTAAATTAAGAATACTCTTATTAACTAATTCACCAACTTTGTAGAACTCCCAGTGAAGATTTAGCTCTCAACATGACCCTATCCAGAGTTAATATTTTCCAATCATCTCGTATAACTGTCCTCTCTCAAATCATGGTTAACCTTTTTTTTTCATCTCATTCTTGACCTACATTGTAGGTGCTTATCTTCTGATTTTGTTAAAAGAAATTTCCATTTACCTATTTAAATTATCATTGATGCCACATATCCTGTCCAATTGCTGTCTACGAGGCTTAACTGTTCTTATTACATCTGGTTTCCCACAAAGATAGTATATAACTCACACGTTAAGAAATTTCCTCCATCATCTGTCTGTTCGTCTATTTTAGCCCTATATCATTATCAAATACCGGGACTACTAATAATTAACACAAAGAAAATAACAAGACCTAAATTAATGTATAAAATAATTTTGTTAGGTAATTATATTCAGATATACATACAGTATGTCAATTTGGTATTCATACATAGGCATTTTTATTAATAAAAATTCAATTTTCAGAAAGTTTATAAAAGTAAAGAAAACATATTTATTGTGGTTTGAAGGAAACACTAAGTTATATCTAAATATGTAGTTCAAAACGTAATTATAAAGTAAACATAATTTTATAAAAATAAATAATCTTTATTACGCCCAAATACAAGCCAATTTGCTATTCATACACTAAAGAAAACACTGCAGTGCATTTGCTTGTCTAACTTGCTTGCAACATGAATACTCTAAGTTGTGCATTTGTTTACATCTGTTGTGCTGGTTGTGTACACTGTCAGTCAGTCGCCTCCAAAATGGGTAAATGTAAAGAACTCAGTTCTGATCTCAAAGATACAATTGTAAATATTGCACCTAAGGGATATTCTTTGAGAAAAATAGGGCGACTGATGGGCAAATGTCATGCAACAGTACAGTATATACTAAATAAATTCACGTATAAAGGTTCAGTAGAGAATGTTCCGAAAAAACCTAAAAAAAAAGAAGTTAAGTGAAACGCAGGATAGAACCGTTGTGAGACAAGTGACATTCAACCCCAGAATTATTGCTCCAAAACTGCGGTCTACCATAGACGTTTCTACTGGTAAAAATGCATGTACTGAGTTTGTTCGAAAGTTGTTACGCAGAAATGGCTGTCATGGAAGAATGACTAGAAAAAGGCCATATGTATGTAGTAGTAGTAGGACTTTATTAGACAAAAGTAAGATATTTACAATATTATTTACAAATATGGGTCGCACGGGCAGTAAGCCGTACGTGCTGTTGACAGTCCGTTACAATAAAGTAATAATTGGTACTAGTGTAAAGAAAAATAAAGAACAAAAACAGCAATAACATTACAATTACATAAAGAAAACACAATAATAATATTACATTTAAATATAAACACAATAGCATTATACACTAGAAAACATTAACATTACAATTACATAAAGAAAACACATTAATATTACAATTAAATAATAACACAATAGCATTATACACTAATTAATTTATATATAATTGTTAATAATTAATGGTATTGCATTTTGATAACATATATTTATTCATGAATGAGTGTTGTCCTTATTTTTCGCGTTTTGTCCAGAAATTTACCGAGGTTTATCCAATTTTCTGGATTTACCAATAACTCGTAGCATGCCAATCTTTCCCGATTTGAATTTAGAAATCTTTCCGGTAATAACTGACGTCTCCAATATTCTAAATCATTACATTTTCCTAATATATGTATCTCATCTTCAAATTTCCCGCACATTGGACATATTCGCATATCGTGATCGTCGCTAATTTTTAGAAATTTCCATGCCCCTAGCCTAAACCAAGCAAGCCCTGATCTCTCCTTAAATCCTAGGTTGAGTATATACGATTCTTTTCCCCAGACGTGTTTTAGGTCTCTTTGTAAACACAGTGAGCGTTTTCCTGTACATTCGGCGAAAGTATCTTGTTGGTTTATATCTAAGTACCTCCTCCTTATTTTTCTCCACACGTTCTTGCGATTTTCAGTCCCTTTTTCCCATATCCAGCCCATCCCAATCTTTTGGAGTTCTCTCCTAACCTCGTCTGCCCAAAATTTAACATCTATGTTTTTAATTTGGTGGTCGTAACAAATTGCTCTAAGCATTGTTTGTTCACCTTGGATTACTCGCAACCAGTATTTGAGTACACGAATTTTACAGTTTATGTCGTCCTGGAATGACCCGAATTCATATAAAATTCCACAGTTAGAAACGGCCTTACTAAGTCCTGTAATATATTTTAGAAAATGCGTATATACCTTATTTAGTATTTCCGTTCTTTGGAAACCCCAAATCTCACTACCATAGTGCATTACTGGCCTGACCATCGCTCCATACATTTTTTCTAATGTGCTGACTGGAATATCAGGCACTCGACCCAGAATACCGAGTACACTGTTAAGTTGTCCCCTCCCTTTAAATAATGCTATATCAATATGTTTCTTCCACTTTCCGTTCATTTTCAACGTCCTACCAAGATATTCAAAATGTTTCACGTTTTGAAGTACTTGATCTCTGTATTTCTATTCCTCTGCTCTACCATAAACCGTCCCATTTTTAAAGGTCATTGTTTTTGTCTTACTAACATTTACAGTCAATCCCCAATTCCTACAGTATATTTCCAGTAGGTCAAGACCTCTTTGCAATCCCTTGATTGTCTTGGAACAGATAATTAAATCATCTGCATACAACAGGACTGGGATTTTAACATTTCCTATCTCCGGAGCCTCAATTTCTCCTTCTAGCATTACGTCTACAATATCATCAACGAATAGATTAAATAGCATTGGTGATAAAATGCAACCTTGTCTCACTCCCCGATTGGCTTCACTGCTCTCTGTAATGTGCCCTTGGTCTACTTTTATACAAAATTTAACATATTTATAAATTGACATTAAAGCATGTATCATTTTATGAGACAATCCTTTCCGATTTAATTTTCCCAAAGTGCGCTTCGGTCCACAGTATCAAATGCCATCTTAAAATCAATGAATGCACAAAATAATTTACCCCCCTTCATTTTCAGATTGTCATCAATTAATGTTCTCAGAACAAATACGTTGTCCACCGTGGAGTACCCTTCTCTAAAACCTGCCTGATATTTTGAGAGCCTATTGTTCTCTTTAGCCCATTGTCTTATTCGTTCGTAAAGTACTTTACAATATATTTTTCCGAACACTGACAAGAGACAAATTCCCCTGTAACTTTCTGGTACCTGTGCCCCACCTTTCCCTTTGTATAGCGGTTGGATGACACCTGTCGCCCAGGCTTCCGGATAATCTCCTCCATTAAAAAGTTTGTTGAACGCAGTTTTCAAAACGTCTAATAATTTATTGGATGATATCATATTTTTCAAGAATTCCCCTGGTATTCCATCAATTCCAGGTGCTTTACCATTCTTTAAACATTTAATGGAAGAAACCACTTCATTTTTCGAAATATCCTGATCCAGTAATTGAATATGAATTGGGTCAGGGATCTCAACTATATTTCCTTGATTATATCTTAACCTCTCATTTCCCAGCACCCTATCAAAGTAACTTCTCCATTCCCCGGGCGTTATTCTTGTCCGATTTATGGACTTTACTTTGAGTTCCCTTATCGCTTTCCATATGTCCGCAATGTTCCCACTTTCAGTCGCGACTCTCATTTCTTCGGATTTCTTATTTTGCCATGCTAGTTTTGTTTCTGCCAATAATTCTTTATATTCCTTTCTCTCTTGCGCATAATTTTTTCTGCTTTCATCTGTGCTTTCTTTTCTAAACTTTAAAAGACTACTTTCGACAAACTTCTTCTTCTTTCTACATGCATTATTGTACCACCCTTTGTCCTTCTGGTTCATTGCGTATTTAACCTTGAATTTTTCCCCTGCTTTTTGAAAACATTCTGTCAAAGTTTTAATAATTTCCTCCCCGCTAAGATCATTTAATTGCAGATCCTGTATTAGCGTTTCCAAACTCCTGATAAATTCTTCTCTCCGATCCTCGATCCACCTGAAACGTGTAATTGGCCGCAATATTGTTGCCACCTCATCATTAACTGTCTCACTAATACCTTTCATATTTAAAATAAGTTTGTTTGGGAAGTGGTGTGATTCGATTCTGGAAACTATACAGAAATTACTTAGGACTGGAATCATGTCTTGTGTGCATATTGAATAATCGATTACGCTACCTCCATTTTTATTAATAAATGTCAGTTCTCCATTTTTATCTTCCCCATATTTCCCATTCAGAATTTCAAGTTCAAATGCATCGCAAAAAGCTAACAATTGGTTTCCTTCTGAATTTAAAATCTTATCTTTGCTTCTCCTACCCTCACCTCGTGTTTCATTATCATCCGATTTTATAGTGATATTTTCCTCCCCAATCCTACAGTTAAAGTCCCCTAAAATTATTATTCCCGCTTCCGGAAACCTATCTTTTATTTCTGCCAACGAGTCAGACAATTCAACGAAAAAATTTGGATTGGCATACCTGGAATTTAGTGGTTGGCGGTAAATAGACAACAGACACATTTCTGCTCTTCCTGTATGGTAATATATACAAATTGCCTCTTTTAAAGTATTAATATTTACCTTTTTAATATATGGGTCTAAGTTAGCTTTATATAAAATGGCAACACCACCTGGATATCTACCTCTCTTTCCTCTATTTTCATTACCCTTAAAATAACCTTTCATATTACATAGATTTACGCATTCATTAGCTTTTAACCATGTTTCTCCTAGAGCTAATATATCAAAAGTCTCAATAAACTCTACACATCTGTCCATTGAAAGTTTTTGTTTTAACCCTTCGATATTCCATGAACCGACTGTCAACAAACCCTATTGTGTTCCCTTGTCATTAGTCTTACCTGTATTTTTCGAACTTCCCCCTCTCAATAGTTCCTTTTCTGCGGGTAAATTCAGAAGTCTTAGTGATTTTCTTGTTGGAGTTCTTGTGTCCGCCGGTCGTTCACCTCTTAGAGGCGGGGTATGCTTTTTGCGTTCGGCCGTTTTGTGCTGTATGTTTATTGGATTCCTCGGAGTTAGTATCGTAGTGCTCCCTCTCTCTTTCTCTCGTGTAGAATTTTCTCCCTCCTCTGCTGTAAGGAGACCACCTGCTGTTGAAGCGTCCCCTGTAGGTTTTGGGGACTCGCTGTCAATGACCTCTTCAAATTCATTTTCAGAGTTGTCCATATTTTGTAGTTGTTCCCTGCTCCAGATTCGTCCATTTATAATCAATTTATTAAATTGCATGATTGCATGGCAGCCCTGCCTCCTCGCCTCGAGCATGTGTCGCTTAAGAAAGTCCCTTTCGCGGCGCACCTTCTCACTAAAGTCTTCAGCAATATTGATACCGGTCCCTTTAAGATATTTACTGTCTCTAAGGATCCAACATTTTATTTTGTAGTGTGATAATTTGCATACAATCGGTCTCTTTCCACTATTCCAACGACCTACTCTGTGCGCTCTTTCAATATCACTGTCCACCAAATCAATCCCGATTTGCGCCACTACTCTTTTAACTATATGTTCAGTTTCCTCCCAGCTCTCCCTGTCTTCTTCATGCACACCATATATCACAATATTATTACGGCGACTCTGGTTTTCGAGATAGTCTAATTTAGATTCCAGCCATTTCAATCTGTCCTCCATCCGATGCATGTTCGTCTCAATATCACGAATTTTTTCACCCACGTTGCACTTTTCAAACCCCTCTTTCACTTCAGTTGACAATGTTTCAATCAGCTTTCTAACTTCTTCCATAATGCTTTGTCCCCTGCACACTTCAACCACTCTAACAAAAACACGTCCGCTCTTCTCGACGGCTAGCACAAAAAAAAATCGTATGTATGTAAGTAAGAAGAACCGTGTTGTAAGACTACAGTTTTCAAAAGAACATGTAAATAAGGGGCAGGTATTTTGGAATAATGTTCTCTGGTCTGATGAGACTAAATTCAACCTATTCGGTTCAGATGACGTTCATAGAGTCTGGAGAAAAGCCACTGCGGATAATGATGTGACCAATACAACAGTAAAACATGGGGTGGGTCTATAATGTTGTGGGCGTGTATGTCGGTAAAAGGGGTTGCAATATACAGTTCATTGACAATGTTATGGACACATTTGTGTATAACGACATTTTTCGTAAGAATGTTAAACAAAGTGCAGCGAAATTGGATATGCTCCCTAAGTACATGTTACAACAAGATAACGATCCCAAACATACGGCGGACTTAAATAAGACTTGGTTGATATGGAACGTGCCAAAGCAATTGAAAACCCCCTCCTCAATCTGCTGACTTAAACCATATAGAACATTTATGGGCGTTTTTCAAACCTAGGATCCACAGGAGAAACCCTTCTTCCAATGAAGAATTGAAGAAGGTGGTTACTGAAGAATGGTGCAAAATCAGTCCTCAGATATGTAATAGGCTTGTTAGATACATGCAGCTTAGATATCAAGCTGTTATTAAAGCTAAAGGTTACCCTAGAAAGTATTAAGGAGAGTTCATTTGTTTTTCTTCATTTTTTATTTTTCCCCCCATTCTGACTGTATGAATAGAAAAGTGACTATAAAATTTACAACTTTTAAAGTTTTTTTAATATAATATACGTTAAATGTTTATAGAATTTGTTGATTTGTATATATTATGTAAAGAAGTGTACCTGAAAATGTTTAGTAATGGCAAAATATAATTGCAGTAATCTGAGAATAACAATTGTGCTATTTCAGTTATAAAATCTAAGTGTATGAATAACAAATTGACATACAGTAGGTATAAACGTTTGTAAGAAATAATGTTGTCACTCAACGTTTTACGTACAATCATGTCCTCTAAAATATGACTTAAAAGAAAAACAATTGCCTATTACCGATATGACTTTATATGACATAATACCGTAGCTAACTGCACAGACATATATTCGCCAATAACTTCTATCGGAGGTATATACAGGCTGAAACAGAACTGAATATCGAGGATATTCAGGTTGGCTGAGTGTTTGATTATAAAGAATATATTGTCTCCGATCATAAATTTAAAATGTTCGTAATTTTGCTGATTTATTTTCTTCTTCTTCTTCTTCTTCTTCTTCTACTACAAGGTTTAGGCTATGCAGCCTGTTCCGGCGAAGTTAAAAGTGGAGTCCATCTTCTACGTGGTCGGCCAACATCTCTTGTTCCTCTGGGATTATACAGGAAGGTTATTTTTGGTATTCTTTCTGATTTATTTCAGTTATAAAAATTTCATAAGTGTATATTTATTTACTGACTGGATCATTGGATTATTATTATTATTATTTTATTATTATTATTATCATTATTTTATTATTATTATTATTATTATTTATTAGTTGGGAAACAAATTAATTTTCAGAACATGCGGTAGGATGTTTGATTAAGACATTACGCAATACACGAAAAGTTGCGGATTTACTACTCGATGGGGTCAGAATTTATATTAGCCTATATCTTCTAGTGACATTATGACATTGGGATGGACCAGCCTCTAATCGAAATGACTGCCAGGTATGTATTCTCAGGATAAAGACGGTCGTCATGGACACTCTTACGATTTTATAGGAAGAGGGTAGCCTTAACATCCTACTATCTCAAGGGCTTCCTAATTTCTGTAGTGAAATTATCTATTGTATCTTCTGTGATTTATTATTTCATGTTGTATTATGAGATGTAGCATCTCCATTAGACTTCGATAAGAAATAGAGAATATTTTGAATCTTGGTTAGTTTGTATTATTTTCTTTATAATATTTCAGAATCCTGTCCTAAAGACATGCTACGTCATCAGATTACTCTGTAATAAATAGGCTTCGGAATTGAGGCACCGCTCAACGCTAGGTTTTGTCTACACAATCTGTAGATTGGTTGTAAACAGCTGGAAACCTGTTGTACTGTGTCCGAAGGCCACCGAGTGAAGTGAAGAACAGAATGTAGTTTAGCCCGAATGTTCAGATTTATTTTTGTTTTATAAACTGAGTATATTTTATTTTTGTAGTAAACATTCAGTTTACAGGCGGCTCCGTGGCACAATTTGTTAGACGCTCGAATCTAACCGCTGGGTTTCTAAGATCGAGTCTATCCATGTTGTTTTCGTGCTGGACGAAACGGAGCATCGGCAGGTTTTTCTCGGGTTTTTTTTCCCCGTTTTCCCGTGCCACCATTTCATTCCACCATTTCTCCATACTCATATCATCCATTTCGTTCATCTTCCCCTGTAATGATGCGTCAGGCGTGGTCGGCCATCACCCTTGTCATCATAGACACCTATATAAGAGCTTCATCCCATCTGATCCCTCGTCCCGACTCCGAGTTGGATACGAGTTGAGGATAATTATTTTTATTTACATATAGTTCACAAACTATTTACATTCTCTGTACACAATACCTAGCGTTGAGCAATGTTTCAAGTCGAATGTCTGTTGATGAGTCTCTCCTTGTAATATTCAGGCACTTTTTAACTTATATGATTCATGAGAGTTTTAATTCTTTTCTCACCCTGTAAACAGGTCGAAATCACTGTGATTGATTTATGATCTAGGCCAAAAAGAAATGTTGCTTTCAAAATTAAAATTGGGTGCCAAAAAAAGTCCAGTAAATATAAAAATCATCATCATCATCATCATAGTACATTCACGAATTTAGGCCATTTGTTGACCTGTTTCGGCCTCAAGAGAAACACCATCCAAAAGTCTTTTGAGTGGACGTCCTGGTCTTCTTCTTCCTGCAGGTTGATATATTAACATTTGTTTGGGTATTCTGTGATCTTCCATTCGATGAACATGTTGCATCCATCTTGACTTATAATCAGAAATTTTGTTTTCTAAAGGTTCCCTGTGTAATTCTTCTAAGATGTCTTCATTTTTTTTTTGTGATCTAGTAGTGTGTATCCTGCAGTCCTCCGAAGGTATCTCATTTCAGCAGATCTAAGTCTCCGTATAAATATAAAAATAAAATTTTAAATATCATACATTTATTTCAGGAAACAATCCAAAACATCCTGTAAAATAACAATCCAAAACATCCTGTAAAATAATGTCGGAAGTATATAGTGTTTTACAAAGTCAGCAGCTGCACTCTTGAGATTCGGAAATATAATATTCTCAGCCGATAGTATTTTTATTTAACGACGTTGAGAAAACCAGCTATGACGGCTGATACACGGAACAATCTGTCCACTCGTCACTGTTATACTGGCTGGTGACGTGATTCTCACATATACTGAAGCAGAATCTTTCACTTTGACTCCTAGATTAATAAATTAAAATAATAAATTAATTAGGACGTATTATTATCATATTAAATGTATAGGACGAAATAATCGTCGCAAGTATATGAAACTTATATGAAATCAAATCGTGAGAACACGAGGATTTTGATTTTCATATAATTGAATTAAAATAAATTGAATCAAACGAAGTTGATAGAAGTATGAATAAACGATCAGTTAGTTAATAACTATTTCATTTAACAAGTACATGGTACCGCTTTTGTTAAGCGACAGGCCCTTGATGCGGCTACAAAAGAGTTAAAATTCAAGAAAACTTATTTTTACTAGCGGATTACTGGACATTTCTTTGTGGACCAGTAATCCAAGATCTTAAACTGAGCTTCACTGACAGGTCATTAACAAAGCATGATTTGTGGCTGGGGAACTACAGCGTCGAGTAAACAACGCACTATAGCGAACTCGACAAACCGCGAAGACGCGAAGCCTACCAAACAGGCGGGAAAAGGCCACTGACCCAAATGAGTGTCCATACAGGGAACATGGTGGATCCTCATCCAATGGAAAGACGGCGATTCCTTCTTTCGGACTAAGGAATCGTTGTCAACCAATATAATAAAGTGTTGTATCGCGACAAGGTAATGACCTCATGACGACACGATGCCAGAGAGAGGGTAACGAAGTTTACCTTATACCAACAATAATTATATTAAGTTAGTTTTAGTTCTGCATTTCTAAGTTCAGCGTTCGGAGTCCTGAGTCCGGCGGAACTCACCGAGGCGGGAGTCGGGACGACCGACATGGCTTTAAAGTAACATAATACAAACATTTGAAATTGATTAATCCGTGTTAAATCAGTAGAGATTCCATCTGGATTCTAAAGGCGTTACTGCGGTCAATACCTTGTCCGACATCAAATGTGTCAACAATCCTACATATGTATAGTGTCCATCGATTAATAAAATATTTTTATTAAACTTCATCTCGCGTAGTCTTGCGCCGGTCAGCTCCTTGCTTATCCCTGAGAAAGAACCTCAACTCTACCGATTACCAACCTGAGCAACCTAAGATCTCATACATGGAGATATCCTCTCGGTACTCCTAGCGCCCAACATCCATTACTAACCATTAAACCCATATTAATATCCCCTTAATACGTGAGAAATGAACTCGGTGATAGGCCTAGGGCCTTTTAGATCCGTCATCCCATGGAGTTTAGTATTTAATTATTTAACAGTTATGGTGATTAAAATCACAATTCAAATCTTGTCAAGAAAGTTTCGAAATAATATAGCTCAGAAGCTTCGTAATTGAGACATGAAGTTATTTTATCTACCGGAAATCTATGCGGGGACCCACGGCGTTTATATACACGTTTAAATTTACTCACTACTTCGGGACACTGTATTAAATTGCTTTCGTATACTTTTATTGTGTACAGAACTAAGTCTGCAAGTGTATATATGGCGTGTATTGGTGGCTTCTCTTTAAGGCATTTGGGTACAGTCCCAATTCAAATTTATGGAAACCGAAATTACAATAAATTTCATACTGAACTAAAGTTTTTCTTCAGTTTCAATTAAAGAGAAAAGAATATAATGCGTTACTCAATTCTGAGATAATGAAATAACTTGGCTTTCTATGTAGTTCATTTTAACACTAAAGGTCAGACTGAAAACTATCAGGTCTTCTTCGCGACCTCTCCCACCAGTGTCACAGTCTGTCTTCTTTCGTTGCTTGGGGCCGACCCTGCTGTGTTAACGTGAATTGACAACTCCATTCCGATGTATAATTCCACCGTTGATTCGAAATTTTAAGTCGAGATTCGAGTTCAGTTCTATCTATAGCACTGTTTAAAAATGTATTAATGTATTAATTTAAAATAAATGTTTACGAACCGACTTATTATAGTGCCCGACATTTATTTTTTACTCTCGAATTAAGGGTACGGATCTTTTTTTTCCGGACACGACATTTTTCGGTCCAAATAACGGCATATTGTGAAGTGCCTAGAGAGGCATATGGTGTAAGTTATATTTATTTTTAATTTTGTCCCACCTATCCTATAAATTAAGAACAACTACTGATAATGTTAGTGCTTTTAATTGAGTTGATGAAGAGAAGAAAGAAGGCGAAATCTGTTCCGGTGTGTAGCCTACTCCTTTGAAAATGTAGCAGTTTGATTGCCAGGTTTCACATACCCAACCGTATACACACAGAACTTCCTTCGGTGACTACAAACATAGTTTAAATAGAATTCTCATTTGTTTCATAATTATCTTCTCTTTACAATCACATAGAATTATTCTTCTATAAGGCGTTGCCTTTGACAGTATCACTGTTTCGCTTCACACTCTGCTAATGAAGTGACACTCCACTGTCTCGCAGCCCTTTATATATGCGACATTAGAAACATTTGGAAATCCCCGCGTACACCAGAACTCTCCAGCCTTGGAGAAATAGTTCCTTTTCGAATGGTAACCGCGATAGACACATACCTCTGGAAGACTCGCTGCGGGAGCACTGTAACTCTAGATTCGCGATTCACCAATACCTCATACCTTATAACGCGAGAGTTGGAACAGTGAAGTGTCTCTTTTCAGACCTTAAATATTCAAAGGACCGCTCCCAACAGTGCAAACCATATGCTGAAAATCGTCACATGCTCATAATATGTAATGCCTTATAAAGTTTAATGTCATCTATAATTCTAAGCATGACTATCACAGTACCACATGTTTCATCTAATGCATACGGTTTTATTTTGTATTCCAAGAATCTGGTGCATAATGTGCTATTGAAAAATGTCTAAACACGCAATTTGTCCGATTTTCTGGAAAGTTTTCTGTGTTCAGATCTTGCTAGAGCCGGTTACGTGAAGAGTGTTTCCATTGCTGACAATGTTTGCGCGCTATTTAGAGTAGACTATCGCTTAAAAGAAGTACATGATATAACCGAAGTATCGAAAATGTAAACAAAATGGCGAGGGGTTGTAAGAAACTAATGGAGTATAGGAAAAATAGGCAATTAAAGGTTTCAAATCAGTCTGACGTATACAAATTAAACTAACTAAAGTTAATTAGAGATTTACTTAATTTTGTAAAAATCGAATGTACACTTAGTGACGAAAAAGAATGGGCCGACTCTTGATATCGAATATTTCAAGTTCCAACGAGCGATTCACACGAGTAAATTAATTGCACAGTAGAGATACAACATGTTTCCCTTCTTCCTTTGAAGAGTATTCTTTCAAGCACAATTAGGGAGCATACGCATATCTCAGCGCTTAGTGGCTTGATTTGTATGCAAAAGGTCACAGGTTCAATTCCCGATGAGGTATTTTTTTTAATTGTTGAAGTGCTTTCTATTTTACTCTGTCAGTCCATTCTTAAAAGAAAAACGTACCAACTGTATGAAAAAATTACTATTATTATTATTATTATTATTATTATTATTATTATTATTATCATCATCATTATTATTATTTATTTACTTATAAAGAAGTTTACAATGTAATATAACATCTTCCTTTGTCCAATTCTTTTTAAATTTTTACATTCTTTCTCCATTCTTCTCTATCTTAACATTCCAATTCTTCCAGACCTAGCTCCCTCTTACCTCTACTTACATCGTCCATCATTTAAATCTAGGTGGACCTCTGTTTCTTTTCCCGGGTGAAATCCATTCCATAGATTGTCTGGGTAATCTTTTCTGTGGCATCCTACGTGTATGACCATTCTATTCTAGTGTCTGCATCTCACAAAATCTAATATTGAATTTTGGACTCTCATTTATTGTCTGATGATTTTATTTCTGATTTTTTCCAATTTAGAACGCCTAGTTGAGCGTTTGAGCGTCTAGAACAATCCATTTCAGTAGACATAAGCTAAAAACTCAAATTGTTATTCACTGCCAAGTTTCTGCAACGTATGTTAGCGTGCTTCGAATTATGGATTTATACATTTCTAATTTGGTATTATCCATTCACATGTTCTTATCCCACAAAACGCTTTTTAACATTGTTACTATTGATCTGCCTTTTGGATTCTATATTTTATTCATTTTCTTGGAATCATTTTGAGTTAATTATATTCTTCCCATCCTTAGATACATTGAATCATTTTGAGGTAATTATATTCACTTACAGATGTGTGAATTTTCTAAATTTCATTATAGTAACGTTTACATACGCAGTGTTTTCGTAGAGTTGTTGCACTGGAAGGCTCCCGGTTAGTGCATTTACTCTAGTTTCTATATTATACATTTTACACTTATCTACGAAGAAACCTACATTGAATTGGTGAATGTACTTGTAACGATCTTTATTTTATCATTCAACAATTAAAGAACTAATTTATGTTTTTTCTGCAGTGTTTTGAACAATATAATAATAATAATAATAATTGTTATTATTATTATTATTATTATTATTATTATTATTATTATTATTATTATTATTATTATTATTATTATTATTATTATTATTATTATTATTATGGATACTGGACAATACAAATATTATTTTTTATTATTGTCCATCTTCTATATACTATTATTATGCTGGACTTAAATATATAAACTAAATATTATAATTGAAGCGTGAAATTTTTCCTCACTAATACGTAAGAAATATATAAACACATAAATATATGAAGCTATATTAACTTTTATTACATACATTCATAGCATTATTATTAAAACATGGTACTGCACACACAATTAAATTTATACCAAGCTAAAAATGTTTTAGAGTTTACGAAGACACGAATATTACTTAACATAGTGTGAAGTGGACGTATATTACATGGCAGGAATGAAATGTTATATCACTTACAGGATGTACTGTATTTTGCGAAAATACAAATGCAATAAAAGAACATTGTTGAAAGATTCGAACCCTGGCTTTCATAAGCATTTTATCTTCTTGTAAGTGGTTTAACGATCTACGCTATTTGAACGCTGGATACTAGTTGCCTGAATTATTGGTTATCTTTTACATTTGCACTGTGAACGAGAGTTTAACTTTATTTGAAATGTCGCAATTTGAGTAATATTACATTTGTCGAACACTCGTAAATATCTAGAAACATGTCTCTTTCGCCTTTCTTTAACTATTAGCACGATTAAAACCAAATATAGCGTATTTAAACATTTAACAATGCGTTACCTCGTGAATCACAGCTTTAGATTTTTGAGCATGCGCACTGGGCCATAAGAGAGACTCTGGTTTTTAAAGCGGCTCATTCTTTTTGTCGCTAACTGTACATTCATGGTGAGTTTTTCAATAACTTCAGAAGTTAAAGGAATTATATATTAGGTATTCGAACCCTGGCTTTCACACGCATTTCATCTTCTTGTAAGTGGTTTAACGATCTACGCTACTTGAACGCTGGATACTAGTTATCTAAATATTGGTTATCTTGTACCTTTGCACTATGAAAGAGAGTTGCACTTTATTTAAAATGTCGCAATTTGAGTAATATTGCATTTGTCGAACACTCGTAAATATCTAGAAACATGTCTCCTTCACTTCTCTTTAACTATTAAGACGATTAAAACCAAATACAGCGTTTTTAAAACATTTAACAATGCGAAACCTCGTGAATCACAGCTTTAGCTTTTCGAGCATGCGCAGTGTGCCATAAGAGGGACTCTGCTTTTTAAAGCGGCTCATTCTTTTCGTCGCTAACTGTACATTTGTGGTGAGTTCTTCAATAACTTTAGAAGTTAAAGGAATTATTTATTAGGTATTTCTGGCGAATACAGTTCCACAACTATAGTAGCAACAACTCTCCCGACAGAATCCTTTTTCATCGATGGAAATTCAAACTTTATATTCACTTACAGATGTGTGAATTTTCTAAATTTCATTATAGTAACGTTTACATACGCAGTGTTTTCGTAGAGTTGTTGCACTGGAAGGCTCCCGGTTAGTGCATTTACTCTAGTTTCTATAGTATACATTTTACACTTATCTACGAAGAAACCTACATTGAATTGGTGAATGTACTTGTAACGATCTTCTTTATTTTATCATTCAACAATGAAAGAACTAATTTATGTTTTTTTTCTGCAGTGTTTTGAACAATTTTCGCTTTTCGTTGGCTTATAACCTCTGAATGTGTTGAACAAAACTTACATTGTTCATTTTCGCATTTCAATACGAAATGATATCAACTAAATTATTTCAATAACTGATTAAATTTAACTTCTCGTGAGGTTCAATATATCGATGATCTTTTATAAGCAGGTGCAATAGTAAATACGATTTACATATGTGTGATGTGCTTAACTGGTGCCACATTGTACCCAAAAGTCTGACTAGTCCTCTGAAGACTGGAAGTAAATTAGGTGCATTATATATAACATTTTCTTCTGCAGCGGAAATTTGTGCTCGCTCAGGATACAAATGAAATGAGTGGATGAAATTTTTTGGAAAGTAATCATCACATATGTATACCTATGTATACCGAACGGTCTTACAGTTATTGATTACTTCTATATAATTTGGCATATTTTAAAATAATTGAATTTCCACTTGTTTTATTATCGATTTTCGAAGGAATGAAGCTTTTTAAATTATTCTCGCGAAAATATTTTTAAGATAATAACATATTTGATGACAATACTTAGTAGACAACAAAAATAATAATGAAAAAATGTATAGACTATATATAGACATGTATGTATAGCCTACTATATATGTTAACGCTTTAGCAATCGCGAGTTTTTTTCCTATTTTGAACGAAACTCGGCATATAACAAAAAATTAAAAAAATAAGGCCTTTTCCTTTAACCTGCAAAATTGTACTATTGGAAGTGTGGTTCTGAAACGAAAATTTAAATAGCTCTAGCCGGCGCAATTTTATATTTGTTGAAAAGATTACACTGGTAAACATGGTATTTGTCTCATGAGTACAAATAATAATACTTAATGTAGTTTTGTTACGTGCTTTCAAGTATTCGGAATTTCTCCATCACCCACATTTTTTTTATTTCAATTTCAATTAATGTATTTAAATAAACGTTTTTTCGTCCTTTGTCCATTTGGCGCAGTGAGCGATGAGCACGGGGAACACTTTCATCAAGAGATTTCAGCTATGGAGAAGAGATATCAAGGCAAATTGAATCCTAATATGCTGGCCGATTATTGTTGGACCATCAAGAGGGATGTCCACCGGCGAAATATAGCAGAAAATCGTCATTTCTTACTTTCTAGGCGAGTCCGAATGTTCGAATATTGTGTAGTTACGAAAGTAGAAAATATTATATATAGTTTTTTAAATTATAAATGCCTGTCTGTCGGAAACCTTGCGTGATGGAGGAAGAACGATATAATATTTGAATTCAGGAGAAAAAATACTATCAGAATCACATATTTTTCTTTCTGAGACAAAAAACAAATGTTTATTTTTTGTTGCTCAGTATTATCGTTATATATCCCATTGAAATAAAATGAGGAATTAATTTTTCAAAATCAATTAATCCTTCAATTAGGAAAGAAGCTTAAATTAAATCCGAACTTTAAAATTGTCTCTAGCCAATGGCATATTTGCTTTCTTTAAATAAATGGGATAAGCCTATGTACGATTCTACCAACAAAAGAAAAGTATTCTGTAAACCAGCAACTTCGGACTTTAAATTAATCATGCTTAGTTTAAGAAGTTCCTGCGTGACGAACTTCTAAATTTAATTAAGTTGAAACCAGTATATTTTACAGAATACTTCAAGATTCACAAATATCTGGTAAGTGAATGAACGATGCCTGTGTAATTTTCGAAAATATCTTGAATTTTTTAACAGATGAGGCAATTGCTATTAGTTGAGCCTAAGTAAAGAATAAAATGTGTTTAATGACGGAAGCTTGAAAACGTGTTACATTTTAATTCACATTTTGAACTCAATTTATGATTAGGCTATGTAAGGATGAAATAGTCATGCACCTATTAATTTATAAATATAAATGTTCTTCTTGGCTCCATTTATCAATCTTGTAGGTTGTAAAATTACTTTCCAAAGCGCAGTCTATATATATTTTTTTTTTAAAGAATATTTGTATTAAATACATGTAAGGACGAATTATCATTCACTACAGTTTACGATCTCTGGATGTTTTTAATTTATATTTTGTCAGTGCCAAAAACTGCTTTAATGGTATCTGTTCTGAGAGAAAAAAAAACGTATATACCGGAATTTTTGTGAAATGTTATAACTAACATGTTCTATTTCGATTTTATGTTGACACTCTTAAACAAGTTTTTCTGTACCAAATGTAGGATCTGCTATATATAGTAGCATGCTGTGTATAAATTCCTGTAATGAAACAATATTTTCACTTCAAGTTTTAATGCCCTGTGGTCCTTCGTAAAAAGCAAAAATATCGTAACGGCGTTTACTTTTTAAAACGTTTAGTAATTAAAATGAATAAAACATGAACATACGATGTATATTAAAATAAAAAAGACAGACACATTCCTATATTAGTTATAAGTGTTAATGAAAGAAAATACTTTCAAGGAATTTACGAAAATATAAAAATATGGGAGCACAACTTCAAACAGTTTGAGTCGTTTTGCGAGTTGAGGAAGCATTAATATAATGAGCTTATACCCAGTCACTCACTAAGCCTCCTTTTCATAGAGTAACTGAATAAATAAATCCCAATGTTGGGCAATAAAACAATTAGATAATTGAGAGAAGCAGTTATTAGACTTAGGTCATATGTATACTTAAATTAATTAGGGAAGCCAGTAGAATACGATTATGTAAGAACAGTGGGCAAAGAAAACGATCCTACGAAATTAGTATTAATGGGAACTAAATGACTAGTCATTAACAAAGGTAGAGAGAACTCAGGTAATGCCAGCCTTCCTTTTGTGAAGGCGGATGTGACCGACACATGTATATAGAGTTAAAATGTTGACAAATCCTTTACTTTCAGGATTTGAGTGGCAATATCTTGTAATGCAGAATATCACAGATCGGTGTTGACAGTCAGAACACAATAACTGAATTTACGAGCGGGGATTTCATCTTACGACAAACAACGCTAGCAAAAGTGTGGGAAGAGAGCAAAACTCAAGCATCAGGGCCTATTACTAGAAATATCAATGAACTAGGAAAAACCCAAGCCGAAGTTACTAACTTGTGACCGGACTGTACGTGAAGCCAGCACGGATAGGGCCCAACCTCCTACCGTATAAATCGCCAATAACAAATTTGTAATACCCTCTCGATTATAATATAAGGGTACATTGACCAATCGTATTGTTCGTTACGTGTGCCTAAGCACTGATCTCAGATCCACGAGGCCGACATAGTGGGAGAACCGAGTTTACGTAATAGGTGAGGGAGATGAACATCAGACACTTATACAAAGACACTCGTTCTACACACTTACACATACACTCTTCTACATACGCTCTTAGACACACACTGGCAGCATGGTCACCAGTGGTAATTTTAACTTAAATTTTGGACTTAGAATTTTCCCCGATGTATAGTGATGTAAATATTTTTTATTAATCGACTAAATATTTAATATCATAAATCATAAATCAGCGAGTCAGCAGGCCATCGAATAATAATTATTAACGAGGCAAACCCACGACGAACGCTATCGTCGACTGGAGATCAGTGCGAGGGAATACAACTAAAACTTGTACAGTGTTCTACATTTTGTGTGTTTCAAGACATAATAAAGTGCATTCAAAACGATGTATTCTACACAATAATTCTGCCCGACGAAGTCCTCGTGGAATCCCTGAATAAGAACCTCATGCCTACCGAAATTTAGACCTAAGCGAACCTAACACCTACATTCCCAGTGAACCGGGGAAGTCCTATACGAATCCAGCGCCCACCAAATCTTTTACTATGGAAATAAACCTGGGATTGACCTATAACCTTAACCCATATTGCAACCCGACATTGGGGTAAGCAATAATCCATTGTTCCAAGCTATGATAACGGAAATAATTTTCAAGGTGAGGATTAATGAGCCATGAAATTATGGTTGTGTAATATCTATCGTAGCAATGAAATTCTAACTACTACTACTATCTTCATTATAGAAAAGAGGAAACAGTGGCATTTCCTCCTCCGATGCAGTCAAAGTAACATATAATCATAATAAGAAAATTGTTTACAAATAGTAATTGTAATATATTTTCATTACCACCACATTTCCGATATAGGCTAATTTTCAGGAGTCTATTAATAAAATAATTGTTTGACTGTGATATACTTTCTTATCTGTAAAGTAAAAAGTTTGGAAAGAATAGAGGGTGAGGAGTTGTGTGGGCTCACGCGAGCTCCATCACCGGTCCGAATGCTCGGCTTGCTGTTTCCACTCCATTGAGTTCCAACTGCCCTATAAATCGTGTCATCGTTTCTTACTCTGCGAGTTTTCTAACTGCTAGTCCTGTCTTATTCAACTAGTCACTGACTTTCTTACAACAAATTTACTTCTTTACAAACTTGCTTTAAGTTTATTTCCTTATGAAATGAAGAATGGAATGACCTGGTAAACTGATCCAAAGTTCATGTCAAAGAGTTTGTATGAAATACGTTCATAATATATCGGTATTTCAGATAAATTACAGAATATCACAGACATCTTAAATTCTGGTATGAATGTTTAGATGAAAAATCCCTGCCTTACAAAATAAATTGAAATTTTATTATATTAATAAGTAATTGCAAGATATTTACTACTGGCTCCTCTATGGTGACGATAATTCTGGTACGTAGTTCCGTCTAACCTTTCAATCTTATTCTTATATAATGTCATTTCCTGTGAATGTCTTTGTTTTAATGGCAATATTCCAACCGTAACATCGACTGCGAGCTAATAATAATATAGGGTACATACGATTCTAACTGTAGTTTACTTTATGACACTGAGAAAATATGAGGGGCCAAGTCAAATAATCATGCAAGTCGCTTCTTTTTGTCTAAATGGAGTTTGATATATCATTAGATTCTCAATGGAAAGCTTCCACTTAGAAGTGTCAAACAATAAAATATACATTTTTGTCATGGGTTTTATTACCTTCATAGTTTAGCACACATGTAAGGGACCTTTTCTAGGTTTCAAGGAAAAAGTGACTTAATTGATTTCTGCTTGTGCCCCTCACTCATATAAATATAATTAATTTTATACAAAAAATAAAATCAGAAACAATAAAATATAAATACAAACCATTTCTATTCATATATTCAGTTGAAATTATAAAATGTCTGGACTGGACTAATACCAAGATTTGTTTGTGTTAATTCATGCAATTATAAATTACATACAGACGCTCCCTATGGATGGATATAATTTAACTATGAACATATAAAGTTCACAAACTACATTTTAAGCGGAAACCTTTGTACAGCGTTGCAGCGGCTCTCTCTTCTACCGCTATTGTGCTTGCACCGGCGAGGAGCGTGTTCCGTTACTACCGGCAAATGAAGACAGTTAGAAGCTAGACAATACAAATAAATCAATAATTTAGATTATTATAAAAAATAGGTCTACACATAGAGCTTATTACTAACCATTTATTTGAAATACTGACTCCTGTCCGCAGTAAGACATGCCTCGCCCCAATAGTTTCTGTGCTGTTAAAATGTGTCTTTCACGTTTCTTCGCTATGTCACAAATTGAACCTATTGCATGCCACTTTTTTTAGCAAATTCGAAAGGCATGATCTCGTAGGAATCGCACAGTCATAATATTTTTGAGGAAATCTCCGAACGCGCCTTCTATGGCTATATCTCAATAAGCGACATTCCACCGAATAAATTCGTTGTTCTACCGTATACTTCATTTCGATTACTTTCATATGTAACGCACCGACTACAAGCGACATGTTTCCCACTACAACGCACTACAGCAACTAGCCGCTCGGATGTTGTGTACAACTTGTCTCTCACGCTGTGATCGTACTGTTCACAGTACGCGGCGGCAGAATGGTGCGAGGTCTGCTCTTAAAATGGATTCCCTCTACTATAAATCGATATAATATACAAATTGATGTATTTTTTTGAAAAATAAGCGTTTAAGTCACAACGTGAACAAATACGTAACTGGTCTAGTCCGTTTAAGTCATTTTTAACTATAGCACCTTTGCTCTTACATTACGACAAAATATATTTTTGTTTTCATTCAACATATATACGTACAGAATTTGTCAAATTTAAATATCTCAAAGAGATTCACAATAATCTGAGATGATCGATAGCGTTCCGCTCTTAGTTGGTCGTTCCATCTGTTTTTAAATAGGTAGGTCCTACTTCACTACAGATATTTTTCAGTCGCCATTTTCCTATAGATTATAGGATATTCCATTGATGACAAAACAATAAAATGACAGAGCTAATCGATAACTATTTAAGAACACACCATTAATTTTGTACTCACACAATTTACAAATAAAGGTCATCATCATCATCATCATCATAGTCCATTCACGAATTCGGCTTCAATAGAAACACCAATGAAAAGTATTTTGAGTGGACGTCCTGGTCTTCTTCTTCCTGCAGGTTGATAGTTTATCATTTGATTAGATATCCTGTGATCTTCCATTCGATGAACCTGTTGCATTCATCTTGACTTGTAATCAGGAATGTTGTTTTCTAAATGTACGATATGTAATTATTCTATGATGTCTTCATTTTTATGATCTAATAGTGTGTATCCTGCAGTCCTGCTAAGACATCTCACATCTTTAAAATAATACGCATATCGAGAGATGGTGGATTATAATCATACTTTACTAACTACACATGGAATAATTTCCGAATGAAGGATCACATCAATGCGGCATCTCCTCCGAGACAGCAGGAACATTTTAAACAAGGCACGCCAATCACTCACATATCCATTCTAAACAAGACAAATGTGAAAAAAATTTATTATGATTGCGAAAAGTTTATTCGGGGAATATTTGGGCCTTAAAGGTTTCCGACGTTTGTCTTATAGGTGAAGAAAAACCAAGAAAACGTGTCCTGACTAGGATAGAATCCGGCACTACTGCGGACGAGGAAACGACGCGACGTTATTCCAATACCACAGCGACGGACCTTAATTATTGTTATAATATGAATACATAAAATTATAAAATTAAAAATAATACAATTGCTTAGACGAGAAGACCTTGTAGAATGGTACTAAAACTTTGGATTAAAGTGAATATTTTTAGATGCTGCAGCATATTTGTATGGTCCACAAAAGTTCAGACTTATAATAATGGACAAGGAAGTAATGACGAGAAATGCCTTATCGGAAGCCGATGCTGCTTTGAATAATTTCATTTATGTTTAAACAACACGCTTCAGTGTTCATAATAAATAAGTGCACAATACATCATTAGTGAACTCTGAACATATTTGAACTCACGTGGATTCGTCTATATAGAATAAATAAACACATTGGAAATTTGAGGGAGTACGGAAAAATGTCTTATACAGCTTTACATAAACAATGAGTTTCACGAAGCTAAGATCTCTTTTCTCAATTTAGCTTCTACTGTGAGAAGAATCAGATATAGAAACATTGGGTAACTCTAGAATTAGTCGATGGAACTATCGTTAATTCTACAGCAAAAAATATATTAATCGATATAAATGAGATATAAAGAACTGAACTGTAACTGAAAAATAAGATTTTTATTTTACATAATTCACAATATTAATTAAAAAAATTAAAAATTAAATTTTCTTCTTATTCTTCTACTTCACTGTATGATATTTCTGCCTGTTCCGGTCCCAAAAACACTATAGGCCTATACTTGGATCCATGTCCTTGATTCCTTAACCCATTGGAGACTTTTAACGAGTCTCCCTCGTGAGCAGGTAGAAAGTCCAAACAGCCCCACAACGAGGTAGACTCGTTGTTGTGTTATAACACTGTAAGACGTTAGGTTTCTTTAGTGGTTTACATTTTCGGTTCACCATCAGTAAAATGTGTTGTTTGTTTATGTAAAGTAAATATGTATAGGCCTAGTGTATTGTATAGTTTATTTTAGTTATTATTTATAGAATAGTAGACTATAGTTGTAGGCATTTATTACGGTAAAATATAAGTGAATATAAATTCAGTGCTTATTTGTTAAAATTCATAGTTTTAAAATTAATTTTTTTCTTGCAATATGTGCGTAAATAGGAGAGAACGTATTGCTTTTGAGAAACTAAGTGAAGTAGTGGATGAAATATTATGTGACAGTGATTGTAGTGAATTATTATGGAACGAAGATTCGGACGATGAAATAATATACAGTGACAACGTAACCGTGCATGCTACTGATGGTAGAAATATTAGGTGAGTTTCGTCCAGTTTTTATCTATAGTATTTTATAATTTACAGGTCGATATATAATTATGATAATTAAAGAATATACGAAGAACTTTTCCTGATTTTATAATGTATAGGTCTATGCTTATTTATTTCATATATTTATTTTATTATGTACAGTATTATATTGCGTTTGTTATTTTTTTCGGTCTTGTTTGAACATATGATTTGTGTTTACTTTCAAGGCAATGTCCGAGAACTTTTACAAAAAGATGGTTTCTGAATTGTTTGTCAACTTTCACAGCCTTGAAAATAACAAAACATAACGGTTTACAATGCACAAAAGAGGGTAGCAGGTAGGCCACATTCCTTTGCTATTCGTAAAAGTACAAGATACTAAAAGAAATTCAGGGGTAAACAAAATATCTGAAATCATATGTGATAGAACAGAGTATGTGTATTTAAAGTCCAGCGCAGCGGAGTAGCGGCGCGGAGATTTAAATGGGTTCCCAGTGAACATGCTAGGCACTTTAAACGTGTCTCCAATGGGTTAATATTTGACCTAGAATCTAGTAAAGTAATTGTAGCTTAATTTGTGTTTATGGAAAACTTTATAGTTACAGATAACTCAAACTAACAGTCACTACCGAACCCGGAAGTTCATGGCAACGCGAACATAAGCTTTCCATACATATTTTTCCTCAGCTAAAATTTTGTCATTCCGTGAATAATTTACTTTTCTCAAAATATGTTTTATGTTATACTTCATTATTCATTAATTGTCGTGCTACTGGGGGCTTTATTTCGGAGTTACTTAAAGAACGTATTCATATCGCAGCTTACGAAACGTATTAAATGTTACTAATAGACCTGGTTTCCCATAGATATAATATGTATCAACTGTTATGTAGTTTCCTCGATTTGTTTTTCGTCGAAATGTTTTCTAAAGCTCTTTATTCTAACAGAATATTGTAATATTTACTCCTCTGTTAAAGTATCAGACCATATTGTATTAAATGAAAGTGATCTCACTACAGGCCTTCGGAGCTCTTTGGGGTAGTAAAAGAAAAATGACCCCCTCATTCCTAGATAATCAGCACAATATATCAGCTCTGCATCACGACCGCTTTTGACCCTAGAATATACGTTTGGTATTCATTCAGTTAGAGACTGAGTCAACCTCAGGGTCATTGGCGCTGCCAGGAGATTTAGACCAGTTTAAAAAGTTTGGCTAAATCCAACTCCAACCGGCGTACGAAGCGTCTTGTTTTAACAAAGTAGGCCTAAACTATGGCGTAAAAATATGTAAATCTCACGAATGAAAAAAGTATATTAAAAATCCTATGAAGCACAGTGTCTAACTGCGATCGAAGACCTTGGTTCTTTCTCGAAGAGCAAAGAATTGTGGTTTCAGGTAATTCATTTTGTACATAAGCTTAACTCAGTCGCTTATAAAATGAGAGAACATTGGTGTATATTTAATATAAATACTATATTGTGCCTTCGGGGATTGGCGGCGGCCGTGGAGGTTGCGATCTTCTTCTTGGCGTCCTAAGATGACAACTTACGCAAACAGAATGCAGGCTTCTTAATGCCAATTGACTTGATCTATGTCTCCTGATCTACGGCTGGGTTATCGCTCAACATCAACTAGAAAAATATCAATGGGCTGAAGAGGGCGTATGTAAATCCCTAAAGCAGCCGGAAGAGACAGACCATGAGCCCTGTACGTTAATTCTGCTCGGCTGCCGAGTGTGCACACGGGTCAAACTGAGTGTGCGCTCGGCTGATCGGGGGAGAACATGTATGGGTACACAAAGAGTGGTTCTGCTCTTCCAACCATGAGTCTAGTCTAGGAGCTATTGCTCGGTGTTCGGGGACTAATGATTGCTATACTCGACTTTATTTCGAGGTTAGTGCATTCACATCTGGCCGGGGTAGAAACCTTTTTTCACATCTTAAATATCCTGAGCATCGCTCACTTCGGAAGGGAAGTTAAATGACTGGTCTCGTACCGTAGTTTGTAAAAGAGCTGAGGCCTAAAATAAGAGCCATCTGAAGAAAGTACGTCCGCCCATTCACACCCAGTCAGTTTTGAATGGGATTAGCAGCTATATGACGTCGCTAAATAAAAATAGTACCTGCCTCATCGGACCGCTGCTAAGATTATAGACACGTCCTCATTGGGCCTTACTGTACATTGCTGTTTAGTTCTCTTCCTTTTTAAGCTCCATAATACACTTCAAGTTATTTCATGCGGTAAGCAATAAACGCTTATATCTATAGTTTACGGAACTAAGGGCTTTAATCCACTAAAGTATTCCACTGATCCCTTTTGGAGCCAATTTAATCCAGTTCATGTCACCTATATTCATAAGATTCATCCGAATATTACCCACCTACGACTAGGCGTTCCCAATAGAGTTTTCCCAAACGATTCACCAATAAAAATGAAAGAATTTATTTTCTAATCCGTTATAGGCATATGAATAGTCCATTTCAATCTCTTGCACTTATTAGTTACGACAATATTAGAAAAAAGTATAAATTCAGAGAATCCTCTTGTTAACCTTCCTCCATTATCCACTCGCATTCATATGTTAATGATTTTGTAACTCAGTGTCTATTTTTAATAAAAATTGCAGATTTGTATAATATCCTACATAATACGAGTAATAATTGAAGGTCATATACATTTTTATCATGAGATTTTTCCCACCGTAAAAACTTTTGTCAGAAACATGATGAATCATTCCTTTTGAAAGTTCTAGAATCAAATCAATTCTACTGCGTATTTTCCAGTGTTAGAATAAACTTGACCAGGTTCTCATTTAAAATTTTCTTAGGAAATTTCACCCCCTCTTCATAATATTGCCATCGGGAAATTAGAATGAAGGAGTCCGAACAAATACAGTTAATCAGCCTAAACCAAAACAAAAATGCAAAAGTCTCCAAATTATTTTAAAACTAGAATGATTGACGAAATTAATATTTGAAAAAAAAATTGGAGCTAAGTTTTTTTTCCATCAAAATTAATTGTTAATCATAATAAAAATGTATAGATATTATGATTAGAATAAAGCGGTACTTATCGGTTTCAGTACAGTTGATTCTATCAGAACAATTTTTATCGACGGGAAAGAAAATACATAACGTTCGAGATAAACCATAAATTAAAGAGTACCTGATTCAGAACACTCGTTTAAATAAGAATACGTCACTAATATATCACTTGTAAACAAGTAAATACTAATCCCAAACTTCCAACTAATAATAACGTATTTCCCCAGCTTTTTACATGACTTTTGTACACCTAATTTTCTGCAGTTCCCCACTGCACTGTGCGGAGCGTCACACTAAAATAGCCTGATTTTTAAATAATTTGATTATGTGCGTATTATAGAGCAATCCTTCAGGAATAAAAAGCATTTAGAATATGTATTATAGGACCACTATAAGTCATATGAATGGCATGTTACTGAGACAACAGCATATACATTTCGGCGGATTGTGCAGAAATTTACAGATATCTTATAATATTTTCATAATAGATACGGGTCTTAAAATGCTACAATTAAGCTCCGAAAAAATACTCTACAACCATTATAGACCTAATAATATAATGGTGATAAATACATTTTTTTTATTTTCAATTCTTTGCAAAATGTTGTGGACTTATTTTATCTATTGATATTTCATTTGTTCATCGTTTTGAGCGCTATGAAGTGCAAGTTTTTTTTAAATTAATTTTTCTTCATAGCTCAAAAGTGAAAAAGAAAGTTGAGAATTTTATGATTTTTTTCGCCTAATATCCTATCACCGTATTTTTTTCCAAAACATATGCATTGAGTTACTACCTTTGTTTAAGTAATTACCTATTGAAAAAATGGCTAGGATTCTTTTCAATACTCGAATTTCTCCGGCCTAATAGGCTAATGCTGGACACGCAAGCTATTACAAATACAAAGGACCTAATTACAGATATCATAAAAAATAAAGACATTTGGTAAAATACCCATATTAATATAGTTAATAATTCTATTAATATAGTTAATAATTCTTGGTAAGAGAGACTTGTAGTTTAGAAATTTGTAATCAATTGACATTGCATGATGAACAAACAGTGTTATCATGGGTCAAAGTAGGAAGTTGCATCATCCTGTCCTTAGATGTGGAATTGTTACTAAAGATGACATCATGATAGCTGGGACTGGGATGAGAGATTATCTGATTTTTCGATATGTATAAAAGAAGAGTTTTGGAATGGGAAAGGGACAGCAGCGGGACTGAGTGTGGTCCCCTCAGGAGGGCCCTGCGGGCCGGTGGCGTCTACATGGGTAACGTGTTTTCTTCCATCATGTCTTAGGTCATTTTAATACTTAGAATCAAATACGGGACCAAATGGTCCAAGTAACTTAGACTATGAAACAAAATTGAATATTTTAAAATACTGGATATCTCTCTAACTATTAGCATTATAATAATTTTGAATACTTTGACGTTGGACAATTTGGCGACTTCAGCTGATGTTAATAACAGTTTTTGAGTTGATTTTCCTTATGTTTGGTAAATATTTTAATAAATAATGTTATTTTTCTTTTACTGTGGTTTTAAATTGTTTAATTGTAGAACTCCTACTCCAAAAACCAAGGCCAACCGCTCGGGCCTAAGACAACTTAAACATTTGGGAACTACGCTACCACTACGCAGGGGCTTAAAAGACGCCCCGCATAATATTTTGGTGAACAAGCGGTGGAATATTCGTGAAAATAATGTTTTATCATTATATTCACGAATGAAGAAACGAACCTTAGACCACAAATTAACCTTCAATTCGTGCACAGTAAAAATGAATCTGTTTTTTTCAATTAGGAAGAGAAGAGTCACATTGAATAAACTACGTCTTTTAAAAACAGAGAGAGACCAGAAAATATTCAACTTTGGGACATTATGGCTTTAGGTTATGTTTTTTTTTGGGATCTAATATTTGGGTTTTATATGTTTTAGGTTATATTTTAGGTATTGATGTTTTTTTCCTCAACAAATTTTATTTTTCTAGGCATAATTAAAGTTTTTTTTTCAATGAGTACGACAATTTTGGTGTTGTTGATAATTTTTTTTTGGTGTTATTTTTTTTTTGGGAGATATTAATATGTACATTAATTTTTTTTATATGGTAGGTTCATTTTATAACTTGATTTTTTTTTGATACACCTAAGGTTTATGAATTAAAATGGTGTTGTTTCAGGATATTTTTTTTTTGTTTTGTTGTTGTTAACCTAGGTTATGATATTTCTTTTTGTAGAGTGTTATAATTTTAGTTTTTGTTGTGTGGCAATATCTCATCCAATGCTATTAATTGCACGTGTAGAATGACAATGTTTTGGTGGGGTGGTACAAGACAAGCTTTTTACTTACGCGACTTGAATTGACACGAAATGTAGTAGTGGAAATATGATTTAACATGGTAATCGTCCGACATTTTGAATTTTACATAGAGTAACAAAAATGGAGATGTAATTTATTTTACGTATCAAACCATATTTAAAACGCGAGGAACCTAAGTAAGTAAGTGCAAGTGAAATAATGAAGTGATAATTACATTTAATATAGTGTTTTATTAATATTTATTGTAATTAGATACTCTTAAAGTGGGTAGAGGAAAAATGCTTGTGTACTCCCACCCGGACAATATTTTATTATTTCGTCTATCGGTAAGACGTGGCACTATCATATATACACATAAATAATTTCTGAAAGCATCACAACGGGATCATAGGTTGCTTTACACGCCACTAGATGGGAAATTTTTGTTATATTGAACTTTTATATTTTTGGAAGAGGATAATAGGTTTAAGCAGACAAGATGGCGGCCACATCTTGAACTTACGCCACTAATGCACTCATACCACGTTTGAACTATGTAAACATTCCTTTTTTATATATATATATATATTCACGTAAAACGCGATCTTGGATATCTGGATAGAGATGGGATACGAAAAATTAATTTATGGTTTATTAACTAGGTAGTTTTTTTAGGATAAAGAACTAGGAAGTGGGCTAACGTCTATTATATTTTTGTTTTGTTTTTCAAAATGGCCACGATGACTACAGAGCCTTCTAACGGAGTCTATATTAAACATTACAGCCACCCCGTAGAAAACTAACTCCATCCACTTCAATCAAATAAAATTCTACTTATATTCAGGCTAATAATCAAACATATTATTGACATAAATACAAGGAAAATAACTCGATTAATATTTAAGTCTCCATGTAACAACTCGCGCATCCACGCTGGGACCTTTGCACCAATGCTAGTTAGGTAATTAATCTTGGCCCACGTGAGGCTCGAGGAACCGCGTTATGACTTGCAATGAATGATTTATATTGGGAAAATAAATTAGCAATTATTCTAATAATAAGACTATAAAAATTTTTTACAAAAAGAATAACCGAAAACTAACAGGAACATAGTTAGGGAGTTGGAAGACGTAAAAATCGGAGGATTTGTAAATAGAGTAATAGCCGTGAAATATGAAGTAACATTTAAAGTAACATATCACCCCTACCGGAGATTTTGAGATGACGGAAATGTTAGGGCTCCTAATATTTCTAGACAATCAGCACTTAATGTCAGCCGGGTTATCAGCCCTGCGTGACGTCCGCCCTTTGCCCAGAACAAGAGTCTGGTACTCATTTCAGTTAGAGGCTGAATCGACCCCAGGGCCATAGTGCCGCCAGAAGGTTTAGGTTAGGAAAAGAATCCTAAAAACACACCGGGGCTTGAACCCCCGACGTTTCGGCTTGTAGCGCGGTACTTTAACCACTATGCTAGTAGATATAATTATTCATACTAAAAATATCGAAGAAATTTCAAAACCGATTAAAATTACTACCGCCTACCGTGCGACATTAACGAGACAGGGCATGAGGCAGATGAAGACAGGAAGAACCAGTAACTGAGTGATTTAAAATTAATAATAATAAAAAACACACTAAAATAATAAACAACACACGAAATCGGGTACAAATCGTACGTTCATAATAAAAGGTAATGGAAGAAAAAGGATGACACATAATAATAATAATGTTAAGGAAGTTCAAGAATATAGGAGTTTCGGAATAATATAAAAATGAACTTACCAGCGCGGAAAATTGGAAAATCGCTATCTTGGGAGATATTTTATTTTGAGACACGTCATTTCTACGTGCACTAAGTGTCCTAGGAGGTCACATAGCTGTAAAGTTCAACAAAGCTCTGGAATTTGTTTATTTTGGTGATAGTTAGATTAACCACACAGATAAGGACTCCAAAACCGATGGCCTCAGGAATATGAACAAAAATTATACTAGGTACATTTCCAGGGAAATAAATTTTTTCTAGACATCTGAAAACGTATCATAAATAAAGACCCATGACATTAACAGAAAATAAAGTGGCATATATTAGCAATCAAAGGGATTTTAGATTTGAAAACCGAGAAAATGAACAAAGGGCATGAAGACTTAGGAGAGATAAACGAGAACTCGAGCATAGAGGGGAATGGAGAATTAACACAATCACAAAAATAACAACGCACCTAATTAGGAATGTAGATTCTAGTTTCCAAACCAAGAGAATGAGAAAGAGGCATGGAACCTTAGGGGAAATTATAGAGAAATCAAACAAAGCGGGGAATATATATTTAGCGATATAATACCAAGTAGGGACCACCCGCCTCCCCAAAAGGGAAATAACATTAGACTCATGGAAAGGAAGACGACCGAACTTCAGGTTAAATAATAACTTAAAATAATTTTTATCAACCTCTCATGCGGTGTTGAGAGATTTACAACAATGCCGGCGGGCGCATTCTGTGAAAATTTCGACTACAATGTGAGACGTTTCTAAATCATGAGTCAAGTAAATCAAAAGTAAAGTCAAGGAGGCTAGCGCAATTAAGGGAGGACTCGCTTGACCCGTAATTCAGAATTAGAGTTCGGAAACAAAAGAATGGAAACTCTGTATAAATAAGAGAGCTCGAGTTGAAGAGGAGAACGGAGATTGGGCAAAATCATAGAGCTCCGCTAGTGAGGATTACGGAGGGGAGGTAGAAACAAGATGCTTACAGAAATGATAACAGAAGGATAGACTGATGCTTACAGAAGTAATAAAGGAAGGGTAGACTTATTCCCAGAAATATTTTCTTTTCGGCTGTATCATGTTTTTTTTTTGGGGAGAAAATTAGGATACTTGACAACCAAACATCGACGAATAACCCTCAAGGATAGGATGCTAGAGACTAGTTATGATATCCACGTGAGATTAATAGGATGTAAACAGGGAAATAAAACTATTAATATTGTCGAAGATCCTGAAAATTAGTAAAAGACATGATAATAATAATAAATCACCAGGAAAGTAAGTAATGATAATAATAAAACTCAATAAATTTATAACTAACAATGATAATAATAATAATCATAATAATAATAATAATACCGATAATAATAACAATAATTCGCGATAAATTACTAAACCACAATAATAATAATAATAATAATACTAATAATAATAATAATAATAATAATAATAAAAACGAAATAAGAGCGACATATCAAAAACGTACTTATGTTTATGCATAAAATGAAAGAGAACGGCAGAGGGGCATGGAAACTTAGTAGGAATTACAACGCATTGAATAATACACTTAGAATATAGAAGGTAAAAATTAGGATACTTGGCAATTAGTTAGTTGTTTTATTCGATCTAGTAGAATAGTGGAATTTCAAAATGGAAACCCAGGGGTTACACAAAATACTATTACTGAGTATGACACAACAAATAATACACTCTGCAGGCAATGGTTCCTGCTGAGATGGACTGGCTTCGTAAAGTTTGGAGGGCCTAAGGGCCCTAGACTCTCCTGTACTGCGAGCTTTGTTCCATGTCAGTTAGGACTAGTGACCAGTCGAGTAGTAGACACACATACACATGGGATATGACATATTACGATAATAGATAAAAACTAGATCGCTTAAGACTCTTCACATTTAGACCTACGAGGGATAATAAAAGGATAGGCTACAACTTAGGTCAATCTAGGCTAGGTAACATGAGAAATGTACACACAGAGATGAAACTTATACATAGTCGCACGCAGGGATACAAGTTGGGAAGGACTAATGACCCTTTTGGAGAGGTTTTGACCTCGAAAATTTGGCGAGTTGCCTGAACACTTCGCCAACAAGCTAGGCAGGTGCAAGTCGGAAGGTGGGGCACCCCCGTTATGACATGATCTAGAGACTGAGAACTCCAAAATGATCTTGGGGCACTGGCCATAAAACCTTGCCGGCTTGGCACTGGCGTTAGGGACCATATGGAACATCGTTGTTTAGGGAATGATAGGCATCGGAGAATTAATGATAAAGGTAAATACAGAAATGAAAGATATAGGAAACGCAGAAACGAAAGCGAAACAAGTCTCGATGGAATCGATTGTACATAACGGCACCCGGGTGACAGTAGGTGAGGTGAGCAAGATATGAACCACGTCACGGGAAATCGGATCAAATCCATCCCACTGACGGAGCGAGGGTTTGGTGACGCCACCTTAGAGGTTGGGTCAGGAAGGGCCAGGGCCACTTTAGACGGAATACATTCTCCGCCTTCATGTCGTGCCCGGTTCTGTCGCTGACTCATCCGGCTTATATACAAGAAACATTAGGGAATTCTGGAACGACAGAATTAGAGGTTGGGTCAGGAAGGGCCAGGGCCACTTTAGACGGAATACATTCTCCGCCTTCATGTCGTGCCCGGTTCTGTCGCTGACTCATCCGGCTTATATACAAGAAACATTAGGGAATTCTGGAACGACAGAATTAGAGGTTGGGTCAGGAAGGGCCAGGGCCACTTTAGACGGAATACATTCTCCGCCTTCATGTCGTGCCCAGTTCTGTCGCTGACTCATCCGGCTTATATACAAGAAACATTAGGGAATTCTGGAACGACAGAATTAGAGGGTGTGTCAGGAAGGGCCAGGGCCACTTTAGACGGAATACACTCTCCGCCTTTATGTCGTGCCCGGTTCGGTCGCTGGCTCACCCGGTTTATTTGCGAGACAGGAATCACGCAAGGGAGGGGGCAGGCATGACTAGGGCCACCGTTGGCATTAAGGGAAACGTTGCATAGCCCCATGCCTTCGAGGCTCGTTGCCCAGTCAGGGTCTGGGGCCCCCAAGAAGCGATGGCCAGGGACCATCCAGAGTAAATGATGATGCCAGGAAAACCGCGGAGAAAAAGTCGTACGCACACAGGGATATGGTCAATAACGAAGGAACAACGAAAATAGTCAGGGACGTCAGAAACGTTGAGACACTAGATGAGAATACTAAGGGGAACACATAGATATTACGATTGTGCGATCGACGAGTAGAGCCAAGAGAGACAGATTGACCTAAGTAGGGATATTACATACGGGTACATGAAAATTAGAAGTTAAAAACATAAGAAATACAAGAAAGTAGGAAGAGAGGTTAAACGCATAAGTAATACCAGAAGGTAGGAAGAGAAGTTAAACACATAGGTGTACATGAACATTAGAAGTTAAACACAAAGTAATACAAGAAAGTAGGAAGAGAGGTTAAACACATAAGTAAATCAAGAAAGTGGGATTATCACAGGTACTACAGGAAATTAGGGATTGAACACATAGGATAATACCGGAAAAATAGAAGTTAAACACATTGGGTAGACATGGAAATAGAAGATAAACACGTAAGGATAATACACGGAATTAGAAGTTAAACACATACGGTAATACAGCAAAGGAGATCTCAGGAAATTATAGGTTAAACACATAAGGATAGTACACGAAACTAGGGGTTAAACACACAGGGTAATACAAGAAATTAAAAGATAAACACTTAAGAAAGTGCATGAAATTAGAAGTTAAACACATAGGGTTGGACATGAACTTAGAGGTTAAAACCATATGTAAGATAGGGAATAAGTCTACACGTATGAGATCAGGAACTAACTCAAAAACGTAAAAAGGAAATTAACAGAAAACCAAAGGATAAGAAATAAAAGGGAGAGGTAAAACCCATAGGTAACATGGGGACCCAAGACACGGAATAAAGTCCACGCATAATCGGGAGTTATGAAAAGAAAATTAAATACAGAAAATTCAAGAAACCAGATGCGATATTGCCGAACTAATCAGGAAGGGCTTAAGGAAAATATTGCCAACGAATCAGGAAAGGCGTAAGGAAATTTTGCCGAACGAATTCGGAAGGACTTAAGGAAATATTGCCAACGAATCAGGAAAGGCGTAAGGAAATTTTGCCGAACGAATTCGGAAGGACTTAAGGAAACAACACCATTCAGACGCATTTTTTTTATTAAGTTAACTCTGTGGGCTGTAACATGGGATATCGACAGATGTATTAGAAGCGAGAAATTAAGATGCAAGACGCATCCCGGATTAAAGAATGGAAATGCTCTCACAATCAGGACCTCACGGGGGAATGATGGACGGAATTCAGGTTACATAATCATACAAAGTAGTAGTTACACCTTAAAGCCCTAGCGAATTATGTGTAGACGAGCACACTCGATCGAACTCAGGACTCTAGAGTAGGAGAAGCAACCTTGGAATTTTATCCAAACAATGGAAAGTGAAAACCAGCGGTACAATACAGGGAGATACTGACATTTTGTTAACCTAGTAAAACCTGAATTGCAATAAGGGCGTAAATGATTCATGAGAAATCATAAGACCAAAAACATAAGAGCATTTCCTTTGCAACTTGAGGCTAGCGATAAGGGACGAATAGGAACATGGGTGCACCAAACTACACGATACATGTTGATAACAAATAAATCTAAAGCCAGAACGTCTAATACAATATAGTGTAATATTGTGTAATATCGTTTAATATATTGCATATACATTTTATTCATATAATTCATATTTCTTGTTAAAAGTAAGAAAAACCTAACTTGTACTTTAGAATTTGTTATCAATGGATAAACATTCTTACTATCATTATCAGAGTCCAAAGTAGGGATGGTGGTTCTTTTCCACATCCCAGTTACATCATGCTTACCTTGATTGTATAATTGTTACGACAATGTTATCTTATAATTTTATGTATATAAATACATAGGTCTGTAATTGACAGACAGACAGATTATTATTTTCATCGGTGTAACCGATAAGCTGTCTCATTTATTCTTCATTAAAGTCTGTTTTAATTGTCCACGCTCGTCTATTGCATTTTTCCATAGTTAGGTTTAACCCTATCTACCAACTACATCTCCGAAGATTTCCTGGTCCTGATTCCTATATTCTATCTTAAGCTATAAATTCTACTAGAACTTCAAGAAGATCTTCACTTCACAAAACACTAACTTCTTTTAATTCTGATTTATATTATAATTAATCATTTTTAATTATAGAAGGAATCGACCAGATATTACATGGTGGCAAGCGAGTAAGGATTGGAAACCAGCGAGCAGTGAGACATCCGAAGGTGCGTACGAGCTGGAGAGACTCTTCAATTATTCCCAGATATTATAGAGCCTATCCCGAGGGATCAACGCTCCAGAGGAACCCACAGGCGCAGTGGTACCCGTAAACGCACCAGAGGAAAGCAGACTGTGGTCCTGAGGCCAACACCAGCAGCCACCGACGCGCTCGAGGGACGTCCTTGGTGTTCAGCCGTTGGCAGCCTGCACCGCGAGAGGAGTCGCACCCTGAGGGGAGCTGAAAGGCCATCACTACGACTCTGAACTGTGCATCTCAGACCACCCTACATCTTTCTTTAGGTGAGTCCAATTCCATTATGGCAAGCGAGGGCGATATTGATATTAACGAGGAAATCTATATCCCTGTAGTTCAAGCAGTTAAGTTGATACCCCGAACATTCGATGGAAACCCCAAATATTTAAGAGAATTTATAGAAGGAGTAGAAGCTGCTATTCAGGTAGTCCATCCAACCAAACAACCCTTATTAATAAAGTTTATAGAATCTAAAATTTCAGGAGATGCTAAAGATAGACTTTTAGCTAGGACAGAGAGAGAAACATGGGTCCAAATTAAAGCAATATTGGAGGAGAACTTTTCTGTTAGGAGAACGTTAGAATACTATGCAGGTGTACTCTTTAATTCAAAACAAGGTACAAATGAAACAGTTGCACAATGGGGTTCAAGATTAGATGGATAGCCATGGATTTAAGGAAAGAAGTTAGAAATCGATTAGAGAAGTTAGAACAACGTGATAATTCGAGATATGTAGAAGGAGGTCTTCAGCTGATAGGAGAATTTTTAAAAGGCACTTTCGTGGCAGGATTGAAGGACGATAAGATTAAATATATAGTAAAGGCTAAGGGCGAAGAAGAATCATTAGCGCAGCTAATCGAAACCGCATTACAGGAAGAAAGCGAAGTAAAGTCCACGAGATTCAGGGGAATCCAAATGGACAGGGATATTCATTCACAGGGGCAGTAAGAAAAGAATTTAGAAGACCATACGGGTCAGAGATAAAGAGAGAGGTTAACCTGGCCACAAAAGAAATAAGATGTTATAATTGCAACGAAATAGGACACATCAGTAGAGAATGTAGTAAGAGACCACAACCCCGTAGGCATGGAGGACGGGACAGAGCGGCTCTGGGAGGTCGCCAGGGAAACGAGAATTCGGGTTACCTGAGCAGTCGCAGGTAATCCTCCCGTCAGACTGTGCACCAGGACTCATGGAGTGCCTGAGGGATCATACTAGGGTAAATATGGTAGGGGAATTACCTGAACTAGTTGATCAGAAATTTAATGATAGGATAGATAAAGCCGATAAAATAGTTAGTGACGCGAATGAGTCCCAGATGACGGTGTCTGTTGGGCAGTGTCGCAAGGCGAACTGCATATGTTGACAAGAACGCCAAAAAGTGGGTTCTGTGACTGTGGGTCTAGCGTGGTTGGGGAACGCCAAGAGACTGTAGGCTCAAGTCAGTGTAATAATTCCTTTAGTAATTATAGAGGAACGCAAAGTAACGTGTTTCCAGACCTCGAGGTGTAGCGTTAGAGGGAAACGTTACGGGTCATCCACAAGGGATCGAACTTGGGTTAGTGGATTTAAGGAAAATCCAAGGACACCAAACCCACCTCGTTGGAGACAGCATGCTGTGAGGTCGAAGTAGGGACTCTTAAGGCTATTAATCAGTGGGACGCCTCTGGTTATGAACCGAGACCCTGGGAGATGTATGTCCTATGTGAACAGTTAAAAAGTGGCCTAGGTTTAGTATTGATAGATACGGGAGCACAAGTATCATTAGTTAGAGAAACGTCACTAAAGAGAAATATTATAAAGGATAACTGCAATATGAAAATACAAGGTATTGGTGGGAACTCTATAAAAGTACATGGGATAACTCAATTAGTATTGAATAATTGCGAAAAACATACAGTTGCTAATTGTCATATGGTAGATAAATACCCAGAGATTTAGATATAATTTTAGGCCAAGACTGGCTCATGGAACAAGGTTATATGTTAAATAAAAAGATGATTCTTCCTCCGTATAGTGAAAATTTAATGGAATTTCCTACGAACGAAAAAGGGAACAGGTTCATAGAGCGGCAAGTTTTACAGCCAGGGTCAATTTGTGCTAACGGGATAACAAAATGTGATAAGACATTCACATGCCTATTAATTAATTTAACAGCTGACGCACAGATAATAAAGAAAATACCAGAACTAATTAAACCGCCCACTCAAATAAGTAAAGAACAGAAAATATCAGTAAAAAATTCCGTACCTCAAAGATTAGATTTATTAAATAAAAATCTGAGACTTGAACACGTGAAAGAAGGAGCCCATAGTATACGAAAAATTTGCACAGAATACGCGGATATATTAAGCTTCCGGGAGATAGACTAACGAGCACAACAGCTGCTACACATTCCATACCTACCCCTTCAATTCCTAAAGGAAGAGCAATAACTTTAAAGAATTATAGGTTAGCAGAGGCTCATCAAGAAGAAATTAATAAACAAGTTACACAAATGTTAGAAGACGGTATTATCGCACATAGTAAGAGCGAATGGAATTTTCCACTAATAGTCATACCTAAAAAGGAAGACGCGTCAGGGAAGAAAAATGGCGGATCTGTATAGATTTTAGGAAGTTAAACGAAGTAACCGTAGGAGACAGCTATCCTCTTCCTAACATACAAGATATATTAGACAAAATAGGAAGGGCTAGATATTTTTCAGCGTTAGATTGCGCTAGTGGATACCTCCAGGTGCCAATCGCCGAGGAAGACCAATGTAAAACTGCTTTTAGCACCCCTAACGGACATTTCGAATACCGGAAAATGCCCTTTGGAGTAGATCGGGACCTGCTACATTCCAACGAATGATGAACTCAGTACTCCATGAATCCATAGGTAATAGATGCTTTGTATACATGGACGATATATTAGTAATGGGCGAAACCTTAGAAGAACATAATAAAAAATTACGGGAAGTGTTTAATCAGTTGCGGAAACACAATTTAAAGATCGAGCCTGATAAATGCGAATTTTTAAGAGAAGAATTAAAATACTTAGGACACGTAGTTACCGCTCAAGGAGTCAAACCCGATCCCAAGAAGATACAGGCAGTTACAGAATTTCCAACTCCAAAGACACCTAAAGACATAAAATCATTCTTAGGTTTGGCAGGATATTACAGGAAATTTATAGAAGAATTTAGTGCTATTGCAAAACCTTTGACTGAATTGTTAAAGAAAGATAAGAAATGGAAGTGGGAAGACCCAGAACAGAATAGCTTCAATAAATTAAAAGATAAATTAACAACAGCTCCACTGTTACAGTATCCAGATTTCACACAAACCTTTATAGTAACTACAGACGCTAGTGGATACGCTTTAGGCGCCATTCTTAGTCAAGGAACATTAGGAGATGATAAACCCATTGCTTACGCTAGCAGAACTTTAAATCAAGCCGAATTGCATTACAGCACTGTAGAAAAAGAACTTTTAGCGATAGTATGGGCATGCAGGCATTTTAGACCTTATTTACTAGGACGTAAATTTCAAGTAGTGACAGATCACAAAGGATTGGTCTGGTTATTTAAGGTGTGATGAAAGACCCTAGTTCGAGGTTAATACGTTGGAAATTACAACTTTCAGAATTTGAATGCGAAATTCATTATAGGGCAGGTAAAAGACACGTAAACGCAGATAGTTTGAGTAGACATCCTGTAGAATGTTGCACATTGAATAGTAATCACGTAACTGAGGATCGTAAGAGGCACCCGAAAATAATCAAAGAATTTCACAGCTGTCCAGTTGGAGGGACATCTTGGAGTCAATAAAAACTACCGATTCGAATTAACTTATACATAAATTGGCCGGGAAATCGGAGAAAGACGTAACTAATTACATTAAAACTTGAAGATTTGTCATTAATTAAAGAAGATACGAATCGTAAAAAGCAAAACAACATTTAGAGGTCACGGACACTCAAAAAGAACCTTGGATAAAAATTTATCTAGACGTAGTAGGACCGCTTCCACTAACCGAGAGAAATCATAAATATATATTAACTTGTCAAGATAACTTAAGTAAATATTTAATTGTTATTCCCTTAAAGACACAAACAGCCGAAGAAGTAACAGAAGCTTTCGTAAACAATGTTATCTTAATTTATGGGATTCCTGATATCATATTAACTGATCAAGGATCAAATTTTATGTCCGATTTATTTAAAAGAATATGTAAACTATTTAAGATTCAGAAACTGAACTCTACTGCTTATCATCCTGAAAGTAATGGAGCTTTAGAAAGAACTCATAAGACTTTAGTAACTTACTTACGTTGTTTTTGCAATCCTAGAGGAGCAGATTGGGACAAATGGTTACCCTTTGCCAGTTTTACGTACAACACTACCCCCCATAGTATTACTAAATACTCACCCTATGAATTATTGTACGGAAGAAAATGTAAAATCCCAGGAATTTTACAAACTAAATCACAACCTTTATATAATTACGAAGATCTAATTCTGAATGTAAGGAATAAATTGCAAAGTTGTCATGAGGTAGCTAGAGAAAGGCTTATTAAATTTAAAGAACAGCAACAATCGCGTGTGAAAAGCAATTATGTTGAATTCAAGGAGAATGATCTAGTACTTCTCAGAGTAGAAAATAGGAATAAATTAGATCCAATATGGAAAGGTCCATATGAGGTTAAGAATACTGAAGGTCACAACGTAATAATACAAAAATTAGGTAAACGCAAATATGAGACAGTACATTCAAATAGATTAAAGCTATATTTTCCTTTGCAGGGAAAAGAAAATGAAACTTCATAACACATGGATAATGCTACAAATATTAATACCATTTTGGTTGGGAAAGTTTGCAGACGCACAAGAAGTTAAAGCTCATTTAACAGATTGTGGGAGCTTAAATCACTTTGTAAAACCAAAAGTCAAGTATGTTGAAAATTTAAAAGAATTAGTCACAGAATATCTAAAAACTCCTAATGAACAGAATACTAGAACCAAGAGAGGCGTTTTAAATTTTATGGGAGAGATCGCTAAGATATTATTCGGTACTTTAACTCAATCTGATGCAGAGGAATATAATAATCACATTTCACAGTTAGAGAAGGAACAGGCCGAATTTTTGCATATTCTAAAGGACGAAATTACAGTAATTAAATCGACCATTAATTCAGTTAACTTAACTATAGCAAGGGTAAACCGGAATGAAAATATTTTAAAGGATAGTTTAACAAAATTAAATAATTATACCACTGATAGGATTAACACACTACAGAGGGAAATAGAGAGTATTAGTTTAGCAAATGAACAGATAAGGATTTCACTTAGAGGTGTGGAAGAATGTCAACATTCTTTTGAAATTCTTATAGACGCCTTTGTACACGCAGAGCAAGGAACTCTTCAACCCCAATTAATTACGGTGGAAAAGATTAAGAATGTTATGAAAGCTCAAACGCTGCCAACTGGTCTGGACTACCCTAATTTTTTCTTTTCAGAACTTCAAAACTTAATAACACCTCACACCTATTCTTATAAGCAATATTTAGTATGTGTATTACAAATACCCCTCCTCTCTCCTACTCCATATCACTTGTATAAAACACTTCCTTTTCCTGTGAAGAAGGAAGATAATATTTACATTTTTCTAAGCGCAAACAAAGAATATATTTTTAGTGACCCTTTGAGACAACATTATGGAAAAATGACAACTAATGAACTCACTGGATGTTTTCATCCTAATATTTTGCATTACGTATGTAAAGAAACTATACCGATTTATTTGTTCACCCCTGAGGCTGATTGTGAAGCCTCACCTTCTTCATCCGTCCACCACTAAAGTTCCAAAAAGTTGCGAGACTAGAATTTTCACACTGAATAAATCCTACTGGATTCCCTTATATTTGTCTAATGAATGGTTATTTGTCGCCCCAAAGCCAGATCGTATGACTGTGTTATGTGGTGACAAATCAACACAACTTAATATTGAAAAAGAAGGCAAATTGTCGCTAGGACAAAATTGCAAGGCTTTTAATGCCCACGTAACCTTACATGCCATGAGTAATTTAGTAAGTAACTTAACAATAGATTTTATGCCTACAGCACCTATTGACTTCGACTGTTGCTTTGATATGGATAAAACTAACAAATATGAGAAATTACAATTAGACATGCCTATGTCTAATCTAATGTCGTCGGTAGATGACTTGAGAATGGCCAGTATGAAGGCCGATGATTTAGGTAAGTTGTTAAAACAACAGGAAGAAAATGATTATTCAAAGTGGTATATACATATAACCACGTGGAGTTCAGTAATGGGTACAATCATATTTGTAACCTTGACATGTTGTTGTTGTTTTTGTTGTTGTAAGAGCTGCAGAAATATGATATTTTGGTTATGGGATAAATGGACGCCAAGAAAATGCTGGAAAGAAACTACTGATAGATTATGTATTAACATACATAATTACTCAGGGCATGATCGTGTAGTTTACTCCACGACCCCAGGTAAGGATGAAAATTCACCTACCGTGTCCCTTAAGTCATCACCACCAATAGAAGAAGGAATTAGAGATCCCAACTCTTTACCAAATATATCCCAAGATGAAGAAGATAAGGCTAGTATTGCGCATAGAACTCGAAATAAAACTAAACTCTTTCGTTAGTAAAGTTTCGAATTATGAATTCAAAACTTTCTATAAGGGGAGGAGTGTAATATTGTGTAATATCGTGTAATATATTGCATATACATTTTATTCATATAATTCATATTTCTTGTTAAAAGTAAGAAAAACCTAACTTGTAATTTAGAATTTGTTATCAATGGATAAACATTCTTACTATCATTATCAGAGTCCAAAGTAGGGATGGTGGTTCTTTTCCACATCCCAGTTACATCATGCTTACCTTGATTGTATAATTGTTACGACAATGTTATCTTATAATTTTATGTATATAAATACATAGGTCTGTAATTGACAGACAGACAGATTATTATTTTCATCGGTGTAACCGATAAGCTGTCTCATTTATTCTTCATTAAAGTCTGTTTTAATTGTCCACGCTCGTCTATTGCATTTTTCCATAGTTAGGTTTAACCCTATCTACCAACTACATCTCCGAAGATTTCCTGGTCCTGATTCCTATATTCTATCTTAAGCTATAAATTCTACTAGAACTTCAAGAAGATCTTCACTTCACAAAACACTAACTTCTTTTAATTCTGATTTATATTATAATTAATCATTTTTAATTATAGAAGGAATCGACCAGATATTACAATAGTATCAGAGATATGATGGCTGAAAATGAAGCCTCTAAGCAATGAAGTTAAATTAAAATGACCAGGAGTGATGGGAGGGATACGGACCCATGTGGTAAGAGATAGCACCAAACCCATAAGCAATGTTACAGTTATCCTCCCAAGTTTTAATGCCAATACCATGAGATTGCAGCTTCACGCTTGGACTGCGGCCACCACCACGACACCACATGATGGAAGGCAGATTAAGATGGCCAGACTCACGGAGCACCCTATACATCTGAGGACGAGGGCAGCATAACGCTGCACGGACCAACCACACCCTGTACATCTAAGGACGCAGGGTAGCTGCCAGGATCAACACACATCTCGAGGCGAGCATGAGATGGATGAATATCCAGACTCGCAACCAGCTGATACAAAACACCTCATTAGCAGTAAAAACCAAACCCAGGCATTATAAAAATAATAACGACTTCTCCAACGCCAACCTTGGCCTAACCTCCTTCAGCCCAATTTTGTCCTATAGAAGAGTTAGGAAAACAAACTCCACGTCAAGATTAATTCCTATCAACCCTTTCACAAGCTCTCCTTGGACCTAACTGGGTTTTGATTAAAGAAACTAGGCATGACAAAAAAGGCCTACCTGGACCAACGGCAGCTGAAACCGAACAACGACCTCGAGCATTAGGACATTGCCTCCTCCATCGCGGTAAGCAGACACGAAACCTGACCTCCAAGCTGGCCACAGCAGACACCACAGTTTTATAATTTTTTTTATCAATGATCCGGTTCACGGAATAGACCTGTCAGAGTGAATAACAAAAAAGGGAAAACGTCGACGTACTTAACAAAGTAATGAAATGTGATAAAGTGCGTCGGATATTGGATAACAGTGTAAGTGCGTCGGTTCCAAAAGAAACCACCGAAGGTTTAAATAATGAAGAAGATTTTTTTTTGGTCAATATTTTTATGTTTTATTTTTTTCAGCAAATAAACATTATTTTTTTCTCTTTCCTTCTGAAACAATGCTCAGGCATATTGTGTTAAAGCCGCAAAGGCTTGCTATATTGTGATTTTTGCTTTTTTTGAAGTATGGTGTTCTCACTAAGTAAACGGATCTTGCGATATTTCGAGCAATTAAAGGTATTCGGGGCAAATTACAAGACGATCTAACTTCTTAGGATGAGAACAAAATACTTCCAGGACAGATGGAATCGCCAATTGACGACGTCAGTTCCACTTCCACGTAAAGCTAAGTTGAAAGATAAATGTCAGGACCAACCCCCGAAAGGTGAGAGATATCCTGTAAGGAAAAAAGACTGTCGGTTTTTCAACCCTACAGTCTTATTTAGGGGGGGGGGAATATTACAAATACAAAGGACCTAATTACAGATATCATAAAAAATAAAGACATTTGGTAAAATACCCATATTAATATAGTTAATAATTCTATTAATATAGTTAATAATTCTTGGTAAGAGAGACTTGTAGTTTAGAAATTTGTAATCAATTGACATTGCATGATGAACAAACAGTGTTATCATGGGTCAAAGTAGGAAGTTGCATCATCCTGTCCTTAGATGTGGAATTGTTACTAAAGATGACATCATGATAGCTGGGACTGGGATGAGAGATTATCTGATTTTTCGATATGTATAAAAGAAGAGTTTTGGAATGGGAAAGGGACAGCAGCGGGACTGAGTGTGGTCCCCTCAGGAGGGCCCTGCGGGCCGGTGGCGTCTACATGGGTAACGTGTTTTCTTCCATCATGTCTTAGGTCATTTTAATACTTAGAATCAAATACGGGACCAAATGGTCCAAGTAACTTAGACTATGAAACAAAATTGAATATTTTAAAATACTGGATATCTCTCTAACTATTAGCATTATAATAATTTTGAATACTTTGACGTTGGACAATTTGGCGACTTCAGCTGATGTTAATAACAGTTTTTGAGTTGATTTTCCTTATGTTTGGTAAATATTTTAATAAATAATGTTATTTTTCTTTTACTGTGGTTTTAAATTGTTTAATTGTAGAACTCCTACTCCAAAAACCAAGGCCAACCGCTCGGGCCTAAGACAACTTAAACATTTGGGAACTACGCTACCACTACGCAGGGGCTTAAAAGACGCCCCGCATAATACAAGCTATTATAATTTACAGGTAGGTAGTCGTCCCAACATTTCTAAAAGAAAGTAAGCTAAAAATATGTAGAACTATTATTCTTTCAGTTATATTTTATGGACGCGAACATTGAATCTTAATTCAAGGAGGAGAAAAGACTAAGAGTATTATTTTGAGAATAAATTTCTTAGGAAATTTTGGATCAGAGAGAGATGAACAGAGAGGTGAATAGAGAAGACTACATAAAATTGAGCTATATTACCTTTATGAGAAACCAGATGATCGGCCGCGGTGGACTAGTGGTTATGCTCCTTGCCTCTGGTCCCAAAGGTCGCGGGTTCAAACCCGGCCGGGGTCGATGGATTATTTAGGATGGAAAAATCCAAGGAGCAAATCTTCCGGGAGGGACTTTAAGCCGTGGCTCCCGAGTCTGAAGATTTTCAGGCTCGTAAGCCTGAATGAAAAGGCCTCTAAACAAAATTTACCGAACTTTCTCGTCCTTGTACTACCTTGGTTTCCTAGGTGTCAGTATGAGGCGGAACGCTGACCACGGACCACTCAAATGACATCTATACGAAAACAAGTGTAACTAAATTAGTATGGTTCAAATTATTTCCTGTAGGGGGAGAGCACCTAATCTCTGTTAAGGGGAACTTGGGCTTACAAGAAGAGAAGAAGAAGAGAAACCAGATGTAATGAGAATAGTTAAGTCGGGTAGGCTACGATGTGCAGGGCATGTGGCATCAATTGGGAATGAAAGAGGGACATGAAAACCCCTTGTAGAAAGCCAGAAGGGAAGCGCCCTATATGAGATGAGAGAATAACATTAACCACGATTTGAGGAAAATTGTTAAACATTAGCTCAAGGATAGGGACGTACGGAGAGATCATGACTGCGGGTCATGAACCACCGAGTTTGAGAGAAGAAGATGCTTTAGACAGGAACGTCTGGCGACATATCATTTTGGATTGAACTCTATTGTGGAATAATAAAATAATGTATATGTACTACTGCCACATTCATTACTAACCCAAGTTATTCACATCTAATTTACTCTTTAACTGCGTACATGTGACGTCATATGCAGGTAGATTTAAGTTGCGAGTTGTGCGTATTTACAAACCTGTTTAAATGGTGGGAAAAATATATACACATTGTAGATAATTTTTATTGTAACGTTTTACAAAAAAATTGACAATCTTAAACTCCGTTAAATGATAAATAATTTAAAGATGATGATTATCATTCATTTATTATTCCGTTTGTTATTTAAGCTCTATTAAACAACTGTAAAATACAATAAATTTAACGCTCTTTTTAAATCACTCCAATTACTAAATAAAAAAAACATTTAATTTATTGGTGTCCATTGTTAATTAAATTTCCTCTTAAAACACAAATCAGTGATTCAGAACAGTGTTTCCGCCAGTTATTTAAAGCCGCAGTACGATTGGAATCTTGATTTAGATTAAGGTAACCAAATTACACTTAAATAAATAAACTCACCAGGACTTCATTACTATAAATTGCAGAAAATACACGTGGAATTCAAGGTAAAAGGCGGTAATAACAGCCAAATGTTTAATTTGGCGTAGATGTTAAAGCTAGATTAGAAAGTGATTGATACTAGCAACAAGGCCTCCCTCAGTCACTGCCAGTCGATAGATTTGTGTGACGTGCTACTAAATGGACTAATCACAACACAGGAGAGGTGGATCCTGCAATTGTTGTAAATTGAACTGCCACTTATTATCTGCATTTCCCACACCCCTCACACGAATCCTACGCATGTTGATATTCTCCTGTCTAATAATTTACGCAATTAATCGCAAACATTCTATTATAAATTTGATCTTATCGCTCCATAATTTACGCCATAAACATGCATGATTTCCCTGCGGCTGTTCCATATCATTTTGACGCTACTAAGGACAACTATACATTACCCTCTAACTATATGATCCGCGTATATCAGTTCTGTCTAATGACTTTTTTGTGTCCATTGCTGTGGTCTAGTACAAAAAGTAAGTGCCTTAGATGCAGCCGTACTGTGTTCGATTCCCGGACGGGATAGTTTACTGGCTGAGAGTTTTTTTTATTCTCACCATAATCCATCCATAGTAATTCTGCCCGAGGGCAGGTCCTTCACTGCAATCATAGCATTTTCATGCTATGCTTTACTAGGGAATTGTAGGTGTGGTAGCTTCCCGTTGCTTTCCACACCGGTGAAGGATGATCATGATGAAGATGATAATGATAAGGATGAAGATGATGATGATGGCCATATGATTTCGGGGACCGTTTGGGCCTTAAAGTTTTCCTGACATTCGTCTTACAGGTGAGGAAAAACCCCGATAAAAACCTCACCCAGAAAAACTGCCCCGACCGGGGATCGAACCCGGGCCCGCTGCGTGACAAGGCAGCACGCTATCTCGAGACCACAGCGGTGGACCTCACCATAATAAAAGGAAATAATACTGATAGTAATTGGACTTTTATGCAGTCATCACAACATCACATTTGGCTTCTTTAGTATGATAAAATGTATTTGACATAAATATTCGTGTCATTTCGCAGGTCTAATAACATGTTCTAGGAGGGCATCTATGTCTTTTTTTTTTTTGGTAAAAAATAATTACCGTATTTATTCCAGGGTTTAAAATCCTCTCCCTACAAGTGGTGACCTTGTAAGGTCAATTAGGCGCAGGGCACGTAATTGTATAAAAAAAGGAGACGTTAAACCAAGAAAAGGAAAAGAGGAAGAAACGATATTATTTTTACGTAGGGTAAAAGTTATCACAATATACGGTAGACTCCTACACGTCGTTCACTAATATAATTATTTAATTATCAGAAGGAAAACGCCCAGTTGGTAGATCAAGAATGAGGTGGGAGAACAACATTAACTATGATTTAAGGGAAGTAGATTATACAGGGAATGATTGGAAAGCATTAGCTCAGGATAGGGATGTATGGAGAGCTTATGTCCGTGCGGTCATGAACCTACGGGTTTGATAGTGCCAGTGAGTAAGTAAGTAATTATCACCATGAAAATTATGATCAGATTTTAAAATGTTTCACTTATTCAACATGGTGGAAGATTTAACGAAGGTTCAATCCAAGGAAGTCTATGTATTATCGCCTCATTATGATAGTTGTCCGTTTATAGCTATATACGCGGGTGCCGCGCGACAATGCTTGACAATGATTAACATGCGGAATTATTATAGTGCCGGTAGTCGGCATCTTTGTTTTTAATTATTTATAACAGCTGCGGGGAAACAAAGCGAGCCGCTGGACAACCTTCATAGTGAGGCTATAATGCTAAGGATTACATTTTTACTCTTGCACATGGAGTTTTTGTTTTTATTCCTTTCCGGTTTTGGTTTCTATTTTTTCACCTCACTATAAAAAAATGCCAGGAAGTTCGGACCACAAAGTTTTGATAAACCACTGCAATATAATCGTGTAATTATCAACCAATAAAATAATATGTATTTAAAGGATTCACGCTGTAGAGTAGTTGGTTAATGCAATATCCTGTGTGTCAGAAAGTTGTGAGTTCGATTCCCGATGGCGTAGGATTTTAAAAAATTCTGCAGAATCATGGCCCTAAGGTCGACTCAGTTTACACCTCAAATGAGCACAATACAAAATATTCGAGGAGACGTAAAGGCGGCCGTCACGAAAAATTAAATATCCGGATGACCTCCTACTACCCCATGGGCCTCCCAAGGTCTGTATAGTTGGATCCATTTACTTTTATTATTTTGGTATGAAATTGTAATGACGTGAGTATTGAGGTCAGAAGTAAACTCAATAAAACACATAATATAATGGAAATTGATAGTTGATAACAAAATGAGAAATTTTGAAGTAGTGGCTCAATTCAAATTACTAGAAACAATAATTAAAAACAGGGATGCTGTGTAAAAAGAAATTAAACATAGACTCAATTATGGAAAAGCATGCTTTTAGGCATTAGAGATACTCTTGCCATCCCATCTTCTCACAAATATGTTACACTAAAAAAATAAAACTCTTATTTATCCAGTTATGTTATATGGATGCAAAACGGGATTCTTACCTTAGGGGATGAGAAAAAGACTAATGCATATTTGAAAATAGAGTTCTTATAAAACTTTTTTAGTAATTTGGCGTTCCCAAAATCTCTGCAAGCGCATTTCAAATGTTTTTGGAAGAGGGATGGGGAGACAAAAGACGATGGTCACAAGCTACTAAACTAAGTTGACTATTGCGTCTTCTGGGTTCAAAAACAGCTAAATAATTTTGTCAATTATTACAGGAGAGACAAAAGAAGCAATTTTACTTAATGAATTTGAAAACCGAATTCGTTACTTTAGCATATTATAGCTACAATATAAACAAAAATGTTTTAAAAAATTGAATCTTGTAACATTAATAGTTTTGGAGAAAAATACATTTTTTATTTGGATGTAGCTGACTTCGATCCAAATTCATGTACTTTAATGGTTTTGAATGTGATCACATGGGATGTAACTGATTGTAGGGGAAAAAATACAATATTGAACCACATAAAATACGGTATTATTTTTATCTATTGAATAAACATTATATAATAATATTTGTTACATTTACAACATAATGTAAACAATAGGCATACCAAACATTTTAATACTATTACGAAAATCTAAAAAGTAACGTTTGTTTTGCTTCAGTCAACCAAGTCATCACATTTTTCCACCGCCATACTACCTGAATGGCCTGCGTCATCTTCTACAGTTTCCTTTACATCTTCACTCTATATTTTATTAATCTTTTTGTAATATTCTAGCGATTGCAGGCTACACCAACCCCGCCAAAATACTTTGCACGTCACAATGAAACATCTCTATGTTTTTGTGGAGGAATAATTACGCCTATTTCAACTGGCATTGGATGCAACATAGTTCTCACAGACTTTCTTTTTGTACCGGACACTCAAATAATTGTCTACATCAGGTTTTGAAATGTCCTTTCCCCCCTTAATGAGTACTACGAACCTTTTGTGATTCTTTGTAAAGAAAGGGGTTATTAAACTTAAAAAGTACCATACAAACAGAAGATCAGTTATTACTTAAATAAAAATAAAACGTAGTTTTGTTTGATTTTCATATTTTTATTTAATTAATCAATATGGATTTTCCTCAGAGTAAACGCCAACCCAATTGAGTCGAATATCCGTTATTTAAGATCGCGCGGAAGTAACTTCCTTCGCAAGTAATGGAATGTTTCACTACTCTCTTCTAAACGCAATGCGACTGATTTCCCAGGACAACCCCCTTTACTAATTTGTGGAAAGATTTAAAGTGACTTAGTACACCAGCCTTACCCCATTAAAAAGATGGATGTAGCTTTTTTCTTTTTAACTAGACGAATAAATTTTATTATTTTACATTAACCGAACTTTTAACACAATATCTAAACGCAAGTAAATGATACTTACGTTCAATTTGTAGTTAAATAAAATAATAGTAACATTCTTTTACCTAATCTGTTACAACATTGGCTACATAACTGACGGAGAGATCGTGTTCAACAGGAACTCACTACTTGACAGCAAATAGGGTAGTGACATTCAGCTAAAGGTCACCCAATATTATGTTTACTCGCTTTCACAACTCATCTGGAATACAGCTGTCGACCGTCTATACCCGTACATTCCTACATTGGGCAAGGGTGCTGCCTTGCGAAAGTTACTGAACAGGCTAATTAATTACGCTTATATCCTCTAACATATAATCGAGAAACAAGTAATTAGATATAACTAGAGGGCAAATAAGATGTAACTTGGATGGGAAAGGCTGATTAAATTTAACTTACATGTTCTAATTTATGCATGAGGTTCATTTACAAACATGACAATCTTCAAAATCGGCCCATCATTAGTTTAAAATTCTTCCCAGACCTTTGTCCCTTGGATTTTACTATCCTAAAAGATCCCTCGACCCATAGCTGCTTTGATTGTGCAACCCTTGGCACCAGAGGCAACAAACTTAAACCCTAGACCACCCAGGGGTGAGTACAGAGTGCTGGTGTCATTGTATTCAATGTAGTGTGAATCGGAAACACTTTTAAATAAGTCAAATGTTCTTTTACGAAAAAAAAACATTATGGTAGGCTACGTTATAACTGTCTCAAAGGCGAGAGAGAGCGGCGAATTTTACAGATCAGAAAAAATAATAATAGCCATAACGTACAGAACGTCAGCAATATTATCATTGTAGTTAACGATACCACTTTTCAGTAAATGAATAGGAAATCTGGATATAAACAAATTACATGCCACAAAATAGAACATATTAAAACATACTGCCATTGAACATGTTACATACACCTATCCTTACATTCCAAACAACACAGTGCAAATTAACCTGTTTCTTGAATTTATAGTTCGGCCAAAATAAACATTTTAATTTACAATAATTTCCATAGGGCTGAAAATTTATACTACTGTTGGAAAAAACATTACAAATGAAATGTGAAATGTCCCCATCGATCACATATTTGCAAAATATATTCAAGGTCAAAGTTCGCAAAAATGTGTTTTTAAATTTTGCAACCAAATAATAAGTTCTGTCATAGAAATAGGTCAGACAAAGGTTGTAGATCATACAATTATGTACATAAATTGTTCTTATACTTTTTAATAAGCATCACCATTCCTGACATCGCGAATCAATAATTTGAAGAAGTCGCATTCTACATAATATGCACACATTTCCGCACCACCTATGAGGTAGTGTACTAGTCGCATTTTTTAACCAGGTGTCCCCGATAGATATATTCCACGATCTATTCTGATTAAATTTTATTAAACAATAGTATAATGATTAAAATAGTACCATTGGAAATTATTTAAGTGACAATAATTATTGTTGATTACGGGTAATGTTAATCAGATTGATAATCTTCAAATTCTACTTGAAAAGTAACGTCTTCTTCTTCTTCTTCTTCTTGCTGGATACATGTTAATAATTGCTCTGAGAAAGATGTATCAGTTGTTTCATCATTGAAATTATATAAATCTTTATCTGTTCCATTTAATTCAACATTGGAATAAGACTGGCCTTGACAATTGGTACATACTGATGAATAAAATAAACCGACTTTTTTACAGCCACATTTTGCACTACAACCCTTTTTGCAATTGCAAGAAATAGTGTTAAGAATTCTTCTGGGTCAAGTGGGAGTAACGTTTGAATTGGTTCCAAAGTTTTATCTATTAATTGACACCATAGCAATTCTGATTCGAAACATCCAACCCTAACGACATTCATAATACTGTGGCTGATATTAGTAAATACTAATTTAAAATGATCTGGTTTAAATGGTTTATTTTTAAGAATTATTTGTTCAAAATAATAAGTCAATGTCTCCGGAATACCTCTGTTAATATTTTCAAACATTCGACTACGCGGGGATTAAGAGGTATTATCAAATTCTAAAGATTAAATGTCCTCTGGAATGATTGCTGCTGCAGCGTTGAGGATTCTAAATCCTTCTTCCTTTTTCATTTAGACGTTTTTCTCATGCTAAGCTTGGTTAATCATCATCAATGAAACAAATTCATGTTAATCTTCCCGCTTTTTCAGTGTTTATAATTTTATTATCATACTTTAACTTCAATCGAATCTTAATTGTTCTATTATCTACAGCTGGATTTTTGCAATCATTTTGTAATTGTTCCAATTAAAACTCACAGTCATCGCTGTTTTCAATGTATGTAAATATTTCCTCCATCGCAACATTACTAGGTTTGTTTTGAGAACGACCGATTTTACCCCCAGTGGTGAGTCTCAGGAAGGAATTATAGCAATTATTATGATACCTAGCCTCGGTAGCAACTAAATAATATTCATACTGAATACGTACAGTAAAATTTTTTATGTCATAAGAACGCGTTCGTGCTAATCTCAGAATGGATTCTTTAAATTCAATTGTGGTAACTTTATAAATTTTACGCCTAACATTTTATGTTTTTTTTTTCTTCTCGGCCTCTCCATTGCTTCATCTCCACAAAATAAGCAATATATTTTTTTTTTAAAACAAAGAACAGATTCACTTAGGCGTGCTGTAGTACGACGTGGTCTGATTTGAGATGTACTGGCTTGTTCCATATCATGCTGTTTTTAACTGCAGCTATATACCTCTTTCGAATGTACATTTTACGGCACTGCACATGCATTGTCACATATTTCTTGTCTTTCAGATATTCAGAAACCCATTATTTATTTCAACCACTTGAATCAATCAATATTGAACAGCACAATTTGTTTTAACAAATATTATTAACAAGCACATATATCAATAGCCACATAAATTCACAGCAAAGGAACGTTCAACCCTATACTAAAAGTCTTCCGTTCATGGCTTCCAGAAAATAAAACAGGTATACCACTGTCGCTACTCGTACAACAGTAGAATAGTCGTCAGAGCTTGCTCAAGGTTATAAGGGCCAAGAAAATTAGGGACTGAGGTTATTTTATATGTATTCTCACAATCGTATAATGTATAATCTGTATGTATAAATTATTCAAACCAATATTTTTGCGTATATTAAATATCCATTATGTACAGGAGGTTAACTTCGGTTGAAAAGTAAGCATATTATTGTTTTCGATGTTCCAAATAGTGATATCTCACGAATGGCGATTCTTATGAAAAACGTTTAAGAAAACATTTTGTAGAATATTGTATGATCTACAACTTTTGTGTCTGACCTATTTATATAATGAAACTTACCGTTTGACTCAAAAATGTAAAAAGCCCATATTTACTAACTTGGCCTTCAATATTTTTCTTTTGCAGATGTGGGATCGGTGGGGACTTTTCACATTTCATTTATAATGGTGTTCCCAACATTCGTACCAATTTTCAGCTCTATGTGAATAATTGTAAGCCTACTCTATTTTTTGAGCTAACGTGATCGGGCTCTTAAAGAGATGAACCTTCGGAAAAAGTGAAATTGTGTATTTCAATTTGTTTACAATCAAAGATCTTAATTGTTATATTTAATTTGATTGGAGTGAATTTGTACTAATGTATGTGTGTGTGTGTGTATTTCGTTGTGAAAACAAGGTTTTTTTTCACTAGAGTAGTCTTCAGGCGTCGCAGTTGAGTACCAATTCGCTTCTGAACGAACCCAACACAAATCAAGTATGACATTATTTCACGTATGGCAATGAAATGTTTATATCATGAAACTTCCACTCTAATACAAACTTTAACGCGAGAATTCTGTGCTAAGTACCTTAGTTCATGTGTTTTAATTTTTTTCGTGTCTATTTTTGATTTACAAATCTGTAATATCCAATTAACATTTTAATTGTTTGATATAGTTAAAAATAGTTGTGCTTAAACTATGTAAAGGATAATAGTAAATAAATAAGTGTTCAAAATGTGAGCCTTCGATCTCCAATGGTTAGAGCGAAAAATATACCTCTGTGTCAAATAATGTTAATTTTAAGAAAGAAGATTTAGAGAATAAAGAATTAAGAATTATTCCATAATCATCCCATTTCGGGAAAGGGCCTCCCTCGACTGCAGAGTGGCTTACGTTGTATCCCCGGGTTAGCCAACCCCTTGCGACTATCACTTTTAGAGAAAACACTAAACTTATGAATAAATTCCAGTACATATGAAGGATTATCTGGGCCCTCTTCATTTCATCCTCCAGGTTCATATATGTACCTCTCGTCTGTTATCTTTCACTTTTTTTCCAGTAACTTTGAGCCCTTTCTGTATTTATTATACGTTCACGCTGAATTGTTTTAATTGATTTGATAGTACACTGGGCTGATTCCAATCCCAGTCTTCCCAACACATCACACTTTATGATACCCTAGTTATACGTGGCTTTAGCATCGTAACATGCCTAAATATATATATATATATATATATATATATATAACACAATGTGTACACTAATGTTATATACATGGTTTACAATTTTGCTATTAATTCGTGAATTGTTTTGGTTCTGTTTTCGCACTTCACTAAGTGATACTTTGGGCACGGTTTGCTACAGAGTTTACAGATGCGGGCCTCCTCAGGTTCATGGTAACTTTGTTTATGACATATTTTCCCATGGAAGCCGTGAGCGGCGAAGCGTGTGTGTAAGTGGCGAAGTCGAAAATTTGGTCCTTTCCATTCATCTGTGTTTAACGCTTCCGTTTCCGTGATTTCGTTCGGAATCTCTCTGGATTTTCTCTGTCTCTCCTCGATTGCTGTTTTGTATGCCTGCGTTTCTGGTAGATCGAAGTGTTTTCGGATGTCTTCTATGAAGTAAGACTCCTTTGCTATTATGTAGGCATAGCTATGTCTTGTGAATTTTGAAATTGAAAGAGCCCGTTTTAGGAATCTCGCTTTTATGCTTTCAAGTTTCATGAAATTTTTGGCTGTGAGATATGTCCATATTAGCTGGATTCCATAAGTGGCAACCGGCATAACTTTGATGTTGAATAATGCTATTGCCGTTGGTAGGGATAGGTTTCGTAACTTTGGAATGTCATAAATGGCTTTTGTGGCAGCTGTAGCACGCTCTGTATATGCATCGAGAATACTGTTCCGGTGGTCTGTAGTGTTATTCCTAGGTATTTGAAGCTGCTAACGAATTCTAGAGTTGACCCGTCGCATGTGAGGTGATCTCTCTTGGATAGTCTTCCTCCTCTCCTAAATTTCATAGCTTTGGTCTTTGAGCTATTTATTACCATTGAATTTTCTAGTTCCCATTTCCTGATCTTCTCCATGGCTGCTTGTAGGTCTTCTAGGCTCCTGGAGAGGATAGCCATGTCATCTGCGTACATAAGGAGTTTGACGTTCCTTGTGTCATGCCTAAATATAAAACCCCTCTAAGGAATGTTGCTACAAATTATATTATTGACGCTCTCGTTGATGTATTTTTGTTGTCCCATGAAGATATTTTTCGAACAGTCGTTGTTGTTAATAATAATAATAATAATAATAATAATAATAATAATAATAATAATAATAATAATTGTGACTAAAATATTAAATTAATTTTATCGTTAATGTTATCATTATTACTGGTGATGCTATAAATAAAGACTAGATAAAACGTAGGTACACAGTTCTACTTGAACCCGTCTTCTGTATCTAATAAATAATAGTTTTAAAAAACTAAAACAACACGCTTTATTAGAAAACCGAAAAAAAAAATTGAAAAATAATTTAATTTTCAACACGCTTGGGATAAATTAAAGTGGTCAACAAAAAATCATCTCCAATACATATTGAATACAAGAACAGTTATAAACAAAAAGAAATTAATTTTACCATCAAAAGCGTGGGGTGCTCTATATCAATTGATATTAAACAGATATTGGTAAAAAGTAAAGTCTTTAAGAATAAAATGTAAAAATCATAAATAGCACCCCACGCTTTTGATGGTAAAACTATTTTCTCTTTATTTATAACTCTAGTTTCATTCTATATGTGTTGGAGATGATTTTTTGATGACCACTTTAATTTTATCCCAAACGTGTTGGAAATTAAATTTATTTTTCATTTTTAGTTCGGTTTCTAATATAGCGTGTTGTTTTAGTTTTTTTAAAACTATTATTATTTTTTAGTTTTAATAATTTGTCCCGCGCCGTAGCCGAGCGGTTAAGGTAGGAAGCCTTGGCGTAGAGCTATGGGACTTGCGCTGGTTCGAGTCTCCATGGGGGAAGACATTTTCTCATGGCATTTCGGCTAGTATGGGACCGGTGCCCTCCCAGCATCGTGAGGCAATTGGGTAGCTACAATAAGTAGCGGCTCCAGGTTGAGGAACCAGCTATAACGGCTGGGGGACTCGACATGCTAACCACATGTCACCCCTACACTGGCTGTTGATCATCTACCTCTGTGATTGACACATGTGGATGTGAAGGGCCAGCAGCCGGCTGGTAAAAGGGCAACCGCTGAAAAGTGGAAAGACCCTCAATCGGAGTTTTAATATTTTACAGAATAAGATACAAATGTAAATCTATTTAAATTCGAAACTATTGAAGTATGAGCTAAAAGTAATACTGTACTAAAAAAATCTTCCCAGCCGGATTTGAACCAGCGACCTATGGATTACTGAAATTATATACCATTAGAGTTCACTTCTCTACCATCTGAGGTCTTACAACGACTGACTAAAAAGTCGACAAGTCCGCAACCTATTGTAACAGTTTTTTTCTGATGAGTCTGGCCAGGATGTTAGAAACAAAGTACGAAATTATTGTATTGCCACAGGTCCTTTATACGTGTACAAAGTTTCAAGTCGATCCAATGTTTCTAAGTGGGTGAGAATCGTGTTCAAAGATTCTGTTACATAGATACAAAGACAATTTTTTTTTACTTTCTGACGAAACTGGCCAGGATGTTAGAAACAAATATGAAAATATATTGCATTGTCACGGATCCTTTACAAGTATACAAAGTTTCAAGTCGAGCCAATATTTCTAAGTGGGTGAAGATCGAGCTAAAATATTCCGTTTCATACATACAAACACTTTTTTTTTCTTTTCTGATGAATCTGGCCAGGATTTTAGAATATAAATATCAAATCATTGTATTGTCACGGGTCCCTTTACAAGTATATATAGTTTCAAGTCGATCCAATGACTTTAAGTGGGTGAAATCGCGTTGAAAGATTCCGTTACATAGACAGACAGACAGACAGATAGACAGGTAGATAGACAGACAGATAGATAGATAGAGGTCAAGCTAATATAAAGCGTATAAAATTCTACTTATTGCTAGATTCAATAACTTTGTATGTTTCTGAGTGGACAATTAGTTAAAGGCTATAATTTCGTATAAGTATCATTTGTACGAAAATCTTATTTGGTAGATGATTTAACATAATACGTTGTCATATCGCGTTTAAAACCTTCGTTTTTATAGAAGTGGGCTGTCAAATTATGTAAGTGTGTGTTTCTCTTTTGTTTTCTTTTTTAGAAGATTTAATTTTCAGCAATATCATTTTCTTTTATGACTGAGTAGAATTAAAAGAATCTTAGTCATATTTTTTAACCGATTTTGAAACCTGAACTTCCGAATTATAGTTTTAAATTTTGAGTCACCTTCAAAGATCGAAGTTTACACAGGACATATAGGGTGGAGAAGGGTTATTGGTGGTGTAAAGAGGTGAAGAGGTGTAGGTGTGATTTAGTGACACTAGGAATACTGAAGGAGTTCTCCATGTGTGAGAACTTAGGTTGCTCAGGTTGGTCTTCGGTAGAGTTGAGGTTCTTATCTAGGAATTCCACGAGGACTTCGTCGGGCAGAATTAATGTGTAGAGAATGTCTGGTAAAAGTAGTTTATTCTTATCTTTTATAAACTGCAAGTAATTGTATATATATGAAGTGATTTTATTTAACTTTCAGAACGAAGTGTTTTTGAGAGGTGACTTTGTTTGATCGTACACGAGAAATGCCTTGATGTAATTTTATACGAGAAGTGACGAGGAGAAGCCTCTCTCGCCTATAGGTAAATTAGTTACTCCCACTACCTCGATCTAGTGGACCTAAGGTCAGTGCTTAGGAACATATAACGAAACATATAATTGGTTAATGCGCCCTCCTATTTTGATCCCGGGGGTGTTACAAATTTATTATTGGCGATTTACGCCTTCAGAGGTTGGACCTTTTTTTCCCGTGCTGGCTTTACGTACAGTCGGGTCACAAACATTAGCTAGGCTTGGGTTATTTTTCTTAGGCTTGGGTTTTTTCCTAGGCTTCAGACGCTAGAAAAATTGCCATATTCCCACACTTTTTTGCTAGCGTTGTTTGTGTCAGGGTAAAACCCCCGCTTGTACATTTAGTTAATGGGTTATGGTTATCACGATAAATCAGTTAACTGGAGGCTTAGAAGATATTTCTACTCAATCTGTCGAGCAAAGGATTTTGTCATTAGTAAGTTATTATCATGTGTCAGCCACTTCCGTCTTAACAAAAGAAAGGGTTACATTACCTGAGTTGACAGTACCCTCCTTAATAACTAGCAATTTAATTACATTGATGCTGACTTCTTTGGATCATTTTATATGACCTTTGCGCCTACATAATCAGGTTCTACTCGCTTGCCTGACCAATTTGAATATAAATATGACCTAAGTCCAGTAACTGCTTCATTAAATGATATTATAATTTTATCTGCTTATTATTACCGGTAGGGATTTATTTATAGATTTACACAGGAGGCTGTGTGACTAACTTGCCACATATGCCCTATAATCAAATGGAAAAATCAAGGGATTTTTTCATTTGTTTATAATCCTCTCGCATAATATAATGCTAGTATCATAGCTATAGTGACCTTTAAAAAAATTGCTATCATATTTTGGTTAGAGCACGTTAACCCTGAGAGTGTTGCCAGCACGTCAATTATGTACAGATTGTGAACACTGATATGCATCCCTTTTACCTGGGAACTTCTTTGAGGTTAAATAGACTCACTTTCTGCAATATAGGCATAGATAAATATTCATAAAGAAAAAAGAAAGATACACCCTTAATATAAATTTGGTGGTCTACTCAAACCATTCATGCTTATACAATTACCATTCAAAACTATTTAGTTGAATACCAGTATAGCATAAATTGCTTCCTCATGTGTAACTGTTTATTTACAATTTCATCTACACCTTAATATCTACCTACATTATAATGTGCGTCTACAGCTTGGGAATTCATTTGCGATGAACCAGTTTTGTCTACTTCAAACCATATGTCGAATAGTACTTCAGTTTTGCTAAATTTAATTTAAATTGAGTCAATAAGACTTATTTACATGGATCTATATGTTTGCGACCAAAATACTAAATATCGCGTTTAAGCAGCTGTGCTATCGTTATAAACAATTATTATTGATAGTATTACACCCTGATCTCATATTTTCACCATAGGTATTGCATATATACGAATTCATCATGATTATTAATCCATGAAATATTCATGATTCTTAATATTTTATTCTCAACATATTTCGGCTCATTTACTCTGCCAAAGCATAGCTGGCTATATCATTACTCAGCCAAACGACGTTATTTTCTTAAGCGTGCAAAATATTTTCATTCGAATCCAGAATCGCATAGTATGTCACATTCGCTTCCACCAGCGACCATGACTTCATCTCATCTCATTATTAACATCGAATACAAATTCGCACAAATTGTCACATTCGCTTCCAGTGGCGATCATGACTTCATCTCATCTCATTAACTAGATAATACGGGATCCCTTGCCCTCAAATATTTTCAACAAAATAGCACGTGTTATACAAACACAGTGACGTGCCGCTTCGGCCCACGTCTACAAATTAAATTCTGTAAATATAATCAACAAATAAATTCCTCACGCTTTATAAGTTCACACCGCCACTCGGCCTTTCAATTAAGGTGCATTGAGCTACACCATGTCTCATTAGCTCCTATGTTAACACTGTCTGATTGTTATTTTAGACAAAATAATCATAATCATCATGATATTATTCGTATTCAGATTGTTGTACAAGTTTCTTCAATTACTTACATGTATTAAACAATGACGATAGCCTACCTGGGCTCATTTTAACCTTTACTGAATTTTAACCTTTTGACTTAGGAGCGTTCTTTCATCAATAATAAAATAAAGAACATTAAAATCAATCAAGTACTTTTATTTTCCTATATTAAGTAGATAACGCAGCTTCCTGCTCGAGCGATTAGATTAAAACATAAAAAAATATAGATCCATTCTCTATCGATAAGTTCAAATCAACAATTTATTAATCACCCTCAATCTTAGCTGAAAGTGGACATGCATGTGTTATGTATTCACACTAATTCAATTAATTTTATCACATTCATCTATATGGGGTATTATCATGATTAATATCTAAATCGACATTTCACTTTATTTGTTTTTTTCACAGTCATTGTGCCCTTTCCTCTCGCGATTAGCGTTTTAATCTAGGCATATTTAATCACTTTATTAGTGTTATTTATTTTAATTACTCATTATATTTGGTACTTTACCATACAATCTTTATTTATTTTTTTTTTACTAATACAATTCATTTATGTCCTAATCTCAGCTAGTATTGAGTTCGAATCCCGTGAAAACTGGTTCATGCATTTAAGTATAATTTATCAGGTCTTGTTTTAATTTTGTTTGGGAATCATGTAGAGCTTATATATTTGTACTTTTTGTATGTTAAATCAAACTCTGTCGGTATACAACCACTTTCTTACCTGGGTACTGCATAATTTCAGTGTTTACATGGACATTTATCTCGTACCCAAAATCACGGTAGTGCCTACCTGTGCACACAATACAATATAGTACAATGCAAGACATACATACATACGTATATATCCATTCCGTTGTCATTCTTACGTGTAAAAATCTCCCCCCTTTTTTTTCGAGTGTCAACTTTCACTGTCCGTCTGTCTACCCTTAATACTATTAGTGTCTAATTTCACAGTCTGTTAACTCGCAAAGGCCTCCTGTACTATTATTAGGCCTATATACATATTTTGCGAAAATACGCTCACACGCAAACAAACTCTGAACACACGCATGGTAATTTATTCACATTTTTATTTTCTCGATCTTGAACTTTGCCACCTGTCACTCTCCATACCATTACATAAGTTTGCTACGAACCAGATAGGCTTTGTTCGCTACCGCGCTCACGCCTTCTCCTTGTATGGCCTGAGTTTCTGTAAGTGGTAACGTCCCATAACCTTGTCCCTGGCGTCGGCCCACTTTACCTCGTACGTGTGTGTGCCGAATTGTTTGGATATGAGCCCTGGCCCTTTCCATAATAAATCCATTTTTGCGTTAGCCTTGCGTAATTTGTCAGATAGCGTGTGGTTCCTTACCAGCACTTTGTCGCCGATAGACGGGTGCCAAACGTGCTTAGAGCGTTTGGTCCGCTTCTTTCTTTTGTCCGCAAGTGTCCACGTCCTATGTTTATCATGTTGACCCTAGGTTCCTTACCCCTCTGGTCCCTCCTGAGATCCTTGTACCCTCTACCATAACCATTGTTGTCCCTATTCTCGTTCCTGTATTGTCTATTGTTACCCTGCATATTACTAAATCTCCTGTCCTCTCCTCGATAGTGGTCATTGTTCTTCCGTATGTCGGCGCGGCTGCCCCCTCTCGTCTGAACGGTTAGGTCCGGAGTTCGAGTTGTTCCTCCTCGTATTTCCCTGCTATTTCCTCCTTCCCTATTTCCACTTTGATTATTACCCCTATTGTCTCCCGCTTCCAGGATAGTTAGCATTTCTATCATTTGGTCGTATGTGCTAACGCGCGCGATTAGCAAGCTGTGCCTAATTGCCTGCGGATAATGGTTGATTAGCGTTCGTACGAATTCTGGTTCAGGGTAACTCGGTGAGATAAGTTTGGCTTTTTTAACCAAGGCCAGAAAATGCTCGCTGTACGTCAAGTTTTTCCTCTTATCATATGTCCCATTGCGTATCTCGTATTTTATATCCATTTGTTTCTCGTAACTAAAAAATTTGTTACGGAATGTTTGCTTAAATGTCTCGTATGGAGCATCAGTAGATAAAGTAACCTCGAACCACATAAGACTGTTGCCTTTCAGGCACTTTTTAACAATATACATATACAAGTGTTTCGGGATACATTTATTTTGAAATAGTTTTCCAGTTCTTCAATGAACTGGATGGGGTTTGTTTCACTTTGCTTATATTCCGGCAATGGGATATCAATGAAAGAGGAATTGTAGTACGGGGCTGACCCGTGTATACTATCTGGTTCCCTTACATTAGTATGCACCACAGAACTACTAGCGATCTCCGGGTTCCCAGTACTTCTGTATGCGCACGTGCTGTGTGGTTAGCCGTCGTCCAAGAAACACTCTCCGACGCGTGTGATTCATTTTCGGGGGTCTATCTTTTTGACATCCGCTATTAATTTTCTCTGTGAGGACACTTATTTCATCATTTAGTTTGCTGATTTCATTAGTCACTTTCTGTTCTATATTAGTGCCTAACTCATTAAATCTAGAATCAACCATTGTTTCGATCATTTCCGAGCGTTTGTCCTGTTCAACAATTTTCCGAGCTACTTGGAGTTTTAGTGTTTTCTTGTTCGTCGGCTAGCTTTTGTACAGATACACACATATCATTCACCCTTTTGTCCGCGTTCTCCAACCTACAGAGCACATTCTTGTCGACTCGTTTTATTTCCCCTTGTAATTCCTCCTGTTTCTCCCCTAAGTTAGTTTGTAACGTTATTATACTATTGTTCCTCTCTGTTCTCATTTGACTTATTGCCCTGTTTTCTGTTTTCTCTAAGTCTTTAATAAGTTTTTGTTCCATTTTATTTATCTTTAGTTCTACACATGCTGACGATTCATTTATTTTCGCTTCTAGCATCTCTCTATTTTTTTCCATCTCATCCCTTAATGTTTCTTTCAACGTAATACATCCTTTTCCCTGCTTATCTCCATTTGTCCTTTCCAAGTTTCAAGTTCCCGTTTCATATTCCTCTCCATCGCCTCTAAATCCATTTTCCTACTTCTATCCATCGCCTCTAAATCCATTTTCCTACTTCTATCCATCGCCTCTAAATCGTTTTTCCTACTTCTATCCATCTCCTCTATTCTCGACATTAGCATTTCCATGTATTTCATGGTGTCGGTGCTTGGATTTCCCTTGTCCTCTACTTTCTCTCTAGCTTCTGCTCCTGCGTTGCTTTCAATACTTTCCCCTGTGCTCTGCTCTAAGTTCTCTCTGCCATCTTCGTTATCCTTTCCCATCCTTAAGATTTCGTTCTCTCCTTCAATCAGTTGCCCACAAGCCTTCTCCCTAATCTCTTCGTGTTTCCTATCCATTTTTTTTATCTTTATTTGCCTGCATCTTTCTATTCCTACTTCTTAACAACATAAATACACACATATGTATTTTCCGTTAAATCACTGTAATATTTTGATTTCTTATATATGTAAAAAGTAAAAAAATGCTTATTCTGCTGTTGTGTCACTTACTGCTTCCTTCCTTCAGTCGCTGTCTTCTCGTTCCGCATCCAGGGTTGCCTGCTTGTTGCCATCATCTTCTCTGTCCTGGTTGCCTCGTGGTCGTGGGACTTAGTCGTTCTGCCGTTGATTTCTGTTCGTGTATTACTTTTACGACCTATTCTGCCGCACGTTAGTGAGCCAATATGGAGAAGGGTTATTGGTGGTGTAAAGAGGTGAAGAGGTGTAGGTGTGATTTAGTGACACTAGGAATACTGAAGGAGTTCTCCATGTGTGAGAACTTAGGTTGCTCAGGTTGGTAATCGGTAGAGTTGAGGTTCTTATCTAGGGATTCCACGAGGACTTCGTCGGGCAGAATTAATGTGTAGAGATTGTCTGGTAAAAGTAGTTTATTCTTATCTTTTATAAACTGCAAGTAATTGTATATATATGAAGTGACTTTATTTAACTTTCAGAACGAAGTGTTTTTGAGAGGTGACTTTGTTTGATCGTACACGAGAGGTGCCGTGATGTAATTTTATACGAGAAGTGACGAGGAGAATCCTCTCTCGCCTATAGGTAAATTAGTTACTCCCACTACCTCGATCTAGTGGAACTAAGGTCAGTGCTTAGGCACATATAACGAAACATATAATTGGTTAATGCGCCCTCCTATTTTGATCCCGGGGGTGTTACAAATTTATTATTGGCGATTTACGCCTTCAGAGGTTGGACCTTTTTTACCCGTGCTGGCTTTACGTACAGTCGGGTCACAAACATTAGCTAGGCTTGGGTTTTTTTTCTTAGGCTTGGGTTTTTTCCTAGGCTTCAGACGCTAGAAAAATTGCCATATTCCCACACTTTTTTGCTAGCGTGGTTTGTGTCAGGGTAAAACCCCCGCTTGTACATTTAGTTAATGGGTTATGGTTATCACCGATAACTCAGTTAACTGGAGGCTTAGGCAGATATTTCTACTTCAATCTGTCGAGCAAGGCTTTTTGTCATTAGTAAGTTATGTATCATGTGTCCGCCACGTCCGTCTTAACAAAAGTAAAGGGTTTACATTACCTGAGGTGCTCAGTACCCGTCTTAATCACTAGCCAATTTAATTACATTGATGGCTGACTTCTTTGGATCATTTTATATGACCTTTGCGCCTACATAATCAGGTTCTACTCGCTTGCCTGATCAATGTGAAGATTAAATATGACATAAGTCCATGAAATGCTTCATTAAATGATATTATAATTTTATCTGCTTAGTATTACCGGTAGGGATTTATTTATAGATTTACACATGAGGCCTGTGTGACTAACTTGCCACAAGGGATCGGGGTAAGTTCTTCTTCTTCTTCCTTTCCCCAGGATTAGGGACAATTGTGATCCTGTTACGCGCTCTCAAGTCCACCCCCCGTCATCACCCCCCTCGGCAGTCCACACATGATCTTTTCTCATGCGGTTTGTAGGTGTTGATCGTTTTGGATAAGTTACCCTATAAAATTATAACTTGACGTGGGCTTGTTAAATGTTACAACATTCCTGAAATACCTCAATATATAAAAATTACGTGTCACGTTGTTTGTCTGCGATGGAAACCTAAGCTACTGAACCGATTTTAATAAAATTTTGCACACTGTGTGCAGTTTGATCCAAATTGAGACCTACAGTTTTTATAACTAAATTTATAGTCGCATAATTTTTTATTGCAAATTATTTGTGTATTATTTAACAAAGAGTTATAAATATCTGTGAGTTCCATACGATTCTAACAGATGACGGTGTAAGGTAATTGGTTTATTATTTAACCACGTGGCTGTGCTTTTTGTTGCAACCGCGAATTTCAATTGAATTACAAATATTGATTATTTCATAATTTAAGTGTGTTTGTGTTTATTTTATTTTCAATATATTGATAATAGTATTAATTTCTAGTGTAAGTATTAGTTTTAAGTAATCTGGCTGAAAGAGAGTAACTTAATTTAAGTTTAACTGGGCCGAGAAGGGACATTGAACAATATGGCGAATCAGTACTAGAGATAATGAATGATAAGATATCAGGTGAATTTCCGCAAATAGGTATAGGCCTATGTGACATAAATCTTACAATCTTAAGCAGAATGTAAATTTAATAACATAGGAAGTACCTAAGGAACGGAATAACAGAACTGTAAGTAAGTCTGTTAGTTATAATGATATGCCTAATATTACAGAAACAATATCCATGACTCAATTAGATGAAAAAAAGATGACTATAATATATCGCAAGATGATATTACTATACAGAGACTTATTGATGATAATGAGAATCCAAATAGTCAACAAGTTCGTAGGAAAAAACGGAAGTAAAATGAACTCAGCAAGCCTCCTCAAAATATCCCATCAATAAATGTATTTAATCCTTATGATACACTTATGGATGATACTGAGAATGGAGACAACATAAATTCATCTCAATCAACATAAACCACCACCCATATTCATACCGGGTGTAGTTAACGTACCAGAACTAAAACATTGTGTAAAACAAAAACTTTCTGAATTAGATTTCTCACTTAGTTTACTACAACATAATTTAACGTATACCTTAGCCACAGCAACGCGTGGCCGGGAATTATATATATATATAAAACAAAGTCGGATTAGTTATACTATTTATAACTCAAGAACAGCTGGACCGATTTTTATGATCTTTGATTTGTTGATTTGTTTCCGCCCCGAATAGCAGATAACTATTAAAATATCGGGAAAATTAACGTAAAAAAAATATTTAAAGGCGATACGACGTTCGCCGGGCCAGCTAGTACAAATATAAAAATAATTTGTTCCTTGCAATGTTATAAAATCTAAAGCTTTCATTTGTTTCATATAACAGATGAAAAGTGGATATAAGAGATTTACAGATTCTGAACTTTACATGAAAAATAATGATGTTTATACCCCAGATGGTTTCAGAATTTTGACAAATTTGCCGCAATATCTGTTCCTGTCACATTCTCTTTAGCTGCTTTGACGTGAACGTTTGACGTCTGTCACTTTTACATAAAGCCAATAGCAGCACGAAAGTACTTTCCATTATAAAATAAACATGTCTTTGTCGAAATTTATTCAGTTGTCCGTTCAAAATACGATACAAATTCTACTAACGTTTCTTGGTTTATGAGGTCTTAGGCTCTATATTGACAGACCTTGTACGGTATTTCATTATTTAATTGTTATTTTGATAATGTTACATTGAATAATTTAATCAATATAAATGACACTTCTTACACGATATAAATAATTCAGAAAATTGCAGAGAATACCAGTGTTGGATTGGATCTGAGTTCTTATTTTCGACCATGTTACAAATAATTCGAACTTACATTACATTCCAGTTCAGTTAATAGAAAAAGCACAAAAATTAAAATGTCTTTATTATTTTTATTATTATTATTATTATTATTATTATTATTATTATTATTATTATTATTATTATTATTATTAATTCTATTATTATTAATTATTATTATTATTAATATTATTATTATTAGTATAACCCTTATTATTACTATTATTATTATTATTATGAAACCTCAGGGGTCCTCATCTAGAGGATATGTGGATGGCGACCACAAGGTGCCCAAGCTGAGCAAAACATTTCTTCCACTTACTTGTGTTTTGCACTCTTAACTTTACTATCTAACCTCTCTTGGTTAACTCTTGTTTTTTTTACCCCGACGCTACTAGGGCATCCGACGGCTAGGGAGTCTTTCCTTTCTTTCATTTCTTCTTTCCTTTATTTTCTTTTCTTCTCCAGAAAAGCCTGACCAGAGGCTATAAGATGGCAGCCCCATCACTGGTCTTGCCTTCCTTTGGCCAGCAACCAATCGAAGGGACTATTATTATGCTTTCAAGTCTTATACGAGAATTTCCCGGAAGGATCAAATTAATGACGACCAAAGCATGAAAAAGACAACTCTTGGAAGAAAAAAAAATTTGCTTTTTAGCACATGGAATGTACAAGGGATTAACTATAAAGATGATCAATTAGATGATATATTGTGCAAAAAGGGGATTTCATTAGCTGTAATATCAGAAACAAAAAAGAAATTACAAGGCACCAAAGAAACTCAAAATTACATTCAGTTTTATAGTGGTGTAAAATAACATATTCATGCACAAGCAGTTGTAGCCGTTATGATTCACAAAAGATTTAGAAATTCAATACATAGCTATACTTTTTGGAATGAAAGAATAATTCAAATCCGAATAAAATTATCTCTAGGATACTTAACAGTGATAGGTATATATGCACCTGTAGAAGGAGATAAAGAAGAAAGTGAAATTTTTTATCATGACTTCCAGAAAATTATCTGCACAATTAATAATAATGATATGATTATAATTTTGGGTGATTTAAATGCCAGAATTGGTAATACTAAATTTGATACATATATAGGACCATATGGAGAGCAAACCTGTAATAGAAATGGCTTACGGTTAATTGATTTTGTCATGTTTAATCAATTTACAATAATGAACTCAGTATTTAACCACAAGGATAGTCACAAATATACATGGGAAGCCAGGGGTCTTAAATCAATAATTGACTATGCTATATGTAATAAAAAATTAGCATCTAAAGTTCTTGATACAAGAGTTTACAGGAGGACCTGAAATCGAATCAGACCATTACTTACTTGTTTGTCCAATTCGTATGCCACCGAGATGGAAAAATAAAAATAAAATTAATAATGTAAAATTTGAAAAAGTGGACTATACTTATAAAGTAAGTCTTTTCCGAGATCCCTCTATTACCTGGCTATACAAATGCAGATTAGATCGTCTAGTTCAAGAAACACCGGTTGGTGAAAATATTGAAGAAGAATGGCTTGCTCTACAAAGTATTTTGACACAAGCAGCAAATGAAAGCCTGGGAATCAAAACCAAATGGAATCGAAAAAAAGGACTACGGATATGGGATGAAAACATAAAAAAAGTAATTGATGATATACGTGAAGCATACAAAACATTTCTGTCTACAAAATAATATGAAGATAATGTAGAGTATCATAGGAAGAGAGCCATAGCTAAAATTGAAGTTCGCAAAAAATATAGACAAAGCTGGGAACAATTTGTCTCATTTTTGGAAAATGATATCACTAGGCCTCAACCAAAAATATATAAAGTTTTAAAAAATTTAAATAATGATTCAAGAGAAAATGCACATTTAAATTGTATATCTAAAGAATCTTGGCTTACCTACTTTCATCATTTATGGACACAAAAGGATGATTTATTACAAATACCAATCTCTAATAACACTGCTTTGGAACTAATTTCTATAGATGAATTAACTGATGTTGTTAAATCATTAAAAAGTAAAAAAGCTCTCGGAGAAGACCACATTAATCAAGAATTATTTAAATTTTCAACTAAAAATTTTTTAGACAGATTTCTTATTCTCCTTAATATGATATGGGAAGGACAAGAACCACCACAAAGCTGGAACAAATCCATTGTAATACCAATCTTCAAAAAAGGAAGTCGCCAAATCAAAGATAACTATCGGGGAATTAGCTTGTTGAACACTGGATATAAAATTTATGCTAATATAGTTAAGAATAAATTGAGGAAAATTTATGAAAATATAATTGGAGAAGAGCAGAATGGATTCAGAAAGGGTAGATATTGTACAGATGGATTCTTTACTCTAAAATTACTATTAGAAAAGCACAAGGAATTCAATATAGAAACTCATATCGCCTTCGTTGACTTCATAAAGGCTTTTGACAAAGTAGACAGAAATATATTACTACAAATTTTAGCTGATGATAACGTTCCACAACAATATATTACTAATATCTTCAACATCTATAAAGATAATGAAATCTCTGTTAAACAAGATGGAAAATTATCTTCTTGTGAAAAGATCAACACTGGAGTAAGACAGGGATGTGGACTTTCACCGGTGCTTTCATTATATACATGAATAAGTTAATAAATGAATGGAGGAAAACACAACGAGGATATATACCCATCAATAGGAACCTCAAACTCGATGCTATTCTTTTTGCAGACGATTTAGCTCTTCTGGCACTTTCCGAAAATGATTTGCAACGATCAATTTATAATTTACAAAAAATAGGTGCCAAATTTAGTATGGAAATATCAATTAACAAAATTAAAATTATGGAATTTCATGGAAAGGACCCCATACAAAGTAAAATCTGTCTCCAGAATAAAATTTTAGAGAGATCTAATCAATTTAAATATCTTGGATATTATCTCTCTATCTGGGATGAAAAGGATATCCCTGAAAAAGTTACTAGTTATAATAAAAAGTTTAGGAATTATTAATCAAGTTATGAAACCATCCCTTGTACAAAAACACACCAGATTACGTTTATATAACTCTTTGGCTAGACCAGTGTTGACCTATGGTAGTGAAGCATGGACACTAAGAAAACAACATGAAAGCAGAATAACGGCTTGTGAAATGAGATTCATGCGCAGAACAGCGGGTTACACCAGATGGGATCGGAAAAGGAACACCGATATCTTAAAAGAATTGAAGACTACGCCAATTTTTGAATATATTAAACAGTACCAACTAAATTGGAAACACCATCTTGAAAGAATGAGTTCAAATCGGATCTCCAAAGCTGTTTATAATTATATACCAAGAGGACGAAGATCACTGGGCCGTCCTATGAAACGCTGGAGGGAAAATTTTCTATAGGATCGTAACAGGCCTTGGCCTAATACTTGGAAGGAAGAAGAAGAAATATTATTATGATTTTTATTACTATATGAATTCTATTGAACATTATTATTGTTATTATTATGTCATGAGTTTGAATCCTGCAGGAATAAATACAATTTTTGGGTGGAAAATCCAAGGGGCAAGTCTACAGGCAAGGACTCTAAGATGTGGGTCCCTACTCTTATGATTTTCAGGCTCGTAAAATAACCGCTAACCTGAAAAACGAGGTCAATGGGCAATTTTAACCGACTTTCCTCAAAAAGGTAATACCTTAATTACCTAGTAGATGTCCCTTGAGGCGATATTCTGACCACATGTCACTCACAATATGTATATGGAATAAGTTTAACTACTCGTAAATCAGATTGTTCAAAAACCCAAAAGGGGAGGACAGGACTCGACCTGGGCTGTATTAGCCATAGACGGAAGGTATTATTGTTGTTATTATTCTCACTAGAAAATTACTACAAGAGTATAGTTTTTATATAGTATATATAGGTTTTAAAGATCAATATGGATAAATCTAGATATATGACAATAGGGGATCTTCCTCAAGATTTAATACTAGAAGAAAATTTAGGGACAATTAAATACACTGAAGAATATAAGTATTGGAATTAAAATTACTAAAGATGGGAAACAAGAAACAGAGATAAGAAACAGGACCAATATAGGAAAGTATGCTATATCTGCCCTAAATGGAATAGTATGGGACAAACATATCTTCAAAGAAACGAAAAAAACTAGTTTTAATAGGCCTACAATAATCAGAAGCATTATTACCTATGGAGCTGATGTGTGGGCTTTAAATCCACAAATGAAAAAAATAATTCTCGCCACTGAAATGGACATCTGGAGACGTGCTGCAAGAATATCCAGGAAGGATAAAATCAGAAATTCATATATAAAAGAAAAAATGCAGGCACAACAATATTCAATATTAGATTTTATAAAGAAGAAACAATTAAATTGGTACGGACACATTAAAAGGATGGAAGAAGGAAGACTGCCTAAGATAATCATGGATTGGGAACCACAAGGAAGGAAAAATAAGGGTAGACCAACTATTACGTGGATTCAGGGAATCAATGAAATCAAGAGGGAATGGGAAATGGAAGAAGATATATGGGTGAACAGACAGGAATGGAAAAAATGTGTTGAAACAAATGTGTAGTTAACTGTGAACATGGGTACCGGAAAAATGTATATTCATTGTAAAAGCCGGAATAATAAAACAATATTATTAATATTATCATTATTATTATTATTATTATTATTATTATTATCGTCGTCATCATGTTTATAGGCGATTCCGTGGCGCAAGTTCTGTAGTTACGCGCACTCGCCCTCAGTATTTGATCTCGATTTCAAGTCTGGATAATTCCATGTGGGGTTCGTTGTTGATAATTCGTTGCCTAGGCAGGTTTTCCTATGAATAAATAATAGTTTTAAAAAACTAAAAGGACACGCTTTATTAGAAAACTAAAAAATGAAAAATAATTTTAATTTCCAATACACTTGGGATAAAATTAAAGTGGCCAACAAAAAAATCATCTCGAACACATATAGAATAAAACTAGAGTTATCAACAAAAAGAAAATAATTTTACCATCACAAGCGTGGGGTGCTCTATATCAATTAATATATTTTATAATAGACAGATATTGGTAAAAGTAAAATCTCTAAGAAGAAAATGTAAACATCATAAAATGCACCCCACGCTTTTGATGGTAAATTTATTTTCTTTTTGTTGATAACTCTAGTTTTATTCTATATGTGTTGGAGATGATTTTTTTGTTGACCACTTTAATTTTTCCCCAGGGGATTGGAAATTAAAATTATTTTTCATTTTTTAGTTTTCTAATAAAGCGTGTTCTTTTAGTTTTTTAAAACTATTATTTACTTTTTATTTTTTAGTTTTAATATTTTACAGAATAAGATAAAAATGTAAATATCTTTAAATTCGATACTATTGTAGTATGACCTAAAAGTAATACTCTTCTATAAAAAAACTCTCCCAGCCGGATTTGAGCCAGCGACGTATGGATTACTGAAATTATATACCACTAAGAGTTCACTGCTCTACCAACTGAGCTCTTACATCGATCGACTAAAAGCTCGACAAATTCCGTTACATACATAGATAGATACAGGTCAAGCTAATATAAAGCGTGTAAAAATAAACTTAATTGCAGCACTTATCCCCCTTCACGTTACTTATTTCATTATATTTAATTTCATCTGTCCCTGTGACAGTGCTGGTCAACCGGCCGGCATCTCATAATGTCAACATACCTTCAATAGTTAGTAGCTTGTTCCTCCACTGCGTTACACTCAACAGTAGTATACAGTTATTGTATTATAAGTAATGACACGGAGTTCCAATGAAAACGAAAAAAAAATACAAGATATTATTCACGTAATAAGGATTGTTTTCCAGCAATTACTTTTTCGGTTAGATTAATAGTTCAGACAATATAAATGTTTATTCTGTTTTCGCTGAAAGCTGGCGAATCAAAGCACAGCTGGTTCAAATCACAACGAAGATCGCGCGCGTAGTTCTCATTGAAAAGCTGACCCGCTTCATCAGCGTCTTTTTCAACTCTCATTAAATCTAATAGATTGTTCAAATCGTTAGAAAAGTTCTATTGTTGTGCTTACATGAACAAATTATTGTTTTTACGCAACTTATTATTAAAAATTCATTCTTCATAGCTTTTAAGTGTGGATTGTATCCTCCAATAAATCACTCAATACATTAAAATAATTCATAGTTGAATTTTCTAATTTATCTTCTAAAATTTGTTTCATAATATATAATTTTTTTTAATATGTGATGTACGTAATGAAGTGTGCAGTTCAGTTCGAAAGAGAAGTTTATTTTTTTATAAGTAATCCACAGTTTGTGCTACACAGACAAAAATAACTGTAAATATACATAATGAAAACCATTTACAGACTTCCATCTAAAGAGCTTCTCTTTTGTTTATGTTCTGCTTAATGGAACAGTTCCATAAATTTATACAAGTGCTGATACTTTGGTTCTTATGCAGTAGATGTTTTTTTATGAAACTAGAAGTAAAGAACTGTGTTACTTACGTTTACTAGGAATAATTAAATTATTTATTCATTTATTTTGTTACAAATATTTTCATTACAATTTAAATGTAATCTTATATATATATATATATATATATATATATAAATTTGTTTGTTTTTTGTTTGTTTGTTTGTTTGTTTGTTTGTTTGTATGTTTGTTTGTTCGTACTTTATGCGCAGCCATACTGTTAATCCGATTGTAATGGGGTTTTTACAAAATGTTCAGGAGATTCCCGGGATGAACACAGTCTATAAGCGAGTTGTGATACTCAACTCCTACACCCTTAAAACCGCCCTTTGTGGTGAAAAACGAGAAGAAGTAGCTGCTTTGGACTCTAAAATGGTTTACGCTACCTAAACCATAAGAAATACACACAATTAATGTGCACAGAATTGAGTATCACAAAGAGCTCTACACGAAAGTCCGCGACATCATATGTTTTTCTCTTACGGATAACTCACAATAACCATTTTTGCCTTTCATTGATACCAAGAGAATAACACCCATTCGTGTGAAACTTTCATCTTTATTACTGGTACCTAGAGTCCCGCGCCGTAGTCGAGTCGTTAAGGAAAAGGGTCTTGACGCAGAACTACGGGACTTAAGCTGGTTCGAGTCTCCACGTGGGAAGAAATATTTCTCATGGAATTTCGGCCTGTAAGGGACCGGGCACACTTGGCCAGAAATGAAATCTAGCTGGGAAAAAAAACTATTTTCACTTATCCTCATCATTTTATTTTTTTTCCACTCTAATATAATTGTTATAAGGTGGTTCGTAACTTATCTGCAAAGGAGGGTACAATGAAGACAATATAAACATCGGAAGTTTCCGATGGTTAAGAACTCATCTGGTCTATATCCCAGTTGTGTTATTAGCGCTGTGTGTTCAAGTTCAGTGAGCTATTCTTGTTATTCTATATGGATACTTCACCTCAAGGTTTGTAATTTTATTGATATATTTAATGTTTTTCTATATAACCAGATAATATGTAAAATGTATGTGGAATCATACCTTCAATGCACAAAAAATTTACACAATCATCGTATTTTAAATTGAGCTACAAAATTCTGAACAGTAGTACAAATTTTAGTTATAACATAAAGTGAATTATGGACTTCAATTCACGCACAATAACATGTGTGCAAATTATTGCGTTTTTTAATTGGCTTTCACATTACACGAGGTAGCCAGCAACTGAGGCCTACCATTGCACGAAGAGAATAATTGTTTATGATTTTTTAATTTAATATGGAAAAAAAAAGTTAGATAGTGGCAATAAGTTATTATTTAGTAAACAAATTAGTAGTAGGGTGATGCTAGCAGAATGTTTTAAATAATATTAAAAAACATTATTTCTTTGAAAAGCGATTTTCTCAAACGTACGAAATTGTGCGCGAGAAAAAAATTCTAATGAAATATTCTGATTGGCTAGGAGTGGATGTTACATTTCCCGATATTAAGAATTAATTTAGAACAATGACAGTCGTTCGAAAGTTTTGTTCCATCTGCTTATGGAATTGGAAGACCCGAAATAACATTCGAAAATGCTGGAATAAAAGAAATGTTCACTTAAGCAGGAATTCTCTCGCGAAGATCTTGCTCTTGCAACAGAAATATCATATGGTAAACGGGATACTACTAATGTTTTAAAGACTTGCTAAAAAAAACACAAAAAATTGCTTCAAAATAATATTAAACATTACAAATCATCCCACTCTACTCCCCTATCGTTTATGTCGGGCGAAGCATTGTCTTTTTAACAATAAAATATCAATAAGTCGATATATTAACATGAGACTAGGTGTCAAAAAAAGAGGTTGTGATATTTTATCCACTCTAAAATGCTTCTACGGAAGCAAATTTTGTTATGCTACCTTTCCCAAGACAGACATTTCAGCAGAAATAAGAATTTTCTTTTTATTCCAGCCTCGTCGAAAGATATTTTGGGTCTTATAATTCCATAAGTAGATGGAACAGGACTTTCCTACTACCCTAGAGCAAATATTGAAGTTGAAGAACGGTACCGACCTAGTAAAGGTCTTGACCCGATAATTGAGGTGCTTGTAGTGAAGTGGCGGCGTAGTTGAGTGCTTGCTGTGAAGAGTAGTATCAGTGTTCTAAATTCTTAAAAATGGGAATGTTTACATTTACTTTTAGCCAATCAGAATATTTCAGTAGAAATCAAACTTTTTTTTTCTTTCGCACAAATTCCTATATGTTAGAAAATCGCTTTTAAAAAAATGTTTTTAAACTTTTTAAAAATTTCTCCGAAAATCCCCTACCTGTAATTTATTAATAGAGGATCACTTATTGTCGCTATCGATCACTTTTCTTCATATATTAAGTCAAGAAATTCTCTGCCCGAAGATAGGCCTCAGCTGCCGGCCGCCTCCTCTAATAAAAAAGCTAATTACAAAAAACGCAATAATTTGCACAAACGTTATTGTGCGGGAATTAAAGTCCATAAATCACTCAATACCGTATTCTAACTAAAATGTGTACTACTGTTCAGAACTGTTTTTTTTTTCGTAGCTCAATTTAAAGTAAAGCGATTGTGTAAATGTTTTAGTGTTTCGAAGGTATGATTCCACGTGTATTTAACACAATATCTGGTTGTATAGAAATATATTAAATATATAAATGAAAAATAAAACCTTGAGGTAAAGTATCCGTATAGAATAAGAAGAATAATTCACTGAATTGAATGCAAAACGTATTTATTTGTGCAGCTCAGTACACAACTGGGATGCGGACCAGATGAGTTCTTAACTATCGGCAACTTCCGATGTTTAAATTGTCTACATAAATTTTAGAACTCTACCCTCCTTTGCAGATAAGTGAAGAACAATCATCTGGCAATAATTTTAGAGTGAAAAAAGATGAATTGGCGAGAGTTAGTAAAATACTTTTTCAGGTAGATTTCGTATCTAGCCTACTGTGTGGTGCCCACACAGCATCGTGAGGCATTTGGGTAGCTAGAATAAGTAACGATTCCAGGTTGAGAATACCAGCTATAACGGCAGGAGTAACCGACATGCTGAACACATGTACCCTACACTGGCTAGATGATCGTCTACCTCTGTAATTAACACATGTGGATGTGAGGCCAAGAGCCGGCTGGTCAATCAAAAGTCTTCTAGGCCTGTCGCGGTTTGAGTTGTTTTATACGAAGGAGATCGGGATAAGTAGATTCCCGGGAAAGCGTCCTCTGCCATCCGTTCATTCGATTGAAATGGGACTTTTTGAAAAATGTTGAGGAGATTCCGGGAATGAACCATAGGCTATAATAGAGTTGTAATACTCAACCACCTCACCCCTAAAAATCACCCTTTGTAGTGGAAAACGTGAAATAAAGTCCCTATTTTGACGCATAAATGGCTTACGCTGCCTAAACCATAACAAATACACAAATTTGATGTACACAGATTTGAACATCTAAAAAAAACTCTACAACAAGGTGGAGTATAACAGCTCATGGCTGGTGGTAAAAACACATTAACGTTCATTCAGGAGTGGCAGCGCACGCCGGGTATTAGCTAGTATTATAATAAAAACTCTTACATCATTAATTGAATAAATTGGTATAAATAATGGCGTCTGTATCCATATTGGGCGGCCACATCTTCGTCAAGTCTTCAAGGGTTAACAGGGAGACAAGGAATAGCACAGCTTGAAGAGCGGAAGAAGCAGTCCTCTCTTAGGGGGTGGATACCAGAGGAGCATGTTTGGAGGCTCAGAGGAAGCAGCCCGTCCACCATCCTTGTCCTGCGAAGCGCCCGCAACTCTTCCAGGAGACATTCATCTTACTGAGATGCTTCGTGGAAATCAGCCGGATTGTCATAAAAGGAACCGACCCAAGCAAGATACAAGGATACGATTTGGAATAAAGGACATTTTGAAATTAGGAAATTGGAACGTAAGGGGAATAAATACAAAAGAAGAAGAATTAGAAATAGAATTAAAGAAAAAAGAAATAAATATAGCAACAATAACAGAAACAAAAAAATGAAACTAAAAGGAACAAAGGACTAAAAACACTATACTATGTTGTATAGCGGAGTAGAACGGAAAACTAGAGCGCAGTATGGAGTAGCCATTTTAATAGATGAAAAATGGAAGAACAAATTGAATCGCTATGAGTTTATAAATGAAAGAATCCTGAGAGCCAGATTTAAAATTGAAAGAGGATATATGATGATAATTGCTGTGTATGCCCCAGAGGAAGGTAAGAAAGAAGAAACAAATATAATTATAAAACATTACAAACATTAGTTTATAAATATACAAATCATCATCTAATAATAAGTGCATACTTAAATGCCAGAGTAGGCAATGTCCCTATACCTAACGTAATAGGATATAATGGAGAAATAACAATAAATGATAATTGACAGGATTTGAGACAGTTTTCAACTTATAATCAATTAAAAAATGAATACCTATTTCCGAAAAAAGGACATACATAAATATACAAGAAGTGGATATAACTCAAGTACAATAATTGATTATTTAATCGTAAACAACAAGCTTGGAGCCTTGGTAACAGATGTGAGAGTACATAGAGGCAGCGATATATACTCTGATCACTATCTCGTGATAAGTAAAATAAGCATAATAGCTACATGGCGGAAAAATAACATAAAGAACAAAAGAAACCAATAAGAAGTATATAAAGTATATTTATTACAAAATCAAAGTATTAGACAACATTATGAAATCAGAATGAATAAATATATATATCAGAGATAGCGTCAGAAGATATAAATATTGAATGGGAAAATATATCAAATGTAATACATAAAACAGCAAATGAGATATTAGGAAAGAAAAATAGAATAAGAAATAGGAAGGACTTGAGAACTTGGAATGCGAATATACAAAATACAGTGAATTAAAAACAAAAGTATATCATACATACTTACGACTGAAAACAGAAGAATCTTATGAAGAATATAAAATGAAAAGGAGAATTGCTAAAAGCATTATAAGAAAGGCCCATCAGGAGTCATGGGATAAATTTATAAGCTCAGTACAACATGATATGTATGGAAGACAAGAAATAGGTTGTAAATTAGTCAAACATCTCAATCAGACTGAGAAAGATTTTGCCTGATTGAATATAATCCCAGAACAAGAATGGATTCAACATTAAAAAAACTTTGCAAAAAGTAGGAAATTGAAGGAAAAGAGAACAACGAGGAAGAAATAAAAGTGGAAAATATTGATGTAATAGACATAAATTAATTAGAAATGGCTCTGAAAACCACTAAGGATAGGAAAGCAACAGGTTTAGATAATATAAATATGGAGCTAGTCAAATATAGTGGAATATTGTGTAAACTACGAATACTTCATTCAATTAATATATGTTGGCAGACCTATGAGATTCCAATCGCTTGGAAAACAGCAATTGTGAAGAATATATTTATAAGAGGAGACCGGAGCAATTGCGAGAATTACAGAGGGATTAGCTTAATGAATACTGGCTACAAGATATATACGAAAATAATAAATAATAGATCGAGAAACATAACAGAAGTAATAATAAATGAAAATCAAAGTGGATTCAGAAAGGGAAGGTCATGTATAGACAATGTCTTTACACTGAAACAACTCATAGAAAAGCGAAGAGAACATAACTTAAAAACTCACATAGGATTTATAGATTTGGATAAGGCCTTCGATCGAGTAAACAGACAACAATTATGGGAAATTGTTACGAATGAAAGGATACCCGCTGTGCCTTGTTGAAACAATAAAGAAATTATATGAAGACACAAATATAATTATAGATACCGGATTCAAAAGAACATATAATCAAAACAAATACTGGATTACGACAAGGATGTTTTTCTGAAGGGCGTAAATGCAATTAATATGCAATGGACCTTTCCAAACAAAACTTTTACAAAATAAAAAACAGATTATTACCTGATGAGCAGTTAATTTGTTTGTAAATGTAGTATTAAAGTGGTTAGATGAAAGTAAACCACCAAACATAATTATTTTTCCTAAAATTTCTTATGTGTAGACTGCCCGCAATACCTTACGCATGAGTAAAGATCGTTCGCTCGTACAAACAATGACGGAGCTACTTGATAACAGTTCTTTGAGCATTTCCAAACATTTTATTATATTAACATACTAATTTTCAAGCGATATAGCATAATTCATCTATAATGTAACTATCTATTCAAGTTGAGGGAGTAAATATACTTAGTTAAATTTATTTCAAAAAATATATTTTTTTAAAACAATACGATAAATTGACAGCTCTATTACTCTTTATTTGCATCAAAGGAAGACCTGAAATTTGGTGTAGATATTCAGTACATCAAAGTTTCACTATAAAAAGTGTAATCTTTTAAATATGAGAGTTCAATTTTCACAAAATATTTACCAATATATATATATATATATCCGCCTGGCAATGAACCTCCGGATTCGACAATGCCACTAATTTACTTTAGTAATTATTAATTATTATTATTACTACTTTTGTTATTATTATTATTATTGTTATTATTTTTTTTATTATTATCATCAGCCTTGACATTTTACGGGTAAAACATTTAAGGTCTCATAGATTTAAATTTAAAACTTGGACATCTCTTGTTCGGCCTATCGATATTTCTTCTACATTCCGGCCCATTGAATTCTCTTTCACTACTTTTCAAGCTTCTGAATTCTTACATTCCTACTTACCTGGCGTCCAGATTTGAGAAGTTATCCTCCTACCACAATATTGACACTAGGTCACAAGATAACAGTTTGCTAACAATTCCTCTTCGTAGCAGTTCCTCTTATTTTACTTCCTTCACAGTAGCCTCTGCCCGCTACTGGAATTTCCTTCCTCAAGATATCAGGGGTTGCCGTACACTTGGCACATTTAAGTTACGCGTATACAGTTACCTTTTGTCTAATAATTAATTTCTCTTTATTTATTTAAATTTATACCATGTCATTAATATTTTTTCTCGTTTTTTATACCTTATACATATTATATATTTAATTCGTTAAATTTAGAGTAAATAAAAATAGATTATAAACATTGATTGTATTTATTGTTTTTATAATATGTAATTGTTTATGTAGGGGCACGCCGTAGCGTAGTGGTTAAGGTACTGCGCTACAAGCCAGAAGGTCGCGGGTTCAAGTCCCGGTGAGTTCAGAATTTTTAAACTGACCCAAACTTTCTGGCAGCACTATGACCCTGGGGTCGACTCAGCCTCGAACGGAAATGAGTACCAGACGCTTGTTCTGGGGGTAAAGGCGGCCGTCACGCTGGGCTGACAACCCGGCTGACATCAAGTGCCGATTGTCTAGAAAAAAGTGGGAGCTTTAACCTCCTACTACACCAAGGGCCTCCTGAGGCTTGTTGTGCGATCACTTTACTTTACTTTACTTTACTTAATTGTTTATGTTGTTGTAAGATTATTTTTTTGTATTTTGTATTTTTTAAAAACCTGGTTGAGTGGCAGACAAGGCCTTAACTCTGCCAGGTAAAATAAAGCTATTTATTATTTTTATTATTATTATTAATCTAAAATAACATTTGGTATTCAATCTGTTTTCAACATCTAAACATGCTCATTCTAATTGTTCTACATTGCTCTATTTTAGCCATCGGTTTAAAAATATTTATTTTCACTTTTACTTTCATCCAAAGCTTGTAACCAACTATATTTTCTAGAAACATAAATTTTACTCTTAAATAAAATAAGTTAAAATGCACCTTGTTAGTTCAGAGCCGTCGTCCTAAACTTATACAATATGTATGTTTTTTTTTTGTCTGAAGGCCTTTCAGAATCTCCATTCAATCTTCAGCAGGTCTTTCTTCGCTACATTACTTGATGTTCTCAGTCCTGGTCCTAATGTAGTGTTATCGTGACTGAAGCTTCTTCCTGACGATATAGTATAGTGGGTTGTTTAGTCTGGGAGTGCTCTCATTTATTAACAACTTCTTGTCTGTTTCCTTCATAATTTCAGGTCTTCCAATATGTTGATTTTTGTTGGGTTTCCCTCTTTGTTTACTATTGAGTTCATTTTATGACCGATGTTTTTATGTTCTTAGCGTAATTAGACTTTCTATATGCGTATACGAAATCATTACGATGCTCTTTAAACCTTATGTTGAAGCTTCTTTTCGTTTTATTTATATAGAACTTGGCCCAGTCTTTGTATGTTAATTGATACTGCCTTGCAATTAAATGTATTATGTTTTTCTATTTTGTTACTTATTACTAGGGCTCGGACAGGAAGATAGATTATGTGCACTCTTACTATACATAATATTGCTTGATGAGAGAGTGTTAAGGGGTGTAGTAGTACCAGTCTGACTAGTATGGCATTTGTGCTGTACTGTTTACAGGAGGTATAGGCGGGTAAAGAAATAAGTACTAATTGTAGATTACAAGTTTATTTTGTTGCTTAAAATATGTTGTAACTTTTTAAATTAAATCCTACAGTAAAACAAAAAGTTAAACAAATTTATAATTTCCGTACAATAATTCTCTTTATGCATCTAAAAATATAACGCTGCATACAGTATTACAAAAAATAACAAGTTCATTATTTCTGCACAATTATTTTCTTCGTAGAGTTTTAAAAACAGAGATAACACAAAAAAAGTATGTGCACTGTACATAATATTCTTAAAACGCCCGTGCGACCCAAATTTCTAAATATCTTCCTTTTTGTCTAATAAAGTCCTATACTACTACTACTACTACTACTACTACTACTACTATTACTACTACTACTACTACTACTACTATTTTTAAAACCCTGTTAGTTAAATTCGTTTCGCTTCTCTAGAGCCGTTACAATGAATAAAAATGTATTTCCGTAAAGTTTCAAAAGAGAAACTTCTTCGATGACTATTCAAGCAAAGGTTTGTTTAGAAAAACTCATTTCTACTTCACATTAGGTAACTGGTGCAAAACGAAAGTAGGGTATATCACGGGTATCTAACATGGAGACAGTACATACGTTCTTCCTGTCCTTTAGAAAATCCTTTATATTGCAAATAGCTGAGTATCCAGGGTTTTTCAGCAATACACTTTGCAATTTCTGTTTTGCAATTTCAGATGCCAAAACTACCTCCTGTTTCATCAAAATGTCGCGATAAATTTTCTACCTGTTTCATGGAATCAATCAACGCTATATGTGAAGATTCCAGTTTGTATTATTATTAAAGGAATATCGTTGTAGATGTTGTTGATTACCTGCAAATTTTGATACAGTTTTCCTGACATCAGAGATTTCACAATTTGTATCGCCGAAAATTTCTTCAGCATCAAATATATTAACTACTCTTAACACATCAATTCATTATGCTGTAAAGCAGTTCGCAGTGGTCGTGAAACCACGTCCCCCATCGAGTTAAAACGGTTTTGAGGTGGTAAAGGGGATTTACGAATGCAATTTTCCTTAACGTTCTGTTTCCTCCTAGGGGCCTTTAAAAAAAACATTTTCTCTCATGTTTGCTACAACTATGTCCCGCATCAGAGAAATGCACACTTACTTCTTTCGGCTACTCGGTGAAGTCCATTGGCCAATCAAGTTAGGTCTATCATTTTCGGATATAGTTTCTTAATTCTGGAAAGATACTTTCAACATATAGGAAGGGTGCGTCTGTTACAAAGAGAACAAAATATCTCTTTTTATTTCATTGGGGCCTTAATGAATCAAATAAGAGCATTTTCAGAAAAGTTGTTCGATTTCAGAATGGTTGACTTACTTTATGACCTCGGTAGTTAACAAAAATTTTTCCCGGGTTTTTCAGGTGATAATATCCCCACTATCAGATTTCCTACAGACCTTCCGGACGCATCCTGGGTTTCATTGATTGACACCCATATTTTATGATCTGCCACAGTATTTCTAATGTATTTCAGAACGTCTTCATAACAAGGAGATAAATAATACCTGCGTAAAGTTGTTACACAAGGAATTTTTCTTCCCGTATATTTCTAAAAAAAATGTGTAAGCTGGATTTTGCACTTTTTTTGAGAGGAATATTCGCGGAAACCATCGTGTCGCATATATCCTTGTAAAGTTCACGATGATTATAAGTGTCTGAAACTCCTTGTGCAGAAGACTGTGTTTCATCGTCAAGCTTATGTTTTACATTCCCAATGTGTGTTTTAGATTTGCAATGGCTCTTGATAAAAATTCTTCTCTCCCCCTTCAACTCTACATTTACAATTTACAAAATATTTTATCTTCTTTTAGACAAAAATACTCACGGCCGTACTTATGTACAAGTGAATTCATCTTGTGTGTGTTTGCTGTAATCATTCACCAGATCGTGGTGATCGGTATTATGACTTGACTGCATACTATACTTGTAGCAGCACAGCAAAGACGCTACTGACTGTTACACTGCTCACGGGAGAGGACTAACTACTTGTGTAGTCAACTGTTTGAAAGCGACACGGCAATGAAAAGGCAATGAAGTCCGAGCTCTACTTATTACATTATTTAACGTATTATTAGTTTTGTAAGTTATGTTTAAATGTTTGTTTATTTTTCTCAATGTTTTTGCCAATTTTATGGTTTCGTGGCCTGTGTATGTTAGTGTAGTCCATGTACTATTAATATCTGTTTCTCTTTCGAGTTTTGTTATTTTAATTATAGATTTCCTTTTCTTACGAGTTTATCTATAATTTTGCTGTTGTATCCGTTTCTTCTAGCCATGTTTTTAATATAATGTAATTCCTTGTTGTAATTAATTCTGTTTGATGGCAATTTAAACATTCTATTAATTAGGCTCTTGAATGAATGGGGTTAGTACATCCAGAAGCTGGACCTAAAGCTTCGAGGTAGCAGCCCCACCAATGGTCTACTCTGCATAGCGTTGGTACCGCGATCAGAGGAAAACATATTACTCGCATTCTTCACAATGGAACGGAACAGGCAACTCTTGCCTAAACCAGGAAGTGAAGAACAAGAGGCTCTTGAATGTGCTGATTTTTTGTTGGTACGGATGTAGTGATTTGTTGTTGATTGTAAGCATAGTAGTCGTTGGTTTTCTGTATATATCTATTTCAATTTTTTTTGTTTTCGTGTTTTTAACTATGTTAAGATCAAAAGACATTGAGTGTGTTGTTTTATTAAATTTCTATTGTGAATTCGAATTTATTGTGTATGTTGTTTAATTCTGATAGGATTTCTTCTTTTCTGTCTGTGCTTTCATAGAATTTATAATGTCATCTAGCGATTAATTTTATGTTGTATTTTTGTGTTAATCTTTCGTAGTGTATGTTTTCTAAATTTTGTAGGAATATTTCTGACAATATCCCTGAGGTTGGAGATCCCATAGGGATATATATATATATATATATATATATATATATATATATCCCATTATTAAATTGAAAGTAAATCTGTGTCATTATGGTTTTTGTGATATTATGTAACTCATTTATGTAGTTTGGATTCAAATTGTTTGTTTCTAATTTTTGTTTAATTATATTTAGTGTTTCTTCTATTGGAATGTTTGTATAGAGATTTTTTATATCGAAAGATTCCATTTCTGTACTATTATTCACCTCGATGTCTGTGAGTATGTTTGCTATTTCGTAGGAATTTTTTATGTGTATTTACTTTTTAAGTTAATTTTTTTTTTAAATTTTTGTACAATTAATTTCGAAAGTTTATGATTGGGAACGTACATGCAATTGACTATTGGCCGTATTGGAATATTTTCTTTATGTATTTTAGGTAGAGCTTTCATTAACGGAATTGTTGGATTATTGTTTATATACATGTTATTATATTTGTTACATTCATCCTTGTTAATAATCACACGGCATCTAACAAATATAATAATATTGTATATAAACAATAATCCAACAAGTCCGTTAATGGAAGCTGTGCCCAAAATGCATAAAGAAAATATTCCAATACGGCCAATAGTCAATTGCATCAGCGCTCCCAATTATAAACTTTCCAAATTAATTGTACACAAATTGAAGAAAGATATTAACTCAGAAAATAAATTCACAATAAAAATGCCTACAAAATAGCAAACAAACTCATAGACATCGAGGTGAATAATAGTACAAAAATGGCATCTTTCGATATAAAAAATCTCTACACAAATATTCCAATACAAAAATATAATAAATGTAAAGGCAAGAGGGTATAGAAATTAACATGCAAAGACTGTGACAAGTTCTATATAGGTAGAACGAAAAGAAGCTTCAACATAAAGTTTAAAGAGCATCGTAATGATTACATATACGCATATAGGAAATCTAATTACGCTAAGCACATAATAAACGCCAGTGATAAAATGAACTCAATACAAGACACCCTTACAATAGTACACAAAGAGGGAAACCCAACCAAAATCAACATATTGGAAGACCTGGAAATTATCAAGGAAGTAGAAAACAAGCTGTTAATAAATAAAATCACTAGGACCAGCACTCTAGAACATCACGTAATGTAGCTACAAAAGACCTGCTGAAGATGGAATGGAGATTCCGAAAGGCCTTCAGACAAAAAAACGTTGAGGACGACGACTCTGGCCTAAGAAGGTACATTTTAACTTATTTTATTTTAAGACTATCCACCTCAACGGTTTTAACAATTAATGTTATGATTATTGATAACTTTTACTACTTTCACGGTTATGAATAAATATGCGGTGGAAGCATCCATTCTTTAGAGGACAAAATTTGAGACCAATCCCTGGGATGACAAGGAGAACCTGTCTATAAGGGAGTATTAGTCAGCCTTTTATTTGATGTTAGTACAATTGCAGCTATAATGACAATTGTATCATTCATTTTACTATTATAATAGAACATTATTATTATTATTATTATTATTATTATTATTATTTTACCTAATAGAAGTGAGATCTTAAGTTTCTCTTTCCATTTTACCAGGATTAACTTATAGAAATATTAGGAATAAAAATACAAAACATTTTATAAACAAATTAATTCATTGTCATTATTGAACCCGTAGGTTCAAGGCCGCGCGGATATAAGCTATCCATATATCCGTATCATGAGTTAATGTTTTCCAATCATTCCCTAAATAATCTACTTCCCCCAAATCATAGTTAATGTTACTCTTCCACCTCATTCTTAGTCTACCAGTTAGGCGTTTTCCCTCTGGTTTTCCTACAAGAAGCTTCCATGCACGTCTTTCATTCCCCATTCGTGCCACATGTCCTGATTTAACTTAGACTTAACTTTTCTTATTACATCTGGCTTCCTATATTACAATGGTATAGGGAAGTTCGGGTAATGTGGACCCTTCTGTTTAAGTGGACCCTGTTAATATCTTCTTTAATTAGTGTTGCCCTCAAAGAAAAAAAATTAACTTCTTCCCCTCATCAACTGGTTTCTTTTATGCTTTGTGCGAAGAAGGATTTATTTGAGATATTTATGAAAATTACTACTTTAAAATTTTTCAAGCTAAGAATCAATTCTTAATTTCTGTTATTGAATATTACAAATGTTGAAAAAATCCAAAATATATTATATTATGTAGATGCTGTTTTAATATACTGACAGGTTTCGTTTGATGTTATGTGACTGTATACAATTATTTAAACATAACAAAGGAATTCGGATCCATTTTACACGAATACGTATATTTTATCACTGAGGATGCTATCCGTAAAAAAACGTTCACTTAACTTTCAACATTAATATAATTCGTCGTAAAGTTCCGTTGAGCTATTATTCAAAATTAAAATATAAAATTATGAAATATTTATCTAAAAGTTATTGTAAAATATAAAATATAAAATTGTAGGTAAATTTTAACTTTAATTAATTTTATTTAGTATCCTTTTACTTTATTAAACCCAAAGACCGTCGCTTCCTGCACTTGAACGACGTATGAATGTTATAATCAACAATAATTTTTTTTCAAAACATTAAATAGATATCAACGCTTTTTATTTAAGATCAGTCATAAATATATTCAGAATAATCTGTGTATATATATTAATAGAATAAATAAACTTAAAATTAGACTAACAGCCAAGGTGGACTCTGCGGTCCACTTTATCCGAATATGGAGGTTAGAGTGGACCTTTCTTGTAGTGTAAAATAGATAATGAATTATGAAGATGTTTCCATACTTCAATAAAATAACAATGCTGTTTCATAGTTACAACACTAATGATAATCATAAGTAATGCCACGAGTGATTTCTAATTTATCTAGAGAATTTGGAAATCAAGAGTGGTATTTGTTATGACTATTTAACGAATAAAATTAAGCTGTTTACTCACAAATCATTATTTAACTATAGTTATTTTAAATTAATTATATATTCTATGTTAACGGCGATGTTTGAAAACAAATGAGAAACAATTGGTATGCTTCATTTGCTTCTTTTGTTCGATCACTGCAACCAGATCATAATATTATTTAATGCCAAAAGATCGCAATGTTGTAAGAATGCACCTTAGTGGAGAAATGTATAACCAACGTTATAGGTATTAATTAATTTCTGATGTCCTATGATGTAAATATGTCAATTATATTTTTCTGCGTCATTTTCTGGAAAATAATTCGTTTAAGAAAGTGAAAACAGTGGTTTTTTTTGTGATATAATCAATTGTTACAAATGTTTTTATATTATCTCTTGTATGCGCTACGTGTTGACATTCATGCACTATATATAGAATCTGGTAGCCGTATTTCTTGGGGACTTAGTCACTGCAAAATAATGCTATGACCTATTCAGAATGTTAAAAAGGAGGTGCTTTCTTTATTATGATAAAATTTAGTTGGTACATATTAGGCGAAACACGACTGTGATTGGTTGTAAATAAAAAATCATTGAAATATGATTGGTCATTGACTCCCATTTAGGGCATGAGTTAAATAGTCACTGTAATTAAACAAAATCCAAATCCCTTAATTAAAAAAATAAAAACAAATTCAAAACAGGGGTCCAAATTACCCGACGTTCTTCTAGTAATTATATTAATAATTATTATTATATTAATAAATATGATAATAATAATAATAATAATAATATAATAATAATAATAATAATAATAATAATAACAATATTCTGAACCTCATAACATTTTAGCTTCATAACGAAAATACAATATAAACAAATAATAAAAATATATGTAAAAATGTGTTATATATTACATTTTCTAAGGAAATATTCTGTAAGCTTGTTTTTAAATTGTATCTGAACGGGAAAGTTATTCATAAAAAGGGGAGAGAATTCGAGTGACGGGTGGCCGAAACAAACATGGATCAAGAATTGTGAGATGTTCGATTGTAGAGGTACAGCTAGATAATCATTCACATGGTAATCTATGTCCCCAGGGGCCGATTCTATAACGGCGAAAATAAAATTGAGTAGGAGTGTGTAAGCTGTCAAAACGCACTTGATATTTATGAATATGTAAAAATTCAATACTAGAAAAGCAGGCGGTCCATACAAATATAAAATATTTGTACGTGGTCTATGATACAACAATTTTGTGGGACCTGTGAGCTAGAGTTAGATCATCTTTCGATTATGTGTTCAAGTTATGGTGGGAAGATAATGCATGGAAGTAGGTAGATAGATAGAAAGATGGGTGATGAGGTGGACAAAGTATGGTATAATAAGTAGAGACGATGTATCTTAAGGCTGTCTTCCAATCAGAGCCAAGACACTTTCAAACTAGAGTTATGTGATCTGATTTATAGAATAGAATAGAATAGATTTATTTAGCCTGGTGGAGTTAAGGCCATGTGGCCTTCTCTTCCACTCACCAGAACAAGCATATGTTACATATGAATACAAAAAAAATTACAATAGTCATATTAAACAGGACAAACATATGTTACATATGAATACAAAAAAAAGTTGCAATAATAGTCATTGAACAATTAATTATCTGTCATATTGAATAGTAATGAAAATAATGTCTAATAATACATTGAAACTAAATACAATTAAAATTAAATTAATGATACAATGAATAAAAAAGGAATAACAGCTCGAATCTACTATACATAAAAAGAAAAGAAAAAATACAAAGACAGTAATAAACTACAATGAATTAATCTATGCTTTTTATACAAGGCATTATGTAAATATATTAACAAATCCTAAGTCTATTTTATTAAATAATGCAAAAACGCATTATTAATTCTTAAAAAGTAATATTAGTGAGTTGTTTCTGTTAGTGATTTTATATAACGTGCATAAGAATATGAACTCGTAGTAGCCTTTGTCCTAATTGGATACTTTGTCGAATAGGAATAAGTCACAATTTAAATACGACACCATAAAAGTTGAGACAATTATTTTTTCAATAAAATGGGAGTTTCTTTTTATTTAATTTTATTGAATGAAACAGGCAATACATTTTTACAAGTTTTTCCTAAATGAACTGTCAACTAAGAGTTTCGTCAAAGTAGACACCAAGTTTTTCATGGAGATTTTAAATGAATTATCGGTTTTATTTAGATTTAGAAGGTCTACGCAGAGGAATAACCCTCAGAGAGGACATTTTATTAATATCAAGAGATTCCGGGTTATGTAGTCTTGGTCCATGAATGGTGTTTCTTTCAGACGCTTCTCCCTCGACTGCGAAGATCACTTTTCAGTGGCGAGGTACTTTGAGGCAGTGTTCCGTGGTCGGAGGCTCGACTGTCATTCACATTGGTACCTGTAACCTGGGAACACTACCTACAAGTAGTAACCACTGAAGATGCCCTCCGCAGTCGAGGGAGAAATGTTTGAAAGAAACAAACGTCGTAGACTACGGCCACATAGCCCAACATTTATTTTTATTAAGATTACCGGCCAAAGCCTGTATTCAATTATTAGTACATTTTATTACTAACATTATCATAGAATAATAATAATAATATTATTATTATTATTATTATTATTATTATTATTATTATTATTATTATTATTATTATTATTAGGTCTATATTATTATCGTTATTGTTTAAATTAAAGTTCTTAATGTACCTAGAATGTTTGAAGACATTAATAAGTAAAAGCATGTATATATTGTAGTTCTTTATTCGCAAGAAGAGACCAAATCGACTGATCGATGTAATATGCTCGTACACCACGATATTCAAGTGGTATTGTAACAATAGCTGAAGCTCGGACAAGGAAGGACGACATTGGAATTTATTTACACTCTAGTGAGCATGCGCATTCTCACCCTCTGGCCTTCATTTCTGAGAAGAGGGTGAGATGGCTGTTGAGTCGCTTCATCGAACATCTAGATTCACTGGACCATGGAAATGATCGTGTAAGGCCAGAGAACATCAATGTGAGATACGCATGCCATTGCTCTTACATCAGATACAAGATTCTCAATTATAGAAGGAAGCTACAGTACGCCACTCAACTACTACCATATGAATTGAAAAAAGTGTTGTTCCCAGGATGTAGTCCACCATTTAAGGAAAACTTTATAAAAATGGTAGGAAACTGCACACTGAAAATTATACGACATGGAATAAATAGTGAGCACGGTCTAATTCAGGCGTCCACGAACACCGATAATAATTTAAGAATCAAGGGTGTTTCATACCTCAGAGAATAGGACAGGCAATGAGGATACGATGTTGGCACATTTTCCAGAAAAATATCATAAATGTCGCAACCCTGAGCAGTTAGACATATGCCTTCAACTAATAATAATAGGAATACATGACATTAATTTCTTGAAATTGAAAAAAAAAATAATTTCCCAATTTGACTATTGCATGTATTTAAGAAACTTTGGAAATAATATCTAAAATTTGACATAGACTATATGTATCCTAGGACTTGTATGTGCATATTTGATGATAAAAAGGAAGGAACGAAGATGCTAAAATAAACCACAAAGGAACAAAATGTAATTTTAGAGCCCATAACTGTGTTATATAAATAAATTGAAAGTGCACAAAAATGAAAAGTTAGTATTTATAAAGCAAAATTAGTTTTTTTGTCCACCGCAGTTATGTAGTGATAACGTCGATGCCTGAGATGCACTGGTGGGCCCGTGATCGATTCCCAGTTGGCGCACAGTTTATATGTTGAGGTTATTTTCGATCTTCTTCTCAGTTGTAGCATAAATGTCAGGAAACTTCAAGGCTCAAATAGTCCTCGAATATAATGTGGCCATCATATTCATTATAACATATTCACTTTGTTTGGTAATAATGTATGAGTGTGCATCATACAGTGGAGGAAATTGGTATAAAGCCACTTGTTAAAAGGGTTAACACAAGTTTATTTACTCTTTCTTTGGCATTTTTCTATATTAACTTAGGAGGTGATTGAGTATAAAACACACACAAATAATGTCAAAATTAATTATCCATTTCCGTCCAAAAAAGTACATGAAAACTGAAACCACTCTCACATATGGGTGGAAATTAGTATAAAGGCACTTTGTGTATTTCACAGATTAAACCAAAAAGACTGAGCGCAAAGTTTACAACAAAGTTCTAAAATTTAGTTGAACCTCCATTGTTGTTAATTACTTGGAAGATTCTCTTTGGCATTGACTTGATGAGGGTGTTTATTTCTTCCACTGAGATTGAAGCCCACTCTTCCTGAATAATATTTTTCTGCTCAGTCACTGTCCCAAACTGCCGTCCATTGCGATACACACGCCTTGCCAGGATCCCCCATAAGTTCTCAATCGGGTTTAAATCAGGACTTCTGACTGGCCACGTCAAAAGTGGTATTTCTTTCTTCCTGAACCACTCCTTTGATTTGGCAGACACGTGAATGGAAGCATTATCTGGCTGAAAAATTAGATCTTCGCCAAATTCCTCATACATTCGTATCAATTAGGACTCCAGAAGCTCCTCAGTGTAGGACTCAGAATTCATCTTGGTGCGTATCCATGCTATTTTTGATCTTCCTTTAAAGCAGAATGCTGCCCAAATCATAACGCCTCCACCACCGAAGTTTCTACTCATTCTAACTTGCTCTTCAGTACGGAGGTCGTTCCAGTAATACTGAAGGCCATCAGGCCCGTCCAGATTAAACTTCTTCTCATCACTGAACATTACTTTATTCCATTCTGAGGTCCAGGACATGTGTTCTTCAGCAAAAGTCATTCTAGCTTTCTTATGTGCATCGTTCAGAGGTAGTTTACTAAGACTTTTTTTTTAATTTTAGGTTCTTGTCTTCTGACAGAATTTGTCTTAGTCGTCTGGCTGTTACTGACAACTTCAAATCAGCCTGGATTTGAGAAGAAAACATACTCTTACCTTTTGCTTTACGTAAAATGAGACGTTTAGTGCGCTCAGACAATTTTCTTGTCCGTCCATATTTCCCGTTTTTTTTTTTTTCATATTGTGAGCCCAGTTTGACAAAATTATCAATGACACATCTTGAAGCCCCAATTTCGTAGGTATTTGTCTATTGGAAAGGCCCATCTCCTTGAAGGCACTAACTCTTGATTTCTCTTCATTTGATAGAGGCTTTCCACGTGGCATTGTACGTACTGCTGACTTGTAACTGATGAACGATGCTCACAGACACGTCGTCTCCATGTAATTGCAGTGTTTTGTTTACATTTATGTCTCTGTAAGAGCCAGAAGTTGACCTGCCTTTATACCGATTTCCACCCCTAGGACAGCGTTTTCTTAGATTTTACGTATTATTTACATATATAATAAATACAAAATGAGGAGACCTGTATGAAATTATGTCCAAGATAATTATATGTAATCTATGACACACATACGGTATTTGCATAAATATTTCAGGTTGTTTTCTACTAAAAGCTAGTGGCTTTATACCAATTTCCTCCACTGTATAATGGTTGTCTCCTTTCAATGAAAATCTGCATGAACTTCTGAGTTATAGCTACCTTCAGCATGACGAACGCTTAATTTGTTATGCAACAAGCAATTTAGATTCGAAACGGAAGTGAACTTAGAGAAAGATACAGTTAATTTTTATTATCTTGTATTTAAATATATATCTGAATAAAACTCTTTGCTTGAATTGTATAAGATTTGAAAGCATAATAATAGACCCTTCGAATGGTTGCTGACCAAAGGAAGGCAAGACCAGTGATGGGGCTGCCATCTTATACCCTCTGGTCAGGGTTTTCTGGAGAAGAAAAGAAAATAAAGAAAATAAAGGAAAGAAGAAATGGAAGAAAGGAAAGTCTAACTAGCCCTCGGATGCACTAATAGCGTCGGGGTCGAAAAAAAAGAGTTAACCAAGAGATGTTAGAGAGTAAAGTTAAAAGAGTCCGGTACAAGTAAGTGCAAGAAAGGAAGAAATACCAGATCGGTTAAAGATAAACACTGCTTTGTAACAAATTTCTATAGATGAATTAACTGGTGTTATTAAATCATTAAAAAGTAATAAAGCTCGCGGAATGATTACATTAATCAGGAATTATTTAAATTTTCTACTAAAAATGTTTTAGACAGATTTATTATTCTCCTTAATATGATATGGGAAGGACAAAAACCACCACAAAGCTGGAACAAATCCATTGTAATACCAATCTTCAAAAAGGAGGTCGCCAAATCCATGATAACTAACGTGGAATTAGCTTGTTGAACTCTGGATATAACATTTATGCTAATATAGTTAAGAATAAATTGAAAACTAAATTAAAATATAATTGGAGAAGAGCAGAATGGATTCAGAAAGGGTAGATCTTGTACAGATGGATTGTTCACTCTAAAACTACTATTAGAAAAGCAAAAGAAATTCAATATAGAAACTCATCGCGTTTGTTGACTTCATAAAGGCTTTTGACAAAGTAGACGGAAATATATTATTACAAATTTTAGCTGACGATAACGTTCCACAACAATATATTACTAATATCTTCAATATCTATAAAGATGATGAAATCTCTGTTAAAGAAGATGGTAAACTATCTTCTTAAAAAAAGATCAACACTGGAGTAAGACAGGGATGTGGGCTTTCACCGGTGCTTTTCATTATATATATATATATATATATATATACATACATACATACATACATACATACATACATACATACATACATACATACATACATACATATGAATAGAATAATAAACGAATGGACAAAAACACAACGAGGATATGAAAATCGCACTGTCTAATTCTCCTATTTATGATCCTACATACCTCGATTCCCAATTATTTATCATCCCGTTTCCAGTATCTATCCTCAAACCATAACTTAAACACAAGATAACAACATAGTCTCTTACTTAATATACCGCAACATACGACATCACATCACTCCATGTCATATACCATCTCCACTTCTCGCAACTGGAATTCCCTACCACAAGAAATAAGGGGCTGCCGGACATTGGCATCTTTTAAAAGAAATCTAAATTTATATTTTCTCTAAACTCGACTTCATTATTATCCAGTGTAAGATATATATATATTAATTGGTGTTTCCCGTATAATGTATCATTATATATATATTATTATTATTATTATTATTATTATTATTATTATTATTATTATTATCGTATCATTATTGTTATTACCCTATAAAATGTTGTTTGTACATGACATTTACATTGCTACAATTATTGTATCTTTAACTGTTTATAATTAGTATAGTGTATATCTATATTTGTCGAATATTTATTTGTATTTGTGCTGGTTGAGTGGAAGAGAGGGCCTTATGGCCTTAACTCTGCCAGAATAAATAAAGTGTATTATTATTATTATTATTATTATTATTATTATTATTATTATTATTATTATTATTATTATTATTATTATTATTATTATATACCCATCAACAGGTACCTCAAACTCGATGCTATTCTTTTGCAGACAATTTAGCTCTTATAGCACTTTCCGAAAATGATTTGCAACGTTCAATTTATAATTTACAAAAAATAGCTTTCAAATTTAATATGGAAATATCAATTAACAAAACTAAAATTATGGCATTTCATGGGAAGGACCCAATACAAAGTAAAATCTGTCCCCAGAATAAATGTTTAGAGAGATCTAATTAATTTAAATATCTTGGATATTATCTCTCTATCTGGGATGAAAAGGATATCCCTGAGAAACTTACTAGTTAAAATAAAAGTTTGGGAATTATTAATCAAGTTATGAAACCATCCCTTTACAAAGAACGCCAGATTACGTTAATATAATACTTTGGCTAGACCAATGTTGACCTATGGTAGTAAAGCATGGACACTAAAAAGCAACATTAAAGCAGAATAACTGCTTGCGAAATGAGATTCATGCGCAATACAGCCGGTTACACCAGATGGGATCTTAAAAGAATTGAAGACTACGCCAATTGGTGAATATATTAAACAGTACCATCTAAATTGGAAACACCATCTTGAAAGAATGCGTTCTAATCGGATCCCGAAAGCTGTTTATAATTATATACCAAGAGGATGAATATCTCTGGGCCGTCCTATGAAACGCTGGAGGGAAAACATTCTACAGGATCGTAACAGGCCTTGGCCTAATACTTGGAAGGAAGAAGAACAAGAAACTTGAATTGTCAATTTAATTTCTGTAAATTCACTGCTACTGATTCGACGTAAATTAAAAACTGAAAATTTCTCATCTGTAAAGATGTGCTATTTTTAATTTTATTCAGTCATGTGTGCAGTGAAAGCAGACAGGTTCACTACTCCCATGTTAATATTGATAAATAATATTTAATATATATAGGACATTGCAGTGTAAATAAAATTGTAGAATTTTGTGTATACATATATTTAAAAAAAATGGAATAAACAGGTCAGAAAAGTGGGGGGAAACGGAACATGGACATGATGGGACGAAAGAGATCAAACAAGATAATGATCGCAGGAAATGGGTAAAAAAGTGATGACAATTATCTCTATTCTCAACTTTACACACGCTTTGTTTTTTATAGAGAACTCTAATTTGTTCTATAAAGAAAGGGTCAGCATCTAATCTTAATCGTAAGCCTTGCTATAAGATTCAACTAAGAAACCTATGAAAATTAAGAACAGAATTCCACTATAATGTCTTCATTGTAGAAGCAACCATGTTGTAAGCAGCTATAGTTGACTACAATGGGTGAATAGGTTTTAAAGGGAGATAAATTTGTGTCTGCTCCACGAATTTGCCAGGGTATATCAAATTGTATAGCGCAAATCTGTATTAAAATCCCAGTTGAGGCAGAACTTTAGTTTTATTAACGAACGAATACACATATATTGCCTGAGTATATTAATTTATATATTATTTTGACGTCCAGCTTTGAATTTCGACTCTATATCTAAGTAGGGTACATTCGTAATTTGGGCCGACGTGTAATTTGGGCTTTTTAAAATTTCGATATTTCCAAGTTTGTTCACCCCTTGATTGTAATGGGATTAGCAAGGCTATTAGTAGTACTTCACCCCCTGAAACTTGTTTTATTGTATCACTCAAGGTTTCGAGGCAACGAATAAAATATTATATTGTCCATTTTCACTAAAAGGTTTCAGTTCAAAGCGAAACAGTCTTTTGAAGCTAGTGTTTAAGTCAAGTGTGTGTATTTTTAGTTAAACTTATGCACATATTTCAAAGTACGTTTTATGAATATTTTAGTATCGTATTTACTATAATTTGTATGATACATATTTCTTTAATTAAATTATACATGATGTGTAATTTGGGCCTCATGAGAGTGTGTTATTTGGTCCTCGTCTAGAGTTCGTAATCTGGATATGAGATAGAGCATTAAATATTTTTTTAGTTATATATGTTGTTATTAATAATAATAATAATAATAATAATAATTATCATAACAATAATAAAAATAATAATAATTATTATTATTATTATTATTATTATTTTTATTATTGTTATGATAATCATTATTATTATTATTATTAATTTATTAGTATTCATTCTTTTATTATATTGGTTATATCATTTAACATATTTTGGACTTTCAATTTTTTAAATGTATTTCTTTGATGACCTGACCTTGTGAATCCAAGAAGTGATCTCAAAAATCACATAAGTTCATCATTTATCTACCTGTATTTATTTCCCGTGTTTCGATAATTGTTTCAGAAACACAAATGAGGACAAACTGTACTACAGATTTATAAATCCCGAAAAGAGTGACAGTGCTATAATGTGTTGTCTTACTTATATTTTTAAAATAAATCACCTAGAAAGTAATACGAGTAATTATATTTGCATGTACAACGTATAACACATCGGCCCAAATTACACGGAATCATTATTTATGTAAACATAATTATAAAAAATGTTCTGTAAATTATTATACGACGTAGTTATCATAAAATCAATCATTTATAAAATGTATAATTTTCTAAATAGATTTAAAGGCGTTACTCGAATTTTAAGTTAAGTGTCCCAAAATACACGACCCTCCCCTAACTAAATGATATGTTTCTAAGCATTTAATTAATGGAGATATTCTTGATATTGCAGACAGAATAAAAATATATTGTAAGTGTTGTCCCTACTGCAGCATTCTACAAAAATAAATATTACAATGTTTGTATTACCAAAATTCTCGACTAATCCCGAACATTGGATCATATAGCAAACGTTTCGCGTTGACGGAATATTAAATTCCAATAAGAAATTCTGGTCTAACGATGGGTGTATATTCAGTAGAGCCCAATTAATAAAATTATACTGGCCTACAAAGAGATGTGGACACATGTATATTATAATAGTATGTTACTGTAATGTTCAAGTATATGAGATTATACACACGCTAACCCTTAAATCGAGTAAACACCTATTTATCATGCCAGTTATTTAAACGTTTCGGATCTGAGTGAAGATAAAATAAAATCAAAATGCAAGTTATTGTGTAATTAAACACAAATTTAAGTAACATTTAAAATTTAAGGATAGCAAGGATGTCATCTGTGCTTACTTTCCTCTATTTGTTTTCGTTTTTTAATCTCTTTAACTCTGCCTTCCTCTCCCCATGTCCCTAGTTTCAGTGTTTACTCACCCGCTTACACAACAAAATAAACATTACACTAAACAACAACCATTTTGGTACAGGTCAGATCTGAATGTGTTTAGGTTGAATTTAGGATGTTTCATCTGAATATGATAACGGTTTTGGTAGAATCGACTTATTCAGATATTTTAAATCCTACCGAAACATTTAAAAAACAGGAAATTGAAGACGCAAACAATACCAATTCAGCACGGAGTAAATATGTGAAAAATTCAGTGACACTGGATTTAGTTCATAACAGAAAGAACACAGACTTCATAATTCTTGTGTCAAAACTTCGTATGTATGATTTTCTTCTTTGTGAGTGAATAGGCCATACTTTTTCTCTCCACCTTCCTTGATACCTTCCCTGCATAATTTTTATACCTTGATAGAACCTCTTTTCTATTTCCTCACGAAACCAAAAAGATTACAGAAAATTTGTTTAAGTGACTGTGGAGATAATAAACCTTTATTCTCATATTAGCATCAAATTTATGAGAATGTATGACAGTGTTATGGAGCAATAACTTGTTCGAAGTTGTGTGTTTTACATTCTCCCAATAACTTACAACAGACATAAAACACGGAGATGCTTCAATGCCGTTCATGACTTTATTCAAATTTAATTCGTTGATGTGGTTGCCAATAGGACCATCGAATATTCCTGTTTCTCAGAACAAAATCGTGGGTAGGGTTGGTATATGTATTTTGAAGTAATAGGAATTCTGACTCCAATTGTTTAACAACGTGTATTTCAAGGTTTTCATGGATTTGAAAAATTCGCCAGTCTTCTGGTCGATATTCCGGCAGACCCATTTCAAGGAGGATATAATTCAAGTACAAAGTTTCATTATCTTCAATGAAGTATGGATAATGTTCCTTTTATCTAGTCCAATAGGTTGCAAAATTAATTTCTGTCTTTAGGTAGTTCATTTCTTCAAGTCCGGATTCTAATTTCAGAAGCTTGCATAGAGAAATTGAGATATTGTATTAATTTACTGAGTTATTCCTGAGATTTATGTTTAGAAATACTGGTTTTATATTTGCAGTCACCAGTCTTAAATTCACATCCTTACAGTGCTACAATATCTGACTATGAATGACCGAGAACAGTGATTAGTTGTGTGACACAGGCTGTCTTTTCACTCCAAATCAGTAACTCCCAATTCGACCATTTTCTATTGGAGCTGTTTAAACTTAAAATACAAAAAAGAAATATTAGTCGTCCGTAGTGAGTTGGTGGATTTTTCAAAGTTTAAACCTTCCTTTCTTATTTCAGTCCACTGTGGTGGATCTTCCACATACATTTAACAAACCTTGTGGGGAGCCCTAGACTAGTATTGATGGTCAAGACGGTTATCAAAATATGCCAAATACGTTTCCTTCATAATATCAGTTAAGTTCATTCTATATTTCAGCAGAGTGTTTCATCACACACAAAAAAACAAATCTGCAGAAAAGTCCAAAATATAATCATAATTCATATTTGACTAACAAAACGCAAAAAAGAGTGTATTCCGTATTTAATTCGAAATAATAAAATGTTACACTACAGTAAACATTGGAACAGGAATTAAAAAAATAAATATACCACTACATAAGTTAGCGGAGACAGTGTTTGTCAGAATAACTAACTTACTGCCAGTATCGAAACCCCTAGGTCCACGGCCGCGCGGATATAAGCTCTCCATACATCCCAACCCCAGCTTATGTTTTTCAATGCTCCCCTGTATGATCTACTTCTCTCGAATCATGGATAATATTATTCTCCCACCTCATTATTGGTCGGCCAACTGGGCGTTTTCCCACTGGTTTTCCTACAAGAAGCTTCCATGCACGTTATTCCCCATTCGTGCAACATGTCCTGACCCTCGCAGGCTATGAAATAGACGGAAAATTTTACCCCAATGGAACCCATGTTCGCATTTCTTGATGGTTGTATTTTTACGGTGAATAGTCGTCACTCTTTCGACCAAGGTATATTTTTCGTCTGGCTTATCACCTTCGACCTGTCCGGGTAACGCTATCGGCAGCAATTCTACAGCCGGCACTGCTCTCGGGATCATTTAAGCACGCAAGCCTCTCCACTCACGACAAGATAAATATACCATGGATAGTGTTTGTTAGAATACAAGATTAAATTTATGATCACTCTGTATCTTAGAAACGAGAGCCAATTTAGAAAAAATAGCATATTCGGATTGAGCATCACTTAAATACCCCGTATTCATTGGATCTTCAATGGCACCATTAATGTTTTTTTATTATTATTTAAATATATTCAACTAAAACCGTAGTTTTCTTTAAGATAAACTATCCATGTTGTAACATATTACACGACTGTGTTTTATGTTTTAGAAGCTGTACAATAGATAACTGACAGAGAGTAAATTATTAAACAATAATTATTTAATATCAAAATACGTTGTTTTACGAGTCAACAATATTTTTTAATCCTATTTTGCAAATTCAAAACAGCTCTGTTATATTTTGCTGGATGAATTACATCAATTTTCATACAACGTTTTGCTACATGCCACAGATTTTAAATCTACAGTTATTAATTGTCTGTAGGTTGTAAATCCGAGTTTTTACAATTGTTTTTGTAAACGTGTATCTTCGTTGAAAGACTAAACAAACTCTGAATTCATAAATATGTCAATTTGTTCATAGTATATAACATGGCTCGTACGTGAAAATACACAAACGGGGAAAAGTATTAGAACTGGGAGAATAACACGTCTCTAATTTATTATTTTACTGTATGCCCCCGCACGAAATAAATATTTGTTCATTTTCCATTAGTTGGCGAAAGGTATTAAAGCAACTGGAAAAAAAAGAAAAAACAATAAATATATCAGTTAGCCCCATATTGCTCTACACGTGCCATTTATTTCATAAAATAGGATGCACGTTCGTACGTAAAGAATGATTCAGACTGAATGGAAGGAACTTGTGATGGAAGAACCTAATTCCCTGATGTGAATTCTGAAAAACATTCTCCTCAATTGTTGAGCTTTTTAGATCGCACAAACATCAGTTTTCTGATAATTAATGGATTGATTAATGAATGGGAGTAATTGGCAATGCACTTTATGTATTGATGGGGAGGGTTAGTTCGTACGAGGCTCTACTAGACTTGATAAATGGTTTTTTGCCACCCAAAAAGTACTGATTGCTTTTATGTCGCCGTCGCTATACAACGTTTCTGGTAATCACAACAGCTCATTGCCTCCGTGTCCTGCAAACCAAACCTTCGGCCTGTTACACATTCAACTGTCTGTATCAATTTCATTCAACTGAGGGCACACATTTGCATATTAATATTTTTGTTCTTCCGTAAGATCACTTAATCTAATTAGAAACATGGGTTATTCACATATATAGAAACTTTTCATGTATCGCAGAAATGCAAGTGAATGTATTCTATATGATGATGCAAGTAAATTAATAACTCGATAATAATAGCATAATAATATATCTATCTATTTTCGGGTATTTACAGCTGCTGCCGTCTACCCGTGCCAAACCTCAAAAGTCTACGATCTTGGGCATCTTTTATTTGTTTGGTCTTTTAACATTGTGTGTTTTTTGTAATGTATGGGGAGTTGCCCACAGCATAAACCCCCAACCAGGAGGACCGGAAAATTTTCTGTCTGGGTTTTTCTACCATAACCTTTGAAGATCCTCTTCGTCGCAAGGCAGCATTTCTCTATTTCCCTTAGAGACAGGGTTGCCTCTTCCGCCAGATCCGCCGCGTTGAAGGACTCCTTCTGCGCCGACTCTGCCGTTGAGGTCTTCACCGTAACCCTGGCTAGGGGCCCTTACAGAGTACTATCAGTTGGAGCCAACTTAACCCTGGTTTTTTAACGAGATTGTTACTCCTCCCCTCCTCCTTTCCCATCCGGGCTTGGGACCAGCCATGACGTAGTTACAATAATAATAATAATAATAATAATACTATTAAGTCATAATATGATGCATTGCTTGTCCGTTGTTCAAATGACCGCCTATGAATTTTGCGGGCGGCAACAAGACTCTGGACTTAAAAGACATAACGGACTCGGAGTCACGGTCATGTGTGCAACTCATAACGATACCTCCAGCCATGTTTTGTCAAATGATCGTTTTCGCGACTATTCGAGTTGCGACGATGGTATACTGTTTGGACCGTCTCCAAACTTCTAGGCGTCTTCGCAGCTTATGTAAGACCGAATGGAGACGGCAATCAGTTACTAGTTGTCTGGAAAGCTACAAGTGTGTTTCCGACTGAAGAGTAAGAGGAAATTAGTGTTTCTATGTGCGTGACGAAATACATTATAATAAATACCAGTTAGGTGAAAAAAATGAAAGCAGAATAACCATAAGAGAAGGCGAGGAACATTAGTGGGAACTAAATAAAGGTAATTTCACGCCGTTGACGTGTGGTTAAGGCAGGATGCCTGGGCGCTGAGCTACGGGATTTGCGTTGGTTCGACTCTCTACGGGGAAAAAATGTTATCGTGAAATTTCGGCTAGTATTGGGACCGATGCCCACCCAGGATCGTGAGTAATTAGGGTAACTACAATAAGTAACGGCTCCAGGTTGAGAAAACCAGTTATAAATGCTGGGGGACCCGACATGCTGGCCACATGTCACCCCTACACTGGCTGGATGATCGTCTACCTATCCCATTAACACATGTGGATGTGAGGCCAGCAGCCGTTTTATAGGTCTGTCGTGCCATGGAGTTTAGTTTTAGTTTTAAGTAAAAGTATCTGCAATTTTTGTGTAAAACCCATGTGCAGTTAGTGAACTAATTCTAACTGTTCTAACGTCACCGATACTAGAGACGTAATATCTCTTAAATTTACTTTAACCTCTCGCTCCCTCCAAAACTTCTCCTTACTCATGTCAATTTTATTCAATTTTTATTCAACCGCCGTTCTCATGGCACGACAAATATAGTATTTTTACTTGTCATGGCCCTTCATAATAGGGGCGTCATCTCATCTTCTTGGAGCTGCCCATATATCGGACACTAGAAGAAGGTTTTCTTTCTTTATCTTCCTGTCAGTCTGTACCGTGTACTGCTCGGGACCCAGCTCCGTGTGTCTGAAAGGAATTTGCTGACTCAGCTGTTAGTATATGAGAAGCATAGAAGTGTACCTCCTCCCACTCCCCACACATCTCCCCGCAAACACACAAAGCTTTGTCTCAAGCTGTACGTCACCACGTGGGACAAGGATGTTCCCTTGCTGGAGTTATTTAACCGAAATTTTGAAAATAAAATTTGTACCTGATATCTCAGTTCTCATCAACTAGATGAAATGTTTTAAAATAATTAGAAGGTATTGTGGAAGAACATATGTTCCATCTTTAGCTCGTAAAATGGTGCTGTGCCTTTAAAGTACTAGATAAGGACGATTAAGACCACAGGTACTAATTTTATTTCTTAACTCTTACATTGTGATCTTTATGGAGTTTAAAAGTGTGACTTAATTAACCGAATAAATTTAGGTACAGTTATTTTTCTACAGATCCCAACAATTGTTAAATGGTTAGTTCATCACTTGAAAGAGGCCACCAGTAGGGAAATAAGGTATTTCTTAGATAGTATAGGCGGATAAAACTTTGCACAGAAGCACTAATTTAAGTATGAGGTTAAATTCCGAAAATCTTCAGACTCGGGACCTACAGCTCAAAGTCACTTCCGCAGAACTTGTCTTTCGGATTTTTCCATTTTAGCACCATCGACTCCCGGTCGCGTTATATCTCGCATCCTTCTGGACCAGACACAAATATATTAAACTCTAGACCACTGAGTCCGATACTTGTTTTTTTTTAAATATTATACAAGTTATTTCACACTCTAAGTTAACTAACTCACACACACACACACACACTATATATATATATATATATATATATATATATATTGTCCGCCGCTGGTCTCGAGGTAGCGTGCTGCCCTGTTACGGAGCGAGACAGGGTTCGATTTCCGGTCGGGACAGACTTCTGGGTGAGGTTTTTCGGGGTTTTTCCTTACGTTTAAGACAAATGTCAGGACTCTTAGAGCTAAACGGTCTACGAAAAGCATCCGGCCATTTCCATCATCCTTCACTGGTGTCGAAAGCAACAGGAAGTTACCACACATATAATTCCCTAGTAAAGCTGTAAAGCATAGCATGAAAATGCTGTGATTGCAGTGAAAGACCTGCCCTCGGACAGAATTACTATGGATGGATATATATATATATATATATATAATAACAAGTATTTATCCTAAATTTTATTTTATATTTCATCGATTTAATTTATATTTGATTGATTATTACTTACTATTGTACATTTTGTAGGATTACTATTTCGATACACACAATAGACTTACACACATATAATATATATATATATATATATATATGAGTTTTTTTAGTTGAGTTGCCGAGGTGTCATATATATATACGGCACCTCGGCAACTGAACTAAAAAAAACTCATTTTCCAACACAGCAAAAACAAAGTTAAATTACATCACAGTTCAGATAGTTCAGGAATAGCTACATCTGCAACTTGTACCTTGATTATTTAGGAATTGAGTTCCTCACTTATTTTTTACAGTTTAAACAAATTGTGTTGTTTTGAATTGGGGATCAACTCGAATTCGTCCATTTTTAGTTGTGACGTTATTCTTGTCGAGGTGCGAAATAAGAATTTTTAAAAATCATTTAGCTATTCATCAGGGCTGCTTCTGTAATGTCAGAGCAACATTTTTCCCGGTTATATTCAGCCCCTGTCTAATTATTCTACTAGATGCCGCTGTTAATCAGGATAAAACAAATTACAGTACATAATAATCCGTCACATTGCAATGTAAGACATCATCTTTCTCATACTTAATCAACACTGTATTAGATTACAAGGTAGTTACTTGTACATTCTATGATTTATAACTTGGAAACAGTATCTGTAAGAGAAACTAATGTAGCTAGTACATTGTTCCAGATAGTTTGTTACGTATGCTATAAATACTGTCCTCGGAATTAAGTTTACAAGAAGTGGGGGTTTTAGTCGTTAGTCACCCCTCATTTACTTACGGAACTGCAGCTATGCAGAGAACACAGAAAAACACTCTACATACATCAAGACATAGACTTATCTTTCATCACAGAAAACCTTTCTTACTCGGTCAAAGTTATGATGTTATAGAATTTGAACTCGCAAAATTAAACATGACCTATTTAAATGTTTCAGTTCCACATTATGAATTTTGGTGGCAAAAAAATGCTGGATGTTTTCTCTAGTAAAACAAAGTACTAAATACACACATAAAAACAAGTTTTTTCCCTTCTGTCTAAAGCCTGGTCTACACGTAACGTCGTAATGTTTTATCGCCCGTCTTGCGTCATCAAATAAGACTGACACAAAAATCGTGCGGCTACACTACTAAAACTTATACACAGTCCTGGGGTCTGTCGTTCAGATAACGTCATGGCAGAAGAACTATTAGTGTGCCCAAAAGTATAATAGATGCAGTAAAATAGTTATTGGTTACGAAACTAAAAAAAATATTTTTGGTTCCTACCTCATTTTCAGAACCATCCATGTTGATCCGTGAACTTCTTGGCTGTTGGTCTTCGTCGTATATGGAGGAAATTAAATCAAAATACCACGAAGAAGGTTTGTAGATTTCTTCTGTTCCAGCTCCGGAACACTTTGACTATTTTATTTTCGCATACTCTTTACGGTAAACTGTTCGAAATGAGTTGATTTTTTTGCGATAGTCTCTTTACTTGCTTTGCTATCCACGTCTATATATTTACTAACCAAAGCGGTGTATACACTTGGTTTTCCTTATCTCTATTGCTGTAATCCTTCGATTTCACGTGCCAGAGTCAAGGAAAACTGTGGTTAAATTCTGTGAATTCCGTGCAACATTCATGGGACCAGAGTCATAAATCTGATGTCATTTTCTTTCGCCACTATACACAGTAAAAAAACATCAGTTATACATCCAGTATCACCGAGAAAAGACTGGCAGAAGAGCGAAGTTTTGTACCGAAATCAACATTTGGATACAAGGATTACGTCATACTCCGCAACCAATTCGTCATCGCGTCTCCATTTCGTGTGTGATCTTTGTGAACAGTGCCAAATGCTCCCCTACCCACCTCTACCCTTCCTAGTACCGCCGTGGGCTATCGCGCATTCTCCCCTCTCCCTGTGAAATATCATAAGTAGCTGTGTTTTCTGACATCGGATCATCATCTGTTGAGTTATCGTCGGAGTCTAGTCAATATAGCTCAGGAGAGCTAATTTCGTTTGTTAGTTCTTCAGGCCAGGGTGCGGCCGCAAGGACTGTATACCCCGACCCTAGGCTGGACTAGTGTGAGTGTCATATTGTACATATGTTTATTACTTTTTTTTTGTATAGATGATGAATAATAGTATTCTTTTCTTTGTTAAATTAATTATTTATTCATTTATTTTCATGTTATATCTGACTATATCTTTTGGCTCGCATTAAAGCTTTAGTTGTGTATTTTACTTACTTTTTGCCTATTCATTTAGTAGCTAGCTTATGTCAGATATGAAAGTAAAACTCCAAAGCTTACTCAAGCGTGTGCGAGTTCCTCCTTCCTTAAAGCTTCCACGATTATAGCTTGTAGCTCACTGCACATTACATGTTTGATAATTTATTAAGGAAAGTTGAATTAATCTTTGCCTTTTATGTGCCCGGGCAAAGATATCTCAATTTGAGCAATCTGTTTTCTATTCAAAATATTTATCAACAATAACGGTTTGATCCAGCACCAACGCGGTGCAAAATTGGTTGCAGTCAGCGTGGTTTTAACTGCACAAATGGTAGGAGCGTGGTTTATTGTTGTTGTATACTAATTTTTGAACGGAAAGTGCTTCGCGAATTCAAAATTTTTGAGTTTGAAATTTGTAAGCTTTGAGTTATGCTTTGGATGGAAAATATAAATATAGATAGTTTGCTTCGAGGAAAAGTAATTTTGGGTTAAAGCCCCAAAATAGAACGTAGCTTCTGGGTTCAACTCCGAGTAGAGAAGTGTATTGAAAGATTAGTACAGTATTCTATGATTTGGAAAGATTTGTGGAAACATAGGATGTCTAAAATTGATATTAATGAAAAAGAATTGTCCCGTGTACTATTGGCTTATGTTACCAGACTTACTTACGTAAATTCATTAAAGATAAGTTGTTTACGTATTACAATGGAATTGTATAAATATGTTAATTCATCTTTCCTGCTTTGTTGTTCACTGTATTGTCGATGCATGCATAACTTCTCTTATAGTTTGTTTACGTCTTATCTACGTATCTATCTATTGTACTGTAAACATGCCTAGCTGGATGAATGTCATCAGCTTGTTTATTGAATTGAGATTAATCGACATGTATTCTTCTAAAGATGTAAACATTACGCGTGGAATATTTAAGAGTGTTTATCGTAATAATATTGTAGGCTATTTGAGCCTCATTTTCATTTGGATATTTAAATTTATTACGAGGAATTCTTGAGAAAGTTTTCTAATGTGGTCCGTGTTTTGTTATGTAAGGCGCTCTCTAAAGGTTAGACCTAATAGTTTGGAAAGCGTCGATGGCCACTGGATTAAATACATGGCTAGCTAATTATAGGCGTGTCCTGTGGTTAATTAATTGCCACTGTTGTTATATATAGGTATTTCTTAAAGGACACTTAGGTAATCTAAAGTTTTCATATATTTCTGATGTTAAGCATTTATGAGGTTCTGTTTTCTGTTTCCTGTCCTTTGTAATTTCAGTTGACCTTCCCCTATTTGGTACTGATATGGAGCAGTGGACTACCGGCAGCCGTTTACTTGGTGGGTTATGCCGACCCCGAGTATTAGCTGATCTAGATTGCGTCCTCAACATGAGTTGCAGTAAATGGGATGGCTGAGCGGGATTGCAATCCGGCAATCCAACTGTGATGTTTCGTCTTCCTGACGTCACCTGGAACACCACCGAGTTCAGCTATGGCGTCTGTAGCATTTTACAGGAGACGTGAATACAGCGGCTGGATAGCTGATGGAGTAGGTTGGTGTGGTGGACAAATAATGGGAAACGATAAAATAGAAGATTGTGGATATTCTCAGCCTCATCCTGTTGTGAACTGTCGCCTTACCCTCCCAACGCGGGATTACACCAAGTTGTGTTCACTAAAAAAGTGAAAGTTTTTTGTGAACGTTTGATGGTTTCATTTTGGTGTTGTGGTGACTCTTTTCTTTTTGGAGGGGCCCTGAGGGGGCGATATTATACCGAAATCAACATTTCGATACAAAAATTACGTAACCAAAGGATGCGCAACCAATTCGTCATCGCATCTCCATTTCGTGTGTGATCTATGTGAACAGTGCCAAATGCTCCCCTACCTACCCCTTCCCTTCCTAGTAGCGCCGTGGGCTATCGCGCATTCTCCCCTCTCCCTGTAAAATCTCATAAATAGCTGTGTTTTCTGAAATCGGATCATCTGTTGAGTTATCGTCGGAGTCTAGTCAATATAGCTCAGAAGAGCTAATTTCGTTTGTTAGTCCTTCAGGCCAGGGTGCGGCCGCAAGGACTGTATACCCCGACCCTAGGCTTGACTAGTGTGTCATATTGTACGTATGTTTACTACGTTTTTTGTATAGATGATCAATCATAGTATTCTTTTCTTTGTTAAATTAATTACTTATTCATTTATATTCATGTTATATCTGACTATACTTTCTGACTCGCATTAAAGCTTTAGTTGTGTATTTTACATACATTTGCCTATTCATTTAGTAGGTAGCTTATGTCAGATATGAAAGTAAAACTCCAAAACTTGCTCTAGCGTGTGCGAGTTCCTCTTTCCTCAAAGCTTCCACGATTATAGCTTGCAGATCACTGCACATTACATGTTTGAAAATTTATTAAGGAAAGTTGAATTAATCTTTGCATTTTATGGGCCCGGGCAATGATATCTCAATTTGAGCAATCTGTGTTTTCTATTCAAAATATTTATCAACAATAACGGTTTGATCCAGCACCAACGCGGTGCAAAATTGGTAGCAGTCAGCGTGGTTTTAACTGCACAGTTTGACCGATTAGACTGATGTGCTCTACATGCACCAACCTGTCCGCCGTCTTGCTTGTACACAAAGTTCAAGCCCATCATTCTTCAGCGAGTTTGTCAAACCACATCCAGTTCATGCAAGCTGAATTTACCGTACACACGCAACGTTTTGTTTGACAAAATTGGCATAACCATGCAAGACTGACGATATAAGGTTACGTGTAGACCTGGCTTAAGGGGACCTTTTCTTCCAACCTGCTTCCTTTCATAGCTTCTTGGATATTGTTTTTGCAATTGTATTTACGTCGTCCCAGTCTCTTTCTACCAGGTATTAATCATTCAAAGATATTCTATGGGCATCTTGTTTTGCCCATCCTGTTATATCTACATACAACTTTATTTTCTGCTTCTGTACTTCAGCAATGATATGTCTTTCCAATCACAGATTCTCTCATTTGAAAGTTTGGTATTTTATTTTATTTTTTTCTGCAATATATCGTAAAAATCCATCTTAGATAGCAGAAGTTCCTTCCTTAATAATTGATTTACGTTTCATACTTCAGATTGTGATGACTGATGTTATTCCTGTAGAATAGCGAAATTTATACATGATACATAACAAAAAAATAAATAAATAAATATTGTCACAAAAATTATAGAGAGATAACCCTGATATAATAATACAATATTTTATCCCTAATTTATTCCAGTACTTTTTAGATTATATTAATTTCTGGACAACAGATATTGTTTATACATTAAAACTAAGTTTTCTTTTAATTATTGATTTTGTGACATACCCTATTTTCTACTGTGCACTAATGCCACTGTAACATTAACTAGTCCATTTAATATTTTTATCAATTTTTTTTATACTCTAGCCTTTCATGAAGTAAGTAGATGCATGGATGGATATAAATACTAAGTTGGAAAAATCCATGTATTGGGTCCGGAACTACCTTAGCTTTAAAATTATATCTAGGTAACAAATAACGAAATGTTATAAGATAATTTTATTTTGTAAATAGAACAGAGAGGAATTGTTTGCCCGCTATAGTCTCCAATGAATTTCCTTTAAATTTTAATAAATTTTAAAAAAACATTCAAAAGATTTCGGTCATAACTTGTATTTCTATTAAATTTTAACCTGCGTATTTCATTAATTTTAGCTTATGAAGTTTGTCAATTTATAGCCTACTAATTTAAGAGTAATCATATTTTCATATTGCTTGTTTTTAATATTTGTACTGACTTAATTTTTATTTGAGTTAATGAAACATAGGATTTTTTATATACACTTACGAGATCATACAATTATATATCGCTATTATCATACCATTACCTAACAGTAGTTCCATGCATACCATACTGTGCTAAAACTTTATACTACAAGTATGTTGTTCAGTAACAACAACGGTATTGCAAAGACTGAATCACTTCATCAAAAAAGTGTTATTCTGGGAAGAATGAAAAGTTAATTTTATAGACCTAAGTAACGGTATACCACAAAAACGCACTCCACATTTCTTTTGCTCTTGAACAGACATACTCAAAAAGCAACTGAGACAAGAGATGTTTGCTGCTCGGCTGTGATGGAGAATTGTAATACAACATGCACCCTGCAGTTAGCTGGTAGGAAACGTCAATTGCCACTGTATACTGAATATGTATCACAATTGGAGACGAAACTTAGAATGTAAAGGGATAACATTTGTAGAGAGGGGTAGATACAGTTTGTAAGAAATTATAACTGATTCTAATTATCTGACTATATTTTTTCTTTCGTATTCAATGACGATACGTTTATCTTGAATATAACACACACACACACACATATATATTACCCGTTTAAGGAGTAAGCGCAGTTGTTGACAGAGGGCACTGCAGTCGTGTTTATGCAGGAATAGACCACGTGACACTGCTATCTACGAGTGCAAAGGCGAATGGGACGTGGGACGCTGACAGTGTACAATGTCTTATATGACGTCACGTGTACCAAAAAAGCAGAGCTTCCTGATTCTTCCGCCTGCAGAGATACTTTGAACGGGTAATATATATATATATATATATATATATATATATATATATATATATACATACATGTTACCGAAATGAGTGCAGATTTTTTGTGTGCTGGTAGGGAACATCCATACAAGTAATTTAACACGATGAACCTTGGGTCGAATATGCATTGTTGTGGGTGTACAGAATAAAACGTCATGTAAAATTGTTGAACACATTGTTGTTTATTTATTAATTCTAAGAAAAATGGAAGGTATTACATGTTAAGAAGGGCGAAGAGGGGGGAGAGGGAGAGAGGGATATATATATATATATATATATATATATAGAAAGAGAGAGAGAGACAGAGTATTTAAAAATGCGATAAACTAGCACGACCACTGCCATAGAACCATACGAGCGGTAACACCGCAAATAGGTAATATCAACCTAGGTAGGGTGGAGTACATTTACGAACACACATATCCCTATACTGGCTGGATGATCATCTACCTCTGCGATTAATACATGTGGATGTGAGGCCAGCAGCCAGTTTAGTTTAATAGCAATAAAACATCTTATTTCATCTGGAATTTAATTCAACCGTAAACTAAAAAATTCAAAATACATTATGATTTTCAGTAAAACTAATCATAATACTATTAACTTAAAAGTACTCCTAAACATAAATAACGTAGTTTTAAATTCTCTGTTACCTTCAGTTACAGTTAAATATAATAATTGCTCATTTATCAAATAACTTATGACATACAAACTTGTAAAGTAAAATAAATGTATAGTGTTCAGATATATTATAAATTTTTGGTAGAGAGAGTTTATTGACAGGCAGCTCCTGATTTCAAGTGGCAGTAATTTGCAACAACTGAAGACTGATACCGTGAAACAGAAAAATCCTGTAACAACTGCACTCGCATCTGGACCAGATATTTGCAGATCAAGATTCACTTAAGATAAATGTATTTTTGAGTACAGAAAAGTCTTGAAAGTGACTGCTTCGAAGCGTGATGGAACCGTATTTTGGGTTACTGATTCTGAACTTAAACGGCTGCCTCAGGCTTATGAGCAAGGCATGTAACCACCGATCACTTACTTTCGAGCAGAATTCAATTGTGAAACTTAAGAACGGACCTGTTAAAGAGTGTCGTACGTAATTAGAGGTCATTCAATAAATTACCATCATCATCAACAATCATGGATTAAGCCCACGTGGCTTGTTCCGGTATCATCCATTCTCATTCAAAAAGTTGAATCCATCTCTTTTTCGGTCTACCAACAATCCTGTCTTCTTTTGGTTTGTAATTAAGTATAATTTTTTCTATACGTTCATCTTTCATTCTTTGGACATGTTCTTTCCAGTTTTTTTTCATTCTTTTATATTTTTTAAAAGTTTAAGAATGTTCAGCTCACTATATCTTCACTTCACTATATATCTAGAAGTTTGCAGCCAGCTACATTTCTCAGAAATCTCATTTCAGCTGCTTCTATGATCTTCTCTTCTCTTCAACCCAAAATTCATAAACATGCAACAGTAAGGGAACTGTAACTGCTTTATAAAATTTTACTTTTGTTCCTTTTTTGTATTTTTAAATATTCTCTTAATTGTGCCACATTATTATATAATAATAAGTAATGCATTCTATATGTAATGTACTTAATTTTGTTTCTCACTGAAGGTTTATTTTATTACAACACCAAATATAATATATTATTTTCCGATTCATTGACTACATGTACCTTTATTCCACATAGTCTCCATTCAAAATCTATGGCCTTACCCATCTACATATCCGACCGATCAGTTCACTGTACCATTCAGCTGGTCTCGCTGTCAGTCACATCCTGACGTCCCCCATGGTTTGCTAATCGTTGTCATATCGGTTCCTTCGTATAGCATTCTTCATTTAATTTGTGTAAATTACATATTTTTCTGTATTTAGTAATAAAGTATAGTAATGAGTCACTTATCTGCATAGCGGACCGACATATTTAAATAAAGGAATTAAAAATGTGGGAATTGGAATCAGAAGGTTCACTGCCACATTTACTAAGGCTATATTTTCATTCCAATTCCGAATAAAGTAAGTACCATCTATATATGCGAATTTCAATTGCCTGAATGTTATTTTGCTATCTAAGTTGAGGCCTTGTTAATAGTCTTTTCTCAAAATGTTTCTAAACAAATCTTGTAATAGCTAGGGACAGAAATGTTGTCATATAGGTTCCTTCGTATAGCATTCTTCAGGGTGCCAAAAAATGAAAGTCTAGAAGAAGCAAGATCCGGGCTCTAGGGCGGATGAGAGAGGATAGTTAACCCATGCGTTGTGATCTCTCGACTGGTGTCCATGTAGATTTTGGGCCTCATGTTATCGTGCTGAAGGAGAATTTGGTTAACATTTCTATGGGGATGAACACAGATAAATAATTCCTTCAACTTCTTCAAAGTCCTGACATAAACCTCTGAGTTTATTCTTTCACCAACTGTTAATGCGTCAATCAAAATAACTCTTTCAGAATTTTAAAATAATGTGGCCATAATATAGCCGGCTAAGGGTACACTAAAAATGTGATACCTTATTGGAAAATCGACGACGAAATAATTGTCTTGTAGCCAGCCTCGCTTCACTAGCACCTCTAAGACAAATAATACCCCTGACTCTATTTGCAGTTGAGGTCGAATCAACTACTGGGACATGTTGCTGACAGAATATTTAGCCCAGTATAAAAATCATGACCCCGACAGTAACTGAACCTGCGACCTACTGGTATGTACCGTATTCCCTTAACAATGATATTTCAGTGTGCCCCCAAAATATTATTACAGTTCAGAAATCAAAACTGGTATCAACTTTATATAAATTCCCAATTTCTAAACATCTTAATAATTTCATGTAAATAAAATAGACAAACATTTATTTACACATAATTCTAACCTTTTAATTGACTCTGTGCCGTGTCCAATATACTGGTTTAATTTATTTTTCATAGATAGGGTTTTTGCTGTTGCAGTCGCTTTCCCACTCCTAGTCTCCACTTGTTTCTATCAAATACATCCTCTAAATTTAGTCCTCTGTTTCTCATTCCTTTGAACGCCTTTTCCCTCCACTTAGATATTGACCTCCCTCTTTTTATTACGCATGACGTTGCCAGTTTAAGATCTTCTTCTTCACTCCTTCTCATCACCTGTCCCATATGACATTTTTCCGCCATTTTTGACAATCCCGAATTTCTTCTCAAATAATCAAATTCTATGTCAAGATTTTTTTCTTCATTCATTCCATAATGCACCGTGTTTCACTCCCATAGCAGGGGACTTTTTGTACCATACTTCTATCAATCAATTTTTTTGTCACTTTATTGAATCGATTAATGTTTGATATAAGTACAAAAAGTAAGCATATATTATTTTAATTTGTGTAAATTACAGATTTTTCTGTATTTAGTAATAAAGTATAGTAATGAGTCACTTATCTACATAGCGGACCGACATATTTAAATAAAGGAATTAAAAAATGTAGGATTTGGAATCAGAAGGTTCACTGCCTCATTTACTAAGGCTATATTTTCATTCCAATTCCGAATAAAGTAAATACCATCTACCTACGCGAATTTCAGTTGCCTGAATGTTATCTTCGTATCTAAGTTGAGGTCTTCACGATAGTCTTTTCTCAAAATATTTCTAAACAAATCTTGTAATTGCCAGGGACAGAAATGTACGGTTCCAATTAAAATTATGCTATAACATTAATAGAGAAAATATATTGATATCAGTGTATATGTGAATCTAGATACGTTATAATAAATATGGATATAGAAATAAATCAATATTTGAACGAAATTATATGAATTGAATCATATTTTTGGAAGTTTCAGCAAAAGATCCCACGGTAAGGTAACATAAATACAATTACAGACGGCCAGGTTCAGAACGATGAAGAGAACATATGCTTAGGTTTTTACAAATCCTCACGTAAATAGTAATTGAATAGATAAACTATTCTTAAAATTTACTATTCGGAGAAAACCCAGACCGTTGTTGAGGACACTCTCTTAGCGCGTGCGAAAATTGAAAATTATGGGCGTTAACTAAAAGTAGTAGTAGTAGTAGGACTTTATTAGACAAAAAGTAAGATATTTACAATATTATTTACAAATATGGGTCGCACGGGCAGTACGCCGTACGTGCTGTTGACAGTCCGTTACAATAAAGTAATAATTGGTACTAGTGTAAAGAAAAATAAACAACAAAAAAAAGCAATAACATTACACTTACATAAAGAAAACACAATAATATTACAATTAAATAATAACACAATAGCATTATACACTGAAAAACATTAACATTACAATTACATAAAGAAAACACAATAATATTACAATTAAATAATAACACAATAACATTATACACTAAAAAAACATTAACATTACAATTACATAAAAACACCATAATATTACAATTAAATAATATCACAATAGCATTATACACTAATTAATTTATATATAATTGTTAATAATTAATGGTATTGCATTTTGATAACATATATTTATTCATGAATGAGTGTTGTCCTTATTTTCCGCGTTTTGTCCAGACATTTACCCAGGTTTATCCAATTTTCTGGATTTACCAATAACTCGTAGCATTCCAATCTTTCCCGATTTGAAATTAGAAATCTTTCCGGTAATAACTGACGGCTCCAATATTCTAAATCATTACATTTTCCTAATATATGTATCTCATCTTCAAAGTTCCCGCACATTGGATATATTCGCATATCGTGATCGTGCTAATTTTTAGAAATTTCCATGCCACTAGCCTAAACCAAGCAAGCCCTGATCTCTCCTTAAATCCTAGGTAAGAGCATAACGCCTCTCAAGTGTATGTAATACTCCTATGAGGAATAAAGTTTCAAAGTTAATATATACACTTGAGAGGCGTTATATATATATATATATATATATATATATATATATATATATATATAAGGATGTAATATTCGAAGAAAGAATGAAATCACGAAAATATAAAGGACTTTATTATCAGGTTTTGTAGCGCCCGCATCGTTTTGCATCTCTGTTTATCGCACAATGTAGAACAAGTTTCGCGCTGTTAATTATTCCAAGTTCAAAGAAAGGACTTGTAAAGTGTCGCAATTTTAACGATAAATCATTTAAGTTAGATTATATGACTCGATTAAGTAGTGTTCGTGGATTTATTGTTCCGACTAAAACATGACAACCTGAAATGAAACAATTTGTTAACTGATTTAATTCTTCTAAAGTTTATTTAAACAAAAAAGAGAACAATAACTCATAAACAAACTGTGTCCTCTGATTCCATCCAAAACTCCTCTGACTTGCATAAGAAAAGAGATACTCGTTGCTTCTTCCCGAAGTATTAATGAACCCGACCAAGCTAACGAGCTAGGGCGCTATTAATACACAGTATGAAATGTGTGCCCCAAAGTGGCCACCAGCATTAAGTGCTCAGTATCCTAACTCAGTAACATTTAGACGAAGCTCTATGAGGAATTGATTTTAGCCAATTTAAGGATTAATTAGAGTGGACCTATCTCATACGAATTTATGAGAGCTCACTCTTTGATTTTGCAACTACTCTGACGTCAGAAGCAAGTATAATTAATCTCACCAACCAATACAAATTATTACTATGGTCAAGACATGTGACATGAATGGTGAATGAAGTAGAATACTTATATAAACCATGATTTCGGGGAGGTAAATTATACAAGGGATGAATCAAAATCACTAGCTCAGGGTAAGGATGTTTTTGAAAACCTATGTCCGCGCGGCCACGAACCTATCGTTTAGATAGTGCCAGTGCGTTTCTTATTTAAACATGAAAATATAGTGTGGGTGAAATTTTGTCTAACTACTTTTTCTAACCGCTGAAACAAGATAAAGTCTTAACTTTTATTATTAAAAGTAGATATTTTTATATAAAATTGTTTCGTATATGCTTAGAAATGTTACTATATTTTTATAGATAGTGCAAATTTAATCAGAATAAATTTTGAATCTACACAGTAATAACACCCAAATGAGAAGCTACTTGCGTTTGTGTGCGATTCAGTTAAAGAATTTCATATATAATGAAAATAAATTATAAAATTAAAGTTAATGAGAGAAGGAAAACAGAAATTTCAAATTTAAGAGCAACTTTCAATTAATTAATACAAAGGCGAAAAAAAGGTTAAATTGATAGCAAACCGAGAAAGTTAAAGTTAAAGAACAATATATAAAACAAACTAATTTATAATTTTGAAACATCTAAATAATAATTTTAATTAATTTCTTAAATCTACCTAAGTTTAGGTTTCTTAACAGAAAAATATATGAAAAATGATATAGGATGAAAACTCTTAGTAATATAAGTTAATGACATTCTACCGTTGAAGGTAAGATTGTAGGCCAAAAGGTGAAAAAGAAAATCAATTTCTGTTGTTTTTTTCGTAATTAAATAGTATGTTCATTCCTGAACATTTCTGTATATGATTATTTACTGAACGCCAATTATAAGTGCGTTAATTATTATTTTTTTAAATTAATATCATGCTTTAAACCTTGTTTTCTCGAAAGTGAAACGTTTTGAACATTTGCCCCATTATCTCAGGAACTATTAGAGATATTTATATACAATTTTTACAGGCAGTAAACTTAGTTGTACCATAGCTGTGTAACCACATCATGATGATCTCTTGTACAGATCCCCACTTATGAGTTTTTAAAAGTTATTTTTTAAATAAAAAAGAGACTAGTGGTAAAAAAAATTATATAGGATACCAATATTTAGATACAAGTTTGGCTGAGGTTCAGTGATCTTTACATGCCTCATTTAATATACTGTAAAAATTTCATTACAATCCATCTAGTAGTTCCTGAGAAATTGGGTCTCAAATTGCCATGTTTTAACATTGATGGGTTGGGCCTACCATCTCACGTGAAGGTTATACAAAAACCAGAGAGAATGGGAGACTAATAATAGGTTTACGAGAATTTATGAAAGTAAATTAATTGCTACTTATGAAAATTTGGTATCTGTAATTCATGAGGGAAAGTAAGAGGGGTTTAGAATGTATGTGCGCGACGTTAACAATGTGGTGGATGGGGGTTACCAGGTGACCTCTAGTGACATCAATCAGCTAGTTCCCTAGAGATACTGTCGATGGCCGGAGCAGATCCTCCGGGAATGACCCTGCCTTCCCCTCTGCGCCCTGTAATTACACCGCGTCGTGGGAAATTTGGTAATCCCGCCACGTCAAGCCGTCACACTGTGCCTATCGTTAAGTAATTTTTAACGTCGGGACAATAGAGTCCGGTCATTCCCGGTCGATGATGGATTATTTATTTAGCCAAGAGGATATAATAATGACCATGATTGATGATATAGATCTATTCTACAGGAACCGATAAATTTCCATTATATTGATTTTCATTATGTTTCTTCTTATATTCTCTATCTCTTTTTTGCACTCTCGTTCCCCACGGGGATCATTAGTTGGATATGCTCTTCATCTACCATAAACATACATCAATTCTTGGATTCGTTCATTACATTTAAAAATACCTGTGATATTTATTTATTAGGCCTACTTACTGCTGCACACGAGACGGTTCAATCTGTATTTCTCTGTAGGAGAACTAGAAATAAAATTGTTTCAGTAAAATAAATATGCAGAACTCACACTGTATAATCACTTATCACTCGTATTTTTTAATTCTTAAAATGCATGTGTAAACATTTTAGATATTAGATTTTAGAAATTTATTTTTCGTTCTAGCTGAATTTAATTACCACTATCTCCTTGTATAATTTAACTTAATACATGAAGCGATTATAAAACTAGAACGAAAAATAAATTTCAAAAATCTAATGTCTAGAAGGTTTACACATACCGTTATGTCCACCGCTGCGGTCTAGAGGTAGCGTGCTACCTTGTCACGCAGCGGGCCTGGGTTCGATCCCTGGTCGGGGCAGTTTTTCTGGGTGAGGTTTTTATCGGGGTTTTTCCTCACCTGTAAGACAAATGTCAGGAAAACTTTAAGGCCCAAACGTTCCCCGAATTCATTTGGCAATCATCTTCAACATTATCTTTATCATTACAATATCATCATCATCATCCTTCATCGGTGTGGAATGCAACGGGAAGATACCACACCTACAATTCCCTAGTAAAGCTACAAAGCATAGCATCAAAATGCTATGATTGCACTGAAAGACCTGCCCTCGGGCAGAATTACTATGGATGGACATATATATATATATATATATATATATATGTGTGTGTGTGTGTGTCTGTGTGTGTGTTTATAGACATTAACATAGTGTGATGCGAGAAATCGGTGGGTGACTCCTGGGCTAACATGGTTCCGGCGAGAGCGAAACCATTTTTTTACCATTCTACAATCTCACATCACGATATGTGTGTATATATATACATTCCATGGCGCTGCAGGCCACACATCCACATGTGTTAATTACAGCTGTAGACAATCATCTGCAAGTTTAGGGGTGGCATGTGGTCAGCATGTCGGGTACGCTACATGTTATAGCTGTATATCAAATTGGAGCCGCTTCTTATTGTAGCTCCAAATTCCTCAGGGTGCTGGATGGGCGTCCCGTCGGTCGAATAACCGGCCGAAATTTCATTGAAAAACTTCTTTCCGCATAAGGACTGGAACCTGCGAATATCGTGTGCTTTTGCCTTTGCCTTAAACTGTATGGAAACTAGAACTCGGAATGTTAGGCATAAGAAGTAAGTTTTAATCACCTAACATACAGGAAAGAACATAAAATGAAGCCTCAATTGTACAAAAATAGGTCAAAATATATTCAACATTTACACGAAATAAAAAAAAGAAAGAAATTCTAAAAATTATAATTACATTAAATAAGAAAGTATTGATTAACATTTTGAAAAGAAAATGTAGCCTATGCTTTATTCTTCTTCTTCTTCTTCTTCTTCTTATTATTATTATTATTATTATTATTTTAATAATAGTAGAGGAAGGAGAAAAAAATTCAGTTTGAATTATTGAAAATAATATTGAATTTTATACCACAGTTTGTAAATACATATCAAATTTAAGAATTCTTACCAGCATGTTGTATAATCAGCAGAAATAACTGTCCCTTCGTATCTTAGGATTGAGTACTCCTAGTGCTACGGACGGATTAGCTTTGAACTATCCTTCGACATAGATTAACATGTAACACTATACAATCAAACTGAGCACGCGCTAACACAAACACATGCAGAATGAAGTTCAAAATAACTATAAATGATTTTGCGTTTGTTTTTATTTTGTACTCGTTAAAATTCGATTATCAATTACCTTCCCCCAATATTCTATTGCAATATACTTTACCTTAATCAATACAAAAATTAACTGATTTGTTGGTTTCTTTCAAGGACTGTCAGCAGTGATTTTCTGGGGACAAGAAATAATCATCTATTGCTGTTCAAAAATTCCAAAGTTTGAGTCACAAAAACAGAGAATATATTTATGACAAATGGATAAAAGCAATTTGTAAAAAAAAACTCAATGCACTACTCACGCCCACTAGAAAGTTGAGGGTCCCTCCATTCTAGGGCTAGAACAAATTAAGAAAATTAGATAATCACTAAAAGGTCGAACACTGTTACAAATTTAAAACTACACTAACTTACCACAAGTTTTATAAAATAGTATCTTTTTTTTTCATACTTGGGCTAAAAATAACTTGAAAAAACTACATTTTACGTCTTTTTAGGCACTCTAAAGTCCCACTAATTGCATTATTATTTTATCATGGATCGTATTTATTTGTAATTATTCCCTATTTTCCCATATCTGAAATAAATAGACCTTTAACTCACGCACTTCACTTTGGTTAAAATAATTGATATTTGTTTATTTTATTTTGAATAGGTAGATATTTAATCTTAAAATTAGGGTAAGATGTACCTTCAAATCCGAGGTCTAGTAATAACCATCAATTATACGAGCATGGACATGTGATTATGTATTTTAATGCCTGGAAATCTATGTGGGCACAAAAGATGTAACTGAGAGAAATATAGTAGCCTACATGCTAGAAATGTTATTAATTTCTCTAATATCTATTCAGCAAGCAGAACCATGCCAAATCCTATTCACTTTCTGTATTATTATAATTACGACCAGCCTCATGGGCTAGTGGTCAAGCGTTTCTGACTACTGTTCATGAGGTCCCGGGTTCGATTCCCAGTCAAACCATAAGAAAGTTTCCTTAAAGGGAATCATTCCTGTGGTTGCCAGTGGTCTGAAATTTAGGTTAAGAACTCTGCTGGTGCTTCATTATCATTTATCACCCATCATATCATCATGGTAATATAACTCCGCCTTGTAGGCGCCCAAACTTCAAAAGTGGCTTACAATTAAGCCAATGTCAGGAGAGAATACCAGTAATGTTGAAAATACAAACTGGGGCTTTGAATAAAATAAAAAATATATTATTCTTATCACTATCATTATCATTATTAAGTAATAAGTAAAGTATTCCCACTACAGGCCTCAGGAGGCCCTTGGGGTAGTGGGAGGTTAAGGCTCCCACTATTTCTAGAAAATCGGCACTAAATGTCAGCCGGGTTGTCAGCCCTGCGTGACGGCCGCCTTTACCCTAGAACAAGCGTCTGGTACTCATTTCCGTTAGAGGCTGAGTCGACCTCAGGGCCATAGTGCCGCCAGAAGGTTTGGGTCAGTTTAAAAATCCTGACCCCAACGGGACTTGAACCCTCGACCTTCCGGCTTGTAGTGCAGTGCCTTAATCACGACGCTACGGCGTGCCCCATTACTTACTTACTTACTTACTTACTCACTGGCACTATCGAACCCGAAGGTTCATGGCCGCGCGGACATAAGCTCTCCATACATCCCTATCCTGAGCTAATGCTTTCCAATCATTCCCTGTATAATCTACTTCCCTCAAATCATAGTTAATGTTGTTCTCCCACCTCATTCTTGGTCTACCAACTGGGCGCTTTCCCTCTGGCTTTCCTACAAGAAGCTTCCATGCACGTCTTTCATTCCCCATACGTGCAACATGTCCTGCCCATCGCAGTCTACGAGACTTAACTGTTCTTATTATATCTGGCTTCCTATAAAGACCATGTAGTTCATTGTTATGTAGTCTTCTCCATTCATCTGTCTGTTCATCTCTCTTTGGTCCAAAAATTTTCCTAAGAACTTTATTCTCAAATACTCGTAATCTCCTTTCCTCCCTTAAAGTAAGAGTCCATGTTTCGCACCCATATAATATAACTGGTAGAAATAATAGTTTTATATATTTTCAGCTTTACGTTTTTTGAAAGGAGTTGGGACATCAAAAGTCTCTGCAATGCATAATAGCAAGCATTTCCAGAATTGAGCCTATGTTTAATTTCTTTGTGCATCTCATTCCTATTTGTGATTATTGTTCCTAGGTATTTGAATTCAGCCACTTCCTCAAAATTTCCCTCATTTGTCATTAGCTGTCCATTTCCATTATATACTGAATTTCTACGTGTGACCATATATTTAGTTTTACTGATATTTACTTCCAGTCCTAATTTCTTAGTGTTACTCAATAGTGTGTGCGTGTTGGCCCCATTATCATTATTATTATTATTATTATTATTATTATTGTTTATGCTAATGGAATTTTATTTATTTATTTATTCACAATTGCTAATTTTGATAAATGAATATCTGACTTACGCAAAATATAGTACCTTAGGCCAGTGGCAGTAGACTAACTCTGTAAACTCTTTCTATACAACCATCCATAGTAATTCTGCCCGAGGGCAGGTTCTTCACTGCAATCTTAACATTTTTGATGCTATGCTTTGCTGCTTTACTAGGGAATTATAGGTGTGGTAGCTTCCAGTTGCTTTCCACACCGGTGAAGGATGATGATGATAATGATGGCCGGATGATTTTCGGAGACCGTTGGGCCCTAAGCTTTGTGACATTTGTCTTACAGCTGAGGAAAAACCCGAAAAAAGGCTTACCCAAGAGCCTGTCCCAACCGGGAATCGAACCCGGACCCGCTGCATGACAAGGCATCACGCTACCTCGAGACCACAGCGGTGGACGTAAACTCTTTCCTAATGTAAATATAAAAACAGTGGAATCGAATGTATAAATATAAAAACTTTGCAATAAAATTCTGTGCGGGCTAAAATAAATAATTTATACAGGCACGGTTAAAATAAATAAAATGTAATGAAACACAATAATTGGAGATTGAAATATTTAAAATAAGATTCACATTTTTATAATGTTTGGATAATAGAAACACACTCTACTATGAAGTACAGAAGGAAGGGATATAAACTGGATTTATTATGGACTATGACTATCGATTAAGCAGGTTGTGAAAACCTCGACCATGAGGGTCAGCTGGTAACAAATCCCTGGACCTCAGCTCACAAAAAAAGCATTTTATGGCTAAAAAGTCTGTCTGCGGGCAATAAATAAGTCCTACAGTCGTCCACTGCGCCATGTTATTCCCCCTCAAAAGATCCAGTTCTTTTATACTCTCTGCCCTCGCTAACTAGGGCATAAATCGCACACTACACAAAAAGTGGCCTCGACCAATCCACGCCAGAAGTCTAGATAGCTTTTGTTATTCAACTTCCAAACGCAAATGTTTTACTTGCCTTGTCATTCAAGATTGAAGGGAAGCAGAGTTAACCTGAATGGTTACAGTTTCAATCACGGGGAATTTAAATCTGCTTTCAATTGAAAAAGAGAGTCAGCTGAACAAATTGAAGATCAACTTTCTCCTCTGGTTTAATCAATAAACATTGAAATAATTTCAGAATCCGGATCACCTAGCCGCAGGGGTAGCTAAAGCTCTAAAAATAAATACGATACAGAGAGGCATATTCTGTTCATGTAAATGTATCTTTGTGTTCTAATACCATTCACTGCACTATATATGTCTCGAGTTCTGTACTAGGCGGATTGATCGCGTTAATTTGGTCGATTTTCAATTTACGTACCACTTCAGTAGACCACCTTACGTATATGATGAATTCTTTTATTGTGTACAGAGTGGAGTGTAGGATGAATTTATGTTTATGTTTGTGTAGTGTATACAATGCCTTGTATGAGACAGGTTGATGAAGATAATGAAGAACATAAAACCCAATGCCGGCACGTGACCTACTTCTATCGAAAAGAACAAAGTGGCCGCCACTCTTAACGCCCCACCCAACGGACGAGTCGCTATTAACAGTACTACAAGCCTATTCAACATAGCCTGTGGAAATGTGTACAATTCTATGTGAGTTCTGATGTACAATCATCGCTTCTCCAGGTCCGAGATTGAAAATTTTGGAACCAACTAAATTTACTTTATTTAAGAATTAAAATGTTAACCCCGCCGGGATCGAACCCGGGTCCGCTAGTCAGAAAGCAAGCATTCTACCACTTGAGCCAGCATGGCAGACCTGTTCAAGTAAATGTCCCGATAAGAAGAACATTGAACAATGTTCAAATTCTGGCGGTTCCGGAGGGATATTGCTGCTGAAGTATGTATACCGGTATTTTTCTGTTTTTTTTTTCTCCGCTTCTCCCGTTCCCTGGATTCCATTCCACAAACTATCTTTATTGCCCCTTATTACCCACTTCATTTCTCATTATTGATTTCATATCACCCTTCATTTCATCTAATTTTAGGGAAAATAGTTTGGCACTAAAGTTGTTGAATATATCAGTTTGCGGGGATATAGGAGAGTGCTGGCACATGAAGCCAAGGCTGAGCAGTACATAAAGGGCAGAAAGACCCAACGGGAGACTAGTAATCCCCCACTCACGCCAATAAAGAATTCACGGTAAGAGTCATGCGAGAAGAACCTGGTTTATCGGACATACAATACGACCTAAAACTTATACATCACCGTAGAGTAGACTGCATTCCTACTATCCATAATGTACAGGCCGATAGATCTTTGAGTTCGCGGTGCTCAGGCAGTCTGCTCGCCCAGTCTAAATAAAGAACTGAAAGAACTACAGTGAAGCAGTGCAACAACTTTTGTATTAGCGAGTTACTAAGCAGTGACGTTATAAGTTCTCATAACTAATGCCACGAGTGATTTCCAAATCATTTTGGAGAATTTGGAAATCAAGAGTGGTATTAGTTAAAACTATTTAACGAATAAAATTAAGCTGTTTACTCAAAATATATTATTTAAATATAGTTACCGGTATTTTAATATATTTATATATTTAATGTAAACGGCGATGTTTGAAAACAAATTAGAAATGTTAGGTTATGTTCATTCACTGCAACTTGATCATATTATTTATTGCCAGATAGGATCGCAATATTGTAAGAATGCGCCCTAGTGGGGAAACAATGAAACACATCAACATTATAGGTTATTCATTTATTTCTTTAGTAAACAACTCAGTACAATCAAGGAATCTGTTCATTATTTGCTATATTCAATGTATTTGTTGGAGAAAAATAATGCTCCGTGCTGTTCAAAATATTAAAAATATCAGAAAAGCAGGAGCTGATAAAGAGGAGTCGATAAAGAGCAAAGTGAAACACGACTGTCATTGCCTGTAAAACAAAATTCATTGAATCGTGATTAGTCTTTGACTACCATTTGGGGCATGCATTAAATAGTCATTAAAATATCTTAAATAGATGCATATATTCATCCAAACACCAAGTCGAGTACGGGGAAAACGAAAAGGACCATGGAACATGGTTATAATTAAATTTAGATCTCTAGCAATGAAAAAAATTAAGAAATGAAAAATTTAAGCTCAAATTAGTATTTGAACCCGAGACCAATAACTTTATACATTAGTGCGATACCGGTTGCACTACTCAGGCCAAGAGGTCGAAGTTTTTTTTTTTTTTTTTTGCCTTATGTATAATTTTCTGTCACGGTGGGCAGCGGGACATCCCCGTAGTACCATCTGACCGCTTCTAAAACAACAAGGAATTTTTAACGATAATATTTTACTTCATAGCAGTAACGATTTTCATTATTTCGATGTTATAATTAAATTTCGAATATTTAGCAATGAAGGCCAATTATTATTTGAGAATATAAATTAACTACTTAACCAGGATTTGAATCCGGGACATCAAACTCTATAAGTTAGTGCAATACCGTCTTCACCATTCAGGCATCCAGTACAAACACTGATTATTCCTTTTCTTATATATATTTTTTCTAGTAGAATATCGCTCTTAGTGCCATTTTAAGGCTTATATACAAAGAAAAAAATTTTTAATTATAATGCTTTACTTTATACTCGTTGCAATAGAGCCACTCTTTAATCCGATGTTATTATTAAATGTTGATATTTAGCAAAGAATGTCAAATATTAAATTAAAAGAAAAATTAACTCCTGAACCGGGAGATGAACCCGAGAACCTAACTTTATACATTAGTGATATTCTGTCTTCGCACACTCAGGCTACCAACGCAAACCTTGCTATTTATTTCCTTATATATATATATATATATATATATATATATATATATATATATATATCCACCGCTGTGGTCTCGAAGTAGCGTGCTGCCTTGTCATGCAGCGGACCCGGGTTCGATCCCCGCTTGGGACAGTTTTTCTGGATGATGTTTTTATCGGAGTTTTTCCTCACTTGTAAGACAAATGTCAGGAAAACTTTAAGGCACAAACGGTCCCCGAAATCATATGGCCATCACCATCATCCCTACCATTATTATCATCATCCTTCACCGGTGTGGAAAGCAACGTGAAGCTACCACACCTATAATTCCCTAGTAAAGCTGCAAAGCATAGCATAAAAATCCTATGATTGTACTGAAAGACCTGCCGTCGGGCAGAATTAATATGGATATATATATATATATATATATATTGAGACAACACGGCCTGATCTAAGAATGAGTTCAGGTATACTTTTTATATACCTGACACTCACATATCCCATGCATGTTATGTATATATATATATATATATATATATATATATATATATTTATTTATTTATTTATTTATTTATTTATTTATTTAATGCAACTTCATATATATTTACACAAAATTTCCAAATGTTACTTTTTGGTTACTTACTGTTTCACTGTACACATACACATTTCTCTACTAATTAAAACTCTTCTTCACAATAATTTTATAATTCAGTTCTTCACACACGCAGATGCCTTCACTTAACACATCTATTTGTGTTCATAGTAGATCACTTTTCCTCGTCCACAATTAGAACATAGGATGTTGATTGCCAACACGGTCTACTTTTGAATCCTTTTCCTAATATTCCGCTGGGGCGCTGGATTTTTATAAAGGTAAATTTAGTTATTACAACACATGTAATCGGTGAAAATCAAGTTTATTTTGCGCTAACTTACTACGTAGATACAATTAAAGCAGGACCAAATGTTTGAATCAAAGTCCGTTCCTAGGACTAGAGGGGTCTCGAAGTGTATTAACTTCGGAACAGGCAGCACGTGGCCCTCAATAACCACGTAAGTTTGATGAATTCCAAAACTCACAAAGTTCAATTATCACCTTCGATGGCGATCAACCAACAGTAAAAATGGAGAATTCGTCAATAGCCAGTTGTAAGCTGGGGGAGATCCACCTCCCACGAATCTCTATACAATTACTTAGTAAGGACTACCGTCCATGATGACAGTGCCTAACGCACACTGCGAGAGCCTAACACACAATGAGGAAAAGTGTTGTAGTTATCTGCCAGACCTGAGCACAATACGCAGACGTTGGCAACAGTATACAACAAAAATGCTACCAACACAACTCAGCGTTACTGTATTCAGGTGCCCACAATCGGAAGTCAGACGAACTACATCATTAGCGTAATAACCGACGGCAGGTGTCTGCTATTACCGACAGAGAGAGCGATTCTTGTCACAACACAGGACTTACGATTCACTCGGGATTGACTGACTGCCATATCCTCGCCACCTTCGTCTATGGAGTCTGTGCGAGGGTAGGAATAATGTGGACGCCAGACTAAACCTCTCTCGAAAGGAAGTCTTGAGAGACTGATTCTTCTAGAGTTGATGGGTCTGGAAAATAATTATCCACAAAGCATGTCTGAAAATGTCGTTTGGAAGCTATACATGACTCGATACAACTCCTATTAGAAGTTCTTCCGCCACCTGCGTAATTTAAAAGCGGTAATTTTATTAAATACTAGCGTACCCGGCAGACGTTGTCCTGCCCGAACGTTCAATTCTCATGTCATGGGCGGACGATAAAAATATGTAACTTTTTTACCATGAAATTCAGAAATTAGGACATAATTAGATATTATTAAATAAGTTCGCTAGAAAACCTCTTACAGCCTTCTGTTGTGGCTCAAGAAGTGTGAATGATGACATCACATAGTCATGAACATTAGAATTGTACCCTCCTTTGCAGATAAGCTAAGAACCGTCATATAACAATTATATTAGAGTGAAAAAAAAAGAGAAATTGATGAGAGTGAGTCAAAACAGTTCTTTTCCACCCCCAGCTAGATTTCATTTCTGACCCATACTGGCCGACATTCCATAAGAAATAATTGTTCCCCCTTGGAGACTCGAACCAGCGTAAGTCCTGTAGTACTGCGCAAAGACTTCTTGCCTTAACCACTCGACTACGGCGCGAGACCCTTAGTATCAATGAAAGACAAAAACTGTTATTGTGAGTTATCCGTAAGAGATAAGGGACTCTTGGTATCAATGAAAGACATATATGGTTTTTGTGAGTTATCCGTAAGAGATAAACATTTGCTGTCGAGGACATTTTTGTAAAGCTTTTTGAGATATTCTGTTCTGTGTACATTAATTTTGTGTATTTCTTATGGTTTAGGTACCGTAAGCCATTTAAACGTCCAAAGAGCTATTTTTTTCACGTGTTCCACTAAAAAGGGCGATTTTTAAGGGTGTACGAATTGAGTATCACAACTCTCTAATAGTCTATGTTCATCCCGGGAATCTCCTGAACATTTTGCAAAAAAAGCCCACCACAATCGGATCAACGGTATGGCCGCGCATAAATTACGAACAAACAAATATACAAACAAACATTAATTTTTATATATAAGATTAGAAATGTGTCATATTATTATCAATATCTACCTCTACTATTATCCATAAGTAAATGTCCTGCTATAGCACTGATTTGATGTAAATACGTTATATTGCAGGAAGTTAATAATGTAAGGCTACGCCATATAATAATTCGGAATAAATTATTCAAATCAGAAATGAATTATGTAAATAAATTGAAACAATATATATATATACCAACTTTATAAAATGTACAATATATAAATAGAATACCTGAGATCTCGTTCTTCTCAACTTTGGATGCAGCATGAGAACCTGCTTAATGAGAACTCGCCTAGTGATACCAACCCGCTGTACAAGATTATCCTCACGAACAATCAGTACCGATTTACAAACTGAAGATGAGCATATGCTCCGAAGTACTCCACATCCTACATTCAAAGTTGAAGAATACTGATATCTCAGGTATTCTATTTGTATATTGCAAATTTTACATAGAAACCTCAACGGTGTTTCGTAATAAATATTAAAAGTATCGTTGCCAACTATATTCATTCAGTCTTAAATAAAATTGTAATACGTAAACTTATAATTAATCCTGTAATTCCCCATTCACTTCTGTTCTCTTAACTTAATTATATGAATAACCTTGGTGATGTACGAGTTTCTTGTGGGACAAGGAGTATTGTATGCCCCAAAGTTGGGTGGCAATATGGGATAAGATTATGGGTCAATCTCAGGTTTGTTTGAATAATAAAGGATTTGGTGAGCGCCGGATTTATAAAGGACTTCTCCGGTTTACTGGGGAACTTGGGTACTCGGTTTGCTCAGGTTTAAACATCGGCAGGCATGAGGTTCTTATTCAGGGATTCCACGAGGACTTCATCGGGCAGAATTAATTGTGTCGAATACATTGTGTTGAATATAATTTATTATGTCTTGAAATACACTCGAATTGGATAACAATGTACATGTTTTAATTATATTCCCTCGCACTGACCTCGTAATCGGCGGTTTGCTATCTGTCCCGAGAACTGTTACGCCTTTATTCACGCTCTTTTGCGGACACTCTAATTTTATCTTGAGGTTAATAAAAATGTTTTTGAGTCCAGAAACTCGAACTCTTTCCGCGAAAATTCTAAGTCCTTAAATTCACGTTACCAATGGTCACCATGCTGCCAGTGTTTGATGATGACGTGGGTCAGGCCTGGAGCACACGTGTCTGAGGTTCGTCTCCCTTACCTATTACTATATCGACCTCGTGGACTTGAGATCAGCGCTTAGGCACACGTAACAAATGATATGATTGGTTAAAATAGCCTTATGGTATAATCTGAGAAGGTATAACAATTTTGTTATTGGTGATTTTGCCGTCGGAGGTTGGGACCTATCCGTGCTGGCTTCACGTATAAGCGGGTTACAAATTTGTTACTTAGTTGTTACGCTAGAGTTTTCTCCCTTCCCACAACGTTTTACTAGCGCTGTTTGTCCCTTGTTGAAATCCCCGCTCATAAATTCTGTTATTGTATTCTGACTGTCAACGTAGAGCTGTTAAGTTCTTGCCTCACAAAAGTTTGCCAGTTAAACCCTGAGAATAAAGGGTTTTGTCAACATTCTAACTCTTTGTGTATGTGTCGGTCACTTCCGCCTTCACAAAATAAAGTGTGGCATTACCTGAGTTCTCTCTACCTTGTTAATGACTAGTCATTTAGTTCCCATTAATGCTAATTTCGTGGGATCATTTTATTTTCCATTTATCATTTCATAATCGTATTCTACTCGCTTTCTTGATTAATTTAAGTATACTCATGACCTAAGTCTGACAACTGCTTCTCTCAATGATCTTTCTGATTTTTTATGATTTTAATTGCCTGGTATTGGGATTTATTAATTTATTCAGTTACTCTATGCAGAGGAGGCTGAATGAATGACTATTTACACTTGTCACTGGTCTAGAGGATCATGAACTAAAACCCGATCGGGGTCAACGCATTAATAATACGCGGAAAATTCCGAGACACAATTACTCAATGACGGATTTAAAGCCACGAAAATAAAAGCCTCCAATATATACCATAGTCACCTAGTAGGTTTCTGTTTGAGACAATGAGCTCGCCGATATCTGTAAGGAAATAAGCATTACTAAATTAAGATGATCTTGAAGAAGATATCCGGGCTGTTGACCGTGGTCTAGACGCTTGAATTTCCCCGACACGACATTTCGCCAGAGTCTGAGTCCGGCATCCTCAAGGGTTGTCTTGAGACGATCTCAAAACAACTCTTGAGGATGCCGGACGCAGTCTGGCGAAACGTCAGGGAACTTCAAGATACAATACCACTGCCAACAGCCCGGAAATCGTCTTCAAAATCTTCAGAATAACTCCGGCCGTGAAAGCCTAAGTCAATATATTACTAAATTAGTTTAGATCTATGGCAAATAACTCCCGCAAGGGAGACTTTTCCCCACAAGAATATCTAAATGCACAATTTTTTATCCTGCTGGAGGAAACGAATTAATCCTATATCAGCAGCTATTTTGGTTTTTGGGAATCATCCTAATTGTAACTGAATTCGGATTAATTTCCCAAATTACGGGAATAAAAAGACAATTAAAAAGGAGACTATGATCTCTTTACATTTTATACGTAGGTAATTCGCTGGTATTATCGAATCTGGAGATTCATGGCCGCGCTAATATAAACCCGCCATAAATCCCTATCCTCAGCTAAAGTTTTTCCTGTCGTCCCTCGAATAATTTACTTCTCTCAAAAAATGGTTAATATTATTTTGCCATGTAATTCTTGTCCTACCTACTGGGTGTTTTACTGCCGGTTTCCTTATAGGAAATTTCCATGTCCCTCATTAATTATCTATTCGAGCTACAAGTCATTCCCATCGGAATATACGAGACTTACCTGTTGCTATTAAATTTGATTTCACATAAAAATCGTTTAGCTCACAGTTATGTAGTCCAGTCTTCTGAATTCGCCTGTCTATTTATCTCTCTTTGGTCTATAAATTTTCACAAGAACTTAAATTTCAAATATTCGTAATATTTTCTTCTCTCTTAAATTCTGAGTCCACGTTTCCCATACATATAAAATAACTGAAAAAATAACATTTTATGTATTTCTGTTCTGATTGCAACAACTACAGGGGCATATCATTACTTTCAACTTCGTACAAAATTCTAACAAATATATTAGTAAGCAGACTTACTCCCTATATTGATGACATTTTAGGAGATCATCAATGTGCATTTAGAAGAAACAGGTCTACAACAGATCAGACTTTTAGTATAAGACAGATTTTAGAAAATAAATGGGAATATAGTGGTACCGTACATCAACTATATGTAGACTTCAAAAAAGCATATGATTCAATTAAGAGGGAGAAGTTATATAGTATCCTGCTGGAGTTCGGAATTCCTAAAAGTTAGTTAGACTTATACGAATGTGTCTAAATGGCACAAAGAGTAGGGTGCGTGTAGGCAAAGAGTTTTCGGACACTTTTGAAATCCAGAATGGGTTGAAACAAGGAGATGCACTATCTCCTCTACTATTTAATTTTGTACTAGAGCATGCCATTAAATCTTTAGAGAATGAGGAAGGCTTACAACTCAATGGTATTAATAAGCTGTTAGTTTATGCTGATGATGTAGTACTACTGGCCGATAGCGAGGAGATACTAAAGGCCAACACGCACACACTATTGAGTAACACTAAGAACTTAGGACTGGAAGTAAATATCAATAAAACTAAATATATTGTCACACGTCGAAATACATTATATAATGGAAATGGACAGCTAATGACAAATGAGGGAAATTTTGAGGAAGTGGCTGAATTTAAATACCTAGGAACAATAATCACAAATAGGAATGAGATGCACAAAGAAATTAAACATAGGCTCAATTCTGCAAATGCGTGTTATTATGCATTGCAGAGACTCTTGATGTCCCAACTCCTTTCAAAAAACGTTAAACTGAAAATATATAAAAATATTATTATTCTACCAGTTATATTATATGGATGCGAAACATGGACTCTTACTTTAAGGGAGGAAAGGAGATTACAAGTATTTGAGAATAAAGTACTTAGGAAAATTTTTGGACCAAAGAGAGATGAACAGACAGGTGAATGGAGAAGACTACATAACAATGAACTACATGGTCTTTATAGGAAGCCAGTTATAATAAGAACAGTTAAGTCTCGTAGACTGCGATGGGCAGGACATGTTGCACGTATGGGGAATGAAAGACTTGCATGGAAGCTTCTTGTAGGAAAGCCAGAGGGAAAACGCCCAGTTGGTAGACCAAGAATGAGGTGGGAGAATAACATTAACTATGATTTGAGGGAAGTAGATTATACAGGGAATGATTGGAAAACATTAGCTCAGGATAGGGATGTATGGAGAGCTTATGTCCGCGCGGCCATGAACCTACGGGTTCGATAGTGCCAGTGAGTAAGTAAGTATGTATTTCTAGTATTACATCTTTCAGAGAATTTGGGATGACAAGAGTCCTGTAATAAATAATAACATGCTTTGCCTGAATTTAATATGTGTTTAATTTCTTTAAGGACTTCATTTCTGTCTGAGCTTAATATTCCGAAATATTTGAATTCAACCACATCAAAACTTCCTTAATTTGTCATTAATTGTCCATTTCCAATCTATAAAGACTTTTTACGTGTTACCATATATTTTGTTTTATTGGTATGATAGAATGTGTATATTGGCCCTTAGTATCTCCTCGTAATCTCTTAAATAATTCTACATCATCAGTTTATCCCATTTAGAACGAGTGCCCTATGTGTAGGACACTCAGACCTCTCTTATAAATACTGCTATTATTTTTAATCTCATAATTTCATTTATTTCTTAGAGAATTTATGAACACACATTCACCACATAGGGTCAACACGCACACTCTATTGAGAAATATTAAGAAATTGGAGCTGGAAGTAAACATCAGTATAGTAAATGAGTGGACACATCTAGATATACAATAGGCCTGTAATGGAAATGGACAGTTAATGACATATGCGGAAAATTATGAAGAAATGACTGAATTAAAATAGGAACAAAAATTACAAACAGAAATAAGGTGCACGAAAAATTAAACACGGGCTGAATACTATAATTGGCTTATATTTTGCATTATAGGGACTGTCCTCATCTCAACTTCTCTCAAAAGAAAACATTTAACTTTTATTCCCCCAGTTATATCATATACATACAAAAATACTTGTCCTATGCTATGAGGGAGAAAATATGACGAATAATAGAGAATAAGAAGTTTTTTAAGAAACTGTATGGCTCAAAGAGAGATAGGCAAATAAAGAAGTCTGCGTCTTTATGGGAAATCAGAATATAATAAGAACCGTTAAGTTTCGTAGACTGCGATACGCAGGACAGGTTGCAGGAATGGGGAGTCAAAGAGGAAAAACCAGAGGGAAAGCGCCCGTTAGGTTAATCTAAGAAGGAGGTGGGGAAAATATTAACCACGATTTAAGGAATGTCAATTATATATTAACTCATGTAGAGATGTTTGGAGAGCTTGAGACAGAGGCTATGAACCTACGGGTTTGATGGTGTCGGTGAGCTAGTTAGTTATTCTCATTGGCAAAGTTTTAAAGCAAATTACAGCCCACACACGTTCGTGGTGGAACGAAGAAGCGCATATTGATATTATCTTTTTCTAATTGAGATTTCCTTAAAATATTCAAAACTTACTAATTTATGTGAAATATAAGATGTGTTGTTATATTTGTTATATCTTTGTAAGAAACCCAACTAACTTCAGAATAAACTCAATTGCTGAAAGCTGCTGATATATGCGAGATAAGTAGAAAGGAACATAATTACTTTCTGCATAACTTGTGAGTTAATGTCCAAGAGTTTTGCATCGAGTTGGAAGTGTGCAATGGCACATGAACTGCCGGTAACACGTGACGCCGCGGTGTCATTCAGTTGTAATGTGTTTGAGGTCTTGCAGGTTCTAGAAACCGTACAGCACCCCAGAGACACGTTGCTCTACTCTTTCTGTTATTTTGCCACAATCTCTTTGTTCGCAGTCTAAAAGTTCAAAGTTCAATCGCAAATATTTATCACAATTTAGTTTATTTACGAGAATTATCAGCATGGGAAATGTAATTCTACGTAAGATACGTAATTTGTACAAATAAAATTAACTACGTAACTTAGTCATTGTACCATAAAATACGATGGTTTATGGTCGCGCGGACATAAGCTCTCCATTCTTCCCTATCATAGTATAATTAATATGTATTAATACTGTCCAGTATAATTTACTTCCGTCGAATCATCTAATTATTGTTCTACCTGCTTCCTCTCTGATTTTCCTTCAGTATGTTTCCGTACTCCTCATTCGTGTTACATGTCGTGCCCATCGTTATGTACGAGATTTATCTTATTATATCTAGTTCTTCTAATATATAATGTAGCTGAATATTATGTAGTATTATCCGTTCACCTATTTATTCGTCTATCTTTGGTTTAAAATATTGTTTCCAACTTTATTTTAAAACACTGGTATTGTTTGCTTCTCCTTAAAGTAAGATACCATGTTTCGAATTCATGTAATATGACTGGAAGTATATTAGTTTTAGACTATATATTTTTAGGTTCACTTTTTTGATAGAAGTTGGGACGACCTGATTCCTTGTAATGTTAAGTAGGTTAGATAAAACCTCAAAATACACCTATCTCATAGTCAGTAATCGAATAAATACATTTTTCACAAAACCACGGAAGAGTTTCCGTAAAATGTGAGTTAAGTGCCTACTCGCTAATGCTCTACAGTAATAACACAAGTACTGTCTATCGTTATGGATAAAGAGATCTTCAAAACTCCTCAATAACACTGGTCAACATGATTTTTGTCTCATGAGTACCAATAGATGTATTTAATGCAGTTTTTTTTATCGTGTTTTCAAATATGTATTCGGAATTTGTACATCACCCACAGTTTTTTCATTTCAATTCGAAGTAATGGATTTAAATAATTACTTTTTAATAATTTTTTTCGTCCATTTATTACCTTGGCGCAGTGAGCGATGAGCATGGGAAACACTTTCAGCAGGAGATATCAGCTATGGAAAAGAGATATAAAGAAAAATGGAATCCTAATATGCTGGCCGATTATTATTGGATCATCAAGAAGGATGCTCTACAGGCGAAATATAGCATAAAAATGTCATTTCGTATTTTCTAGGTGAGTCCGAATATTCGAATATTGTGCAGTTAGGAATGTAGAAAATATTAAAGTGTTTGAAATTATAAATGCCTGTCTCTCGGAAACCTTGCGTGATGGAGAAAAACCGATATCATACTTGAATTCAGGAGAAAAATATTATCAGAATCACATATTTTTCTTTCGGAGACAAAACAGTTAATTTTTTTGTTGCTCAGTGTTACCAGTGATGGTATTTTACTGTCTTATAGGACGTCATTGTAATTTTTATAGTTGAAAAAACAGATGTACAAAATTAAACTTTTTTAATCCTGAGAAATAGAAATATCCGTCTCCAGACCAGTTTTTCAAGCTATTTATGATAATACTTTTATTTATTTCTTTTTTTTTGAAGAACGTAGAATTTTTACTGTGCAGTATACTATACGTTATTACAGCAGGTTATTTTGATATCCGTAAATAAATCTAAGATTCAAAACATGATACAATTATATCTTCTGTGGTTAAAATGTTGTTGACTTCCCCTTTTCTTGGAAAATAAGAAAATAATCTTTCAAGTATGTTTAGAAATGGGTATGTTAAGGTGCTTCACGTGACATGAATAAAATCTAATAAATTGTTAGTACACTACGCGTATAATAATAATAATAATAATAATAATAATAATAATAATAATAATAATCGATCCAGGTTGAGTGATGATACCATTCATTTCGTATTGCGTACCTTTTTCAGCTACAATGTAACTAGTCATTGATGAATTACTATAATAAAAGTAATCAATATGGGATTATACCACCGAAAAAGCTTAAAAATCTAAATTTACGGAAGTAAGGCTGGAATAAATCGGTACTCGGTCTTTACTTTTAAATGTTCTGAATCTGTTTTACTTTGCATGCAGATAGAGAGAGAGAGAGAGAGAGAGAGAGAGAGAGAGAGAGAGAGAGAGAGAGACTGATTGCAATTGTATGGATATTGGGGATGACGTAACATGCTCTCCCTCTCTGTTTATCAGATTCGCACATCTGCCTAATAAAATGTTAAAGCTTCTAAAATTTGTATTCTTGTTGTATCTTGTAAGCCCATGTTTCCCTTAACAGAGATTTAGGCGCTCTCCCCTTACAGGGAAGAATTTGAACCACACTAATTTAGTTACACTTGTTTTCGTATAGATGTCATTTGAGTGGTCCGTGGTCAGCGTTCCGCCTCATACTGACATCTACGAAACCAAGGTAGTACTAGGACGGGAAAATTCGGTATATTTTGCTTAGAGGCCTTTCATTCAGGCTTAAGGATTTTTAACGAGCCTGAAAATCTTCAGACTCGGGACCCACGGCTTAAAGTCCTCCCGGAGGACTTGCTCCTTGGATTTTTCCATCCTAAAAAAAATCCATCGACCCCGGCCGGGTTTTAACCCGCGACCATCGGGACCAGAGGCAAGGAGCATGACCTCCAGTCCACCGCGGCCGATTAAAATTTGTATTAAAATAAAAAAAAATATTATTTTTGCACAGCGGAAAAAAAATTATGAATATATAGGAAATTATGACTTCCAAATTGCTGATAATCTTCCTGGAGTAGTTTGAATTCCTCACTATTTAGGCCCTATATAATACGAGGTAGCGTGCTGCCTTGTCACGGAGCGGACCCGGGTTCGATTCCCGGTCGGGAGAGGCTCCTGGGTGAGGTTTTCTTTCGGGGTTTTTCCTCACCTGTAAGACAAATGCCAGGAAGCTTAGAGCACAACGGTCTCCGAAAATCATCCAGCCATCATCATCGTCATTCTTATCATCATCATCATCATCCTTCACCGGTGTGGAAAGCAACGGGAAGCTACCACACCTATAATTCCCTAGTAAAGCTGCAAAGCATAGCAAGAAAATGATTGCAGTGAAAGACCTGCCCTCGGGCAGAATTATTATGGATTATATAATATTTGTTACAACAAATATCTTTCATTTGAAATAGTTTATAGCCGTAGGGTCATATGTGTGATAGCTTGTCAGAACAAAGGTTGGATGTTTCTAGGCTAGTTCATATTGAACTAAGTGAGGTTCCCTTATATTCATAGGCAAATAAATAATATAATTCACTATAATGTACAGATAGGTTTCGTAATATTATTCTTCTACAAAGCTAGTAGTTCCAAAAGAATGCAGCTTACGGATAAGATTCCGTATAAGACTCAATTTTAAAACATCCCCTTTAATATACCGTGGAGTTTTCTGGTAAAATAATTTACTGAGGAGAGAGAATCAATTTCTTAAAACAGGAAGGGAGGAAAATTGGTTTGATGTACTTAGACATCCAAAGCTGGTACGGCAAAATTTTTCCAAGTTTGTTTGTGAGAAAATGTATTCTTTCATCAGAAGCCTTCTGTTCTGCTAATCGTGTGATTCGGCACAGAATTCAATTTTGTTCCTAGCACTCAGTTCGCTAGAGAGAAAAAACAAGATCATCAATTTTACTCGTGAGGTGATTTTGCAACTGATGGCTTCTGGAATCGGCCATCTCATTTCAGAATATAACAAAGCTCTCTCTGCTCAAACTCCTGATATTATAAAAACGAATCTGATAAAGAGGGCTCCCTGAGTATTCGCCCAGATGAAAGCTATTTGTATGTGAAAGAATTTTCTTCAACTCCATGTAATTTGTTAAAATCAACAGCATTTTTGCCACGGTTATCATATATTAAATAAAAAAGAGTATTATTGTATTAAATGACAGCTTATTTGAATTGCCTCTCTCTCAGTTTAACAGCTGTGCATTAAAAATATGATAATAGTAGACATTCTTTTCTATGGTGTTCAAGCCCTAGGACAGGTATTTCATGCTATGCTTTGCAGCTTTATTGAGGTATTATAGGTGTGGTAGCTTCCCGTTGCTTTCCGCACCTTGGGATGATGATGATGATGATGACGATAATGATGACGACCAGATGATGGTTCCGGGACCTTTTGGGCCTGAAAGGTAACTGACATTTGTCTTACAGGTGAGGAAAAACCCCACCCTGGATGCTTGGTTTGACTGGAAATCGAACCCGGACCAGTTGCGTGACAAGGCAGCACGATACTTCGAGACCGCAACGGTGGACTTAGTAAACATCAATAACATTATTTGTTTTTATTTACAAAAGAAAGTTTTTTTTTTTTTTAAATTGAGTTTTACGTTTGATGTATTTTAATTCGTTCGGAGTCAGTTGCAAAATTTATTAGGTTACATCTTAAAAATGTTCTTAATTGGGAGAATCATTTACATTTTATTTTAAAATATCCCTTATTTTAAATTAAAATATTATTTTATTGTATGATAAACATTTAATTCATTTTCACTCTTATTTATTATATACATAGTCACCTTGTGGTTCCGTTTCGTGGGGTTATGCTGCTTTTGTAAGTAGAACTTTTATTATTCACAGTTTTTAAATTGAAATTAAGAGAATCTTGTAAACCCTATTTTTTTAAAGTATCGAATCTTAAATATCCCAAATATTTTATATACAACAGTATATTACCGATCCACCGTTGTGGTCTCGAGGTAACGTCTAGCCTCGTAGACAGCGGGCCCGGTTTCGATCCCCGGTCGGGACAAGTTTCCTGAGCGATTTTTCTTCGGTTTTTTTCCCTCAACAATAAGACATATTTCGAGAAAATGTGAGGCCATAATGGTCCCTAAACATGATCTGCTATCACAATCATCCATATAATATTCGTCATGTTTAGTTGAATGAATGAGTGAATTATGTGCCATCTCTTAAAAATCGTATTGTCTAGCTCTAGGACGTGGCCCTGACAGTACGCTGATTACCTGTAGAGGGAGGTCCTCCGTATCCTTATGTCACCAAAAATTGCATGAATGTGATTCAGAATAAAAATGCTCTCCTGAAAGGTCGTGTCATTTTAAGGCCCGGATAGTGTGGGGCATTTAAAATTCGCCTACAGAGAGATAATAAACCAAAGGAGAGAGAGATAGAGTCTATCGTCAATAAAGAATAAGGAGTAGATTTTAAGAGAAATGGAGAATTCTATGACTACAATATTCGTTATAGATGTAAGGACTATACAATATGAAAAGTCTCGTAACCACATGGGTATGATATTTTATTTTGAGATTTAAGTAATTTACACATTAACATTTTAAAATAAAGATCAGGAGTAAGGAATTTATTAGACAAGTTATATTACTCTGTACAAGAATGAAACATTTTCAAATGTTTATATGTGTTTCTACTGTAGTATTATTTAACGAAGCAGAAATCTGCCTATATTCAGAAATGAAAAACTAACCATAAATCAGATACTTTATCACACATGTTTACAGAATACAATTTTGAAATTGCCTCTCGTAACTAATTCAAGAACAAAGTTATCAAAATGAACTAATTAAAAATTGTAATAAATCCTGTGGGTAAATCACATTCGAATGGTATTAAATACAAAATTGGTACCTGGTAAATCAGTAGTCCTCAAATAAATTATTAAAATTCGTTTCATTTAACGACCAAATTAGCTAATTCGATCAGAAAACAATATAAAAACATTAAAATCGCCTTTAAAACTAATAACAACTCAACAACACCATATCCAACAAAATAGAAGTAACAAATTAATACGAAAATAAAGGCGCTTATAAATTAAAGTAAAATAATTGCGACAGGTTCTACTTAGGTACAACAACAAAAAAATTCAACACAATATACTCTAAACATTTCAAAAATTGTATTAATAACGAACAAAAATTAAGTTTGGCCAAACACATACGACAAAATCGATACACTATATCAGTATTAACCAGAGAGTATAACAACAAGATTAGCATCCTTGAAGACATAGACATTCTAAAAGAAACAAAGAATACACACCCACTCAACAAGAACACTCCCGCAGACCTAAACCCGTTGTACCAATTATACAAGAGCATCAGCACCAGGTAAAATGCAGAAGGTGAAAAATTGTTTTTGAATGACCTCCATATTGGAACTACTTGATGAAGTTCAATAATTTAGTTGAAGACGACTGATTTACCAGGTACCAATTTTTTTAATTACTATTTTATTACATAATCACAAAGGAGCTTTAAAATTAATTTTAAAAGTGTTGATTAATCATATTTGTGTTACCAAATTAACTGAGGAACTTGTTGTGTAAATCACCTCATTTAAAAAAAAAACTTATTTTAAAAAACAATTGTTTTCGGAAAAGGAATAACGACAGATTTTATTTTAGTTTTGAATGTAACCAATCTTTACATTACTTAATATCCTCCTAATATATTTTAACATTTAAATGTCTGCTAGACAATCAGCTGTATTAACACATTTTAAGGACACAACTGATTTTTTCCACTAATTGCCTTTATATTTCCTCTTCAATTCAGAGTTAGGTTTTATTAAGAGGATGGGAGAAGAACAGAATGACTCATTTTGTATAATTAACGTATAATTTATATTTATGATCATAAATAATGAAAACAGGCTATTGTAGATCTGTTTAATATTTAACCTATATATAGGCCTGACGAAATTAAGGAATATATAGACAAAGTAAACACTGACCTCAGACATATATCTTTATGGTCCAGACAATATGGGCTAAAACTAAATGTAAACAAAACGCAAGCAATAATTTCGGACATTCACGACTGTTACACTCCATAAACAATGGCAATATGCCGGCTGTCATATTACATAACGAACAAATTCCTTATACCGACGTCGTTAAAAACTTGGGACTTTACTTAGATTCAAATTTAAATTGGCATCTAGAAGTAAAACAAACATCTAAAAAGATCTTCTCCATAATGCATTCCCTAAAGCGTCTTAAAAATGTTCTTCCTACAGCTCTTAAAATAATTTTAATTCAAACCTTAGTGAAGCCGCATTTTGACTATTGTCACGTTCTACTAACTGACATAAGTGACGGATTGTCGGACAAACTGCAGCGTGTCCATAATATGTGTATCAGATTCATATTTAATGTTCGAAAATACGATCACATTTCTCCATTTTTCCACGAATTGTCATGGCTACATCTAAAAGAGAGAAGAAAATCGCACTGTCTAATTCTCTTATTTAAGACCCTACATACCTTGATTCCCGAATTGTCATGGCTACATCTAAAAGAGAGAAGAAAATCGCACTGTCTAATTCTCTTATTTAAGACCCTACATACCTTGATTCCCAATTATTTATCATCTCGTTTCCAGTATCTATCCTCAAACCACAACTTAAGCACAAGATCACAACATAGTCTCTTGCTTAATATACCGCAACGTAGGACATCACATCACTCCATGTCATATACTATCATCACTTCTCGCAACTGGAATTCCCTACCACAAGAAATAAGGGGCTGCCGGACATTGGCAATTTTTAAAAGAAATCTAAATTTATATTTGCTCTAAACTCGACTTCATCATTACCCAGAGTAAGCTATATATATTAATTGGTGATTCTCGTATAATTTATCATATTATTATTATAATTGTTATTATTATCATCATCATTATATTATTATTATCATTATTATATTATCATTATTATATTACTATTATTATTATCGTATTATTATTGTTATTATCGTATAAAAATGTTGTTTGTACATGAAATTTACATTGCTACATGTAATGTATCTTTAACTCTTTATAATTAGTATAGTGTATATCTATATTTGTCAAATATTTATTTGTATTTGTGCTGGTTGAGTGGAAGAGAAGACCTTATGGCCTTAACTCTGCCAGAATAAATAAAACATTATTATTATTACTATTATTAAAAATGATGTGAGCCTGTCTGTCTCTCCATTATGGACTCAAAAAATACTTGACCGATTTGATTGCGATTTTTACCATCATTTAGACTTTTTTTTCTAGGAAATTAAAAGTATATAACATATTACCGTACGTACAATAGTTCCTGATCTAAAAAGAAAAGGATATCGGTGCACTAATAATATCGCATAACCATAACAATTACACCTTATTAATGTACACTCTTACATAAAAATAATGAGTCATCCGCATATTGAATCAACCGATCGGGGAACTTCGTGAGCGCTCGCAGAAGCCGTATCACATCAACACGATTTCAGCAATTGTACTGGAGGTTTAACAGACGTTATCTGTGTTCGTAACCTCACGGGGTCGATTCCCGTTCTACTTTTTTAAAAACTGAATGTTAGAATAGCTTTTCGCCTCTAATATAGTTTCATATATAAATTTATATTTGAGTTTTATGGCTTTAATACACAAATAATACACACAAAAACATAAATTAAAACCTTCTTCTAGTACATAAATGAGGAAAGAAAATAATATATTCTAAAATGAAACTTTAACAAAAACAAAATCAATATCGGGTATCTGAACTCTCAGCATCTATTACCACTCTCAATCTGCGGGGCATTGAGATTGTCTTGTGCCTATAATTTTGTGTGTGTGCGCTGAGCCATGGTAAAACTCAATATGATTCATTTCAAACAAATTTGTTAGAGGCTGTTGCTTTTGTGCAGACGTCTGCACCACACAGTCTATTGAATGCAATACAATGAAATTACCTAGAACAAACCCGAAATATGGTCAATATAATTCTTATAATAATGGCATTAACATTGATTTAATTCAAATGTAAAAATATGATGCTGCATTTAATTCATAAACCATTTTAATACAAATATCACGAGAAAAAACTGTATAATTGAGGACGCGAACCTGCGACCTTCTTTAACAGAAACAGTGATTGCATGCTTTACCGCTGACCCAACAAGATACGTAGGAGGGTCTTCAATTCATGCCATTTAACACAGCAGCTCAGGGACTGCACAATTATGACTAGTTTCCTAATTTGAACCCAGCGCTTTGCCGAGTAGGACTTAGAAGAATTGTGCGTTCAAGAGATGACTACTTGTTTTGTCTAAGAGTGTACAGAGAATTCAATATCTGAAGAAAAAAAAACAAAAAAGTGGTGGTTCTAGTAGTCTGCCGCTCTTACACAGCCGTGTGTCCGACCAGGGAACATGACATAGAACTTACCACTGCCCTCCGTAGCCGAGAGACATCAGTTATGGACCACGGCCTTATAGCTCTCAATCTTCTAATACTTATTGTTTTGTAGTACACGTACAGCGTTTTGTGTGCGTTAAGCAAGTTAGGACAGTTTCTGTAATTTTCTTAAACCTCGTTCATGTTATTCCTTCACGCGTATAAAACGTGTTTTATCCTGTTATTTATCCTCTGTTAGTTTTTAATATTTATTTATTAATAAAATAATTTACATAAATCATCTCTATGATTTGTACATTATCACAATCATATTCTTTTTGTTTTTATGTTTCATTTGACATAAAACTCGAGTACATTATTTTGTTCTTTCCCTTTCTTCTTATTTAATTTATGATTTCTTTCTAATCATTTTAATTTGAGATGTTTCTTTTACTTTATTATACTTCAAAATTTATTCTCCTAATATATAAATTTAAAAAAGTTGTCCTAAAGACTTGTGGCTATACAATTGCTGTAAAATATAGTGAGTTATTTAATAAACCTATAATATAAATAAGCTTCTGCTTCAGTTTTCACATCTGCTAGACCGTAGTATCAAGAGTCCGTTCATTCAAAACCTCTTCTAATGTGATACAGTACATGCGTAGGTAACTTAATAGTTTATACATCCCAGTCCCTAATCCTGTTTATTAAAATTCTTCTTCTTAAATGCCACTACATCCCAATAAGGACTTTCGCCTCCTTAATGAGTCTCCTCCATACATCCCTCTCAATAGAAAGCCTTTTTCAATTAATTGTTTGACACTTTTTAACATCCTGGCGCACACAATCCCACCATCTATTCTTGGTTCTTCCTCTAAATCTCGTTCCTTCAGGTTGTGAAGAGAAGATTGGTTTCACCTTCCAATTATTTGACATCCTATTAATATGTCCAATTCACCTCAAACGGCCAAGCCTTATGTGTGAGAAAATAACGAGATCTCCTAATAATTGTATTAATTCTATATTATACCTTCTTCTACACATGTTATCTTCACAAACTGCTCTCAATATTCTTCTCATTACCTTTCTTTCAAACATATTTTAATGATTACAGATATAAGATTCAAGTACCCAAGTTTCAGAAACATAAGTAACAATTGGTCTAATTAATGCTTTATATATATATAATATATATATATATGTTATAATTAAATCTTTAACATTGAGCAATGCAAGCTTAATATGGTATGATAAGAAAAATAAATGCCTGGACGGGATTCGAACCCGGATCTCTGAGTCTGTACCTCAGCGTGATATCCATTACACTACCAGGCGAATCCAATTCAAACACTTATTTTTCTTATATATGTATTATACTCTCCATTATTACTAGATGTCGCGAGAACACTGTCTTCACTGCCATCTAGTAGCTGACTATATCAAGTAAGCAAATTAAAGAGAATATTTATTTAACTTTATAGCAGTGACGCTTTATCGATGTTATAATTAAATCTTTAACATTGAGCAATGCACGCTTAATATGGTATGATAAGAAAAATAAATGCCTGGACGGGATTCGAACCCGGATCTCTGAGTCTGTACCTCAGCGTGATATCCATTACACTACCAGGCGAATCCAATTCAAACACTTATTTTTCTTATATATGTATTATACTCTCCATTATTACTAGATGTCGCGAGAGTATAATACATATATAAGAAAAATAAGTGTTTGAATTGGATTCGCCTGGTAGTGTAATGGATATCACGCTGAGGTACAGACTCAGAGATCCGGGTTCGAATCCCGTCCAGGCATTTATTTTTCTTATACCATATATATATATATTGATTTTGGTGCATCTAAAAACAGAATGACTCTTTAATATGGGAATAAGAACTTGAATAAACAATATATTTTATATAAAACGAATACTACGTGATCATAGTACAGTTAATCTAATTTCATGCTTACCTAAGGAACATTATTGACAATTTTCCGTGATTACCCGATCTGTTTTCAAATACAGTAATTAAATAACCTGTTAAGTTACATTCGATATTGAAAAACGTTCCGTCTTTTTCCGACGCAAAATTAATCCCCTTGTAAATTGAGGTCATCAATCCACTTTGAATAAATTGAGAATATTGTGTTAGCTTCTTCTACATTATTGTCTTTCTTCCTGTATTAATAGAAATTATGTACCCAAATCAGTGAAACTCTTTTACTGCCAAAACATTCATGAAATTCTGCAGAACATGAGACAAAATATACTGACAACTTATCTGCATGAAGTAGTTAAACTGTGTTGTGTTATAGTTAATTTATTAAAATTAGGTTGGAATCTTGCAGTTTATAAAAGCTTTAATTAAAATAAAAGCCTTCTGTTCTCCTTACTTCGTCATTATGACCGTTGGATTCATTTTTGTTTACTAATAACACAGGTATTAGTTTAATCTAACTGACACTATCAATCTCGTAGCTGCAAACCGTGCGGACATAAATTCTCCATACATCACCATCCTGAAATAATTATTTTCGAATTATTAGTTGCATAATTTACCTCCTTCTATAGTACTTTCCCATTTCCTTCTTGGCTAACTTTCTTTGGGTTTAACTTTTAATTATCCTATAACAAGTTTCGAACGGAGATGTATCTAATTCCTCTGTTCATATTTTTACTGACCCACTACTACATATTCTTCTAAAATTATGTTTCTAGGATCATATCTCTATGATTTAGACATTTCCATAAATCTCGTTAAGGAGGTCTCATTCTGAGATCTATATAGAGTATTATAATAAATCTATAAAATTGTAATTCAGTGTAATCCATGCTTGCGTTTATTGAAGGTTTTACTTTTATGATGATGATGAGTGAACTCTTTTCGACTTAGGAGGTATTTCTTTTAACCTAACTTTCCGTATTTGGCCTTTGCAGTTCTGATGACAATGCTGCAGCCTGCAGAGGAAAATTAAGCTTGAAAGCCCCTCAATCACAAACATGGTAAGGTATCATGAGGGAAATACCGATATTGTACGTGTTCTCAGTACCTAAAAAGTATTGGATAATGTTGGCATCTCCGCTACGAATGATTTCTTCTAAGTACCTGTTACATTTATGGCCGAGGAAACTACATGTTGAGTTTTTGCCTAGTTTTCTACGTTGCCATGCTGATAAAAATGTGTTCTGTTTCGTCCTGATGCTTACAGTTACTCTATTAATGTAGAAATGTTTCATATAAAATTATATTTTTTATTGTACTAAAATTTGGTATACTCTAATAACGTTATTTCAATATTTCACATTACAAATCGCTGAAAATGATCTTATAATCATTCTGATATCTGAATGATTTATATATTTTTTTTTACTTGGCCTAGTTATATATATGTATAAGAGTGTACATAAAAAATCTCATATATGCTTATTATCTGCTTGTACATTGTTCTAGAAATATTTTAAAATGTTTACATACTTTTAATATAAATATAATAAAATATAAATAGTATATAAATAACTTATATTTGTAGAAATATTAGGCTTATTTTTAAATGAGATATTTTTCATAAGTAATATAACATTTTTGAACTTTTGCTCTGGGATATAATAATGAAATATTTCCATTATTCTAAAGATAAAATAAAATGAGCGGAAAAATTGATTTAGTGGTGCAATGAATTGACATGCGAATCCTCTGATTGTTAAAGGACGAACAACTGCTCGCTGGAAAACAGATGAACATGTCAATACGAGATCAACTCCAACTCTATAGAAATGAACGAAAAAGAGGAAAAAAATCCCCCACTTTTTTCTCTATCGTTTACACCAGAACCCTCGAAGAACTGAGAGGAAATCGAACTATTTAAATGCAAATTATAATTTCCAGTTACGTGCAGGAAATGAGAGCCCAGAGCTACATATATTTGACAGGTATAAATTAGACAGAACAGAAATGAGGAAATTGAATTTGGAGCAAGCAACGAGAATTCCCTTCTACCAATGCTATTTTTTTCTTTTTCCATCTCTTGCTAGTTTTGTACGTGTGCATATTTTTCTCTTCTCCCACAGGAAGCGCTATCAATACAATATTCTCTAGAGTTTGTTACAAATGTGTGTGGTAGAATTGGTGGTTTCTGCGCTAGCGGCTAGGCTTCGTTTCCAGACTGACTATGGGTTCATGTTATTCTAGTTTCCGTTGAAAATCGAAATCTATGAAATGCTGCCAACACAACTGCAAGGAAATATTGGAAAATAGAATTTCTTTCAGAACCAGTAGATGCATTTTCAACAAGTTGTCACTAGCAAAGTGTTTAGATTTGTCACTACTTTCTTGGAAAGTTTGTTTTTATTTTTTAGTAAATAGAAATCATAACCACAGGCAGTCATTTCTAAAGTAGAGCCCCGTCACTATAGGGTGGAACCTTTATTTCACGTGTGATTAACTTAATCCTCGTTCAGTCGGATATTCGTATGGAAGTATGTTAGGGCGATACCTAAACGCCTAATCTAATCCGCCTAAGCTATTATATATGCGATAAATGAACTATATCTACGAAAATGCGAGTATATAGATAGCTAATGTAATTTGTTTGCTGGATTCAACAATTTTAATAACGTACGAGAATATAAATTATTTTACCGCTCTGGGTAGAATCTAGAATACAAATTGTGCTACGCCTATTTAATTTTGTCGTTGTTGACTGAAAATAAGACCACAAATAAATTATGATCCAATTGGTTAAAAACAAATATGAATTGCAAGAAACGCTTCTTTGACATTGTACGGTTTATGGAATAGGTCTTTGCCAAAAATCGTACCTCCACGTTCCTTTAGTGAAATGAACGAGAACGTTCCTCCAGTTGCTCACCATGAGGCAGACAGCTTTATTCATGAAAATATTGAGGTATCAAAAATAAGAAAATAGCGATGTTGAAACGTAATTGTCTTCATTTCGTAGTTAGTTTTGTTCCAAAATAGTATTTTCTTCTTCTTCATTTGTTTTCAAATCTGTGTATATTTTATATTCTTTTCTTGCGTTTTTCTAAACAATGTCGGCAATATTTGTTACAATAAATAATGTCTTCAAGATGTGGATATTTGAATCCTCAAACACCGAAGTATTGTGGCTTTTAGGCCAAACATTATGACCATTTAGTCCTTCCAAACCTTTTCAATTATGATCCTTTCATATCAGGCGGCTTAATGTTGTAGTGAAGTGAAGTGAAGAAGAGCACCACTCACATTAGGTGATGTTTCTGTGAGGTCTATTGCCACCAACGGCTGCCGTACCATACATTTGGCTCAGTGGAGTAACTGTTTACTTTCTCATCAAACAGTTTTTGTTCGTACGACAGTTGTAGAGCAGATCGCACGTAGGATATTACTGGCGTTTAGTTTTAAGGCATATCTAAATATCTCACTATATTATTTATTTGATAAACTGTTTAATGCATTGCTTTCATCATCATTATCCACGCAAGTATTAGACCATGTGGACTGTTACTGTCTCAAAGAGGAATTTTCCATCCAGCGCTTTTATCGACGGCACAACGATCATTTTCCTTAGGGGCAGTAACGAATTATAGCCTTTGGAATTCTGTGAGATGGCATTCGTTTAAGATGGGCTTTCCAGTTGTTCTGGTAGTTTCGTATATGATGGAGAATGGGTTCTACATCCAACTCTTCCATAATTTCCTCATTTCTATTATGGTCCCAGTTTATATAGCCTGCTGTACGGCGCATAAATCGCATCTCATTTGCTGTTAATAGGCATTTATCTCTTCTTTCTATTATCCATGCTTCACTACCATAATACTATTAATTATCCTCGTTTTTGTGAAATTTGTGATTTTCTCTGCTATATCAACTTCATCTTGAAATGTTAAATTATAACCCATATAATTAAATTAATTTACTCCTTCTAAAATTTCATCGTCCAAAATAATTTTGCTAGGCATAGGGTATTTCCCACAAAAGGCCATCACCTATTTTTAAATATTAATTTCCATATTATCATTTTTAGCAATTATATTAAAATTGTGTATTGTACTCTAAATATTGTTGGAGCAATTAATACCATTAGGAGACCGACCTACAAGGTAACTATATTATAGTTTTTAACCGTACATTATATTACTGTAAACTAGTACCTCAACTGAAAATCACCATGAACTTTACTACATCGATAATACAAAATCATGTGCAAGAAAGGAGGGAGTCTATGTTTAGGTTTCTATTAATTTGATACAAGAGTGTTCCGGGGACCACAAATTTAACACTACTATAGGTACGAAAACAAGATGGATTAAAACAAAAAAGAATGTTCATAATTTAGATTCCAAGTTCAAAGTTCTTTATTGGATTTATTTATTTTTACGAAATCGTTGAAGTTGATACTGAAATTTGAGGCAAATTATGATAATTAACGTTCGTAACGGTAATTAATAAATGCTAACTCAGTTGTAAGAAAGATGTTCTTCTCTAATTAAAAATATATAAAAACTTATACGGTGGGTTGTAAAATGATACTACCACCACATTATTCGAGGCTGAACTAAACTATAAAAATGGCAGAATAATTTAGTAACACTTGTCCTAAGGTTTATGTAAACTATAATGTGTGCACAACAAAATTAAATAAACAAAGATACTTCTTACTGTTTGATAATATAACCAGGATTTCAATTGACTCGTGCAAATTGATGCAACCAGTTGCTGCATAATAATACAATCACTAGTTCCATGTAAATAAATACAAGTCATATTTCTCTACTCCTGTTATTACCGGTGTTTACCGAAGAGGGCGTGTTATAAGTACACTGCAGATTGAGCGGACTTTTGGTCGTTAAAATACACAATTTTTAGCGCCCGGTTCACAAGAGTAGGAATTGTATGAACGTCACGCAACGTTTAACTGTTGTTCTTCAATGAAGTAAACCCACATAGTTACAATATGATTGCTTAACGTATAGCTCAGTGCAAGTCTCCTTGACATGAATACACGAGGTCTAGGGGTCGAACCGAAATTGAATTTACTTTTTTTAGTCCTTTTTAAAGACATCATAATGTTAGTTATGTAAAATTGATTATTGTCCTACATCTGAGGGCTGTTATAAAGCCGGACGTGGCCAATAAAAGTAATACTTGGAGTAGTACACAAAAAGTAGACGAAACAAATAAATAAAATAAATATATATACTGTGGAACTTTAATATGCTTTCTTTACATTTTGCAATCAAGTTATATTTAAAACTGAGCATAAGCAGAATTGTGCAAATTATTCACTTATCTCAAATAGCTGATCATGTCTATAGGTGGAAAAACATATCATTGTCTTGCTATTGATTTTTTCCCGTTTCACTATTACTGTTTTATATTCGTCCTATTATGCTAATTATAATGTGTAGACAGATGACCTTTTGCAGGAAAAATATTTATAATTTTCCACATCTATGTTGACGAATCTATTTTAAAAAACTACACAGGATTCGAACTGAAAACGAATAGAGTATGATATACATTATTACTCTTGCGTTAATCATCTACGGTATCGTAACTCTGATAAGGTATTTTGCATTTTTTTTTACTTTCTTGTTCATATAGACTACAAATTACGAGTAGTTTTTATTCTTGTTTTACATATTGAACGAAATAAGCGAATTTAAGCTTCGTAGACACTGCGTAGTCGAGTGAACAATGCTTGGCAGGCGCAATGCAAAAGACTTGAGAGTTTGAATATTTCAAGCGCTCATTCCTTGTGAGCAGCAATGCACACTTAGCGACAAAAAGAATGGGCCGGCTCTAGATTTCGAATATTTTAAGTTCCAAAGCTCGATTCACACGAGTAAATTATTTGCACAGTAGAGCTACAATACCTTTCCCTTCTTCCTTTGAAGAGTATTCTTTCAAGCACAATCAGCCAGCGTATGCTTAGCTCAGTGCTTAGTGGCTTGATTCATATGCAAAAGGTCACAGGTTCAATTCCCGATGAGGTTAAAATTTTTTAATTGCTAAAATGCTTTTTATTTTATTCTGTATGTCTATTCTTATAGAAAAACGTGCTAACTATTTGAAAGTATTACTACTTTTAATATATTTATTTATTTATAAACAGGTTTACAATGTAATAAAACATCTTCCTGTGCCCAAAGCTATTTTAAATTTTTATCTTCTTTCTCCATTCTTCCCTATCTTCACATTCCAATTCTTCCAGAACTAGCTCCCTCATACCTCTTCTTACATCATCCATCCATTTAAATCTAGGTCGACCTTTCCTTTCCTTCCTTTCCCAGGTGGAATCCATTCCAAAGCTTGTCTGGGTAATTTTTTCTTTGGCATCCTAAGTGTATGACCGTACAATTCTAGTGTTTGTATCTCACAAAATATAATATTGAATTTTGGAGTTTCATTTGTTGTGTGATGATTGTATTTCTGATTTTTTCTAATTTAGGATGTCTAGTTGAGCGTCCAGAACAATCCATTTCAGTAGACATAAGCTTTAAACTCAAATTTTTATTAAGATGCCAAGTTTCTGCACCATATGTTAGCATGCTTCGAATTATGGATTTATAAATTTCTAAATTGGTACCCATTCATATGTTCTTATCCCACAAAACACCATTTAACATTGTTATTATTGATCTGCCTTTTTGAATTCTATATTTTATGTCATTTTCTTCAGTACATTTTGAGTTAATTTTGATCCCCAGTTAATTACATTCTTCACATTCTTTGATACATTCCGTTATTATTATCATTATTATTATTATTATTATTATTATTGTTATTATTATTAGTATTATTACTACTATGGATGATGGCCAATAAAAATAAATAATAATAATATGTTGTATTATTTTCCATCATCCATGGGCTATTATTATACTGGACTTGACATACACATACTTTTTTTTTTATTTCAAAGGTGAAAATTTTTCCTCACTAATACGTGATAACAAAAGTAAACAAATAAATAAGCTATATTATCTTTTTATTACATACATTTATAGCATTATTATTAAAACGTGGTACTGCACATACAATTAAATTTATACTGGTAGTTAATAGTGTTGTAGAGTTTATAAACGCAGGAATATTACTTAATATAGTGTAAAGTGGACTTATATTAAGCGGCAGGAATTAAATGTTCATAGCACCTTATAGGATGTATTTTGCGAAAATACAAATTCATAAGAAAAACATTGTTGAAGGATTCGAACCGTGGCTTTCATACATATTTTGTCTCATGGTAAGTGGTTTAAGGATCTACGCTACTCGAATATCGGGTACCACCTCCCTAAACATAGGTTGTACTTTTACACTACAAATGAGAGTTTAACTTTATTTGAAATGTCGCAATAGAGTAATATTGCATTTGTCGAACACTCGGTAAATATCTAGAAACATGTCTCCTTCACTGTTCTTTACTATTTAAGACGATTAAAACTAAATACAGCGTGTTTAAAACATTTAAATATGCGTTATCTCGCGAATCACAGCCTTAGGTTTCGAGCATGCGCAGTGGGCCATAACAGGGACTCTGCTTTTGAAGTGGCTCATTCTTTTTGTCACTAAGTCTACATGTGTATTTATGAATATCCTTATGCTGGAATGTTGTGCTCTTAACAGTAGTTTTCTTTGATGTGTGCAAAGGTAACCAATCAAACCCCATTGACATTACTATATTCATGAAGACTAAACTTCCTTATTATTGGCCTGAATATATCTCCCCTTACTTTAGCATTGAAATCTCTCCAGACAAATTTCATTTCATATCGTGAAAGACTATGAAATACGCATTTGATTCCTTCATAGAACTTATCCTAGAGATTGTCATCCATATTTTCCGAGGGACCATGCATATTTACCATTACAAAGTCATGTAATTTGCCCTTTAGAATTTTCTATGATATCCTATTGCAGACAAACTTAATATCTCGGATAGCGGAGAGGATCTTCCTTCAGACTAAAAATCCCATACCGAATTCAAACTTCGCTGAATCCCTGTACCTAGTTATATTAAAATTTTTAGCGACTTCGATGTTATAATTAAATTTTTGACATTCAGAAATCCAAGCTTAATGTGACATAATAAGAAAACTAAATGCTTGGACGGGACTTGAACCCGGATTTCTGGATTAGTACTCCAGAGCGCTATAAATTACGCTATCAAGCAAATATATTACAAACATTTATTTTTCTTTATACATATTCTCTATTACGAGAGACAGCGGGAGCACGTTCTCCACTGCCAACTAGTAGCTGCTATAACAAATTAACAAATTAAAGTTAATATTTTTACTTTATAGCAGTGACAATTCTTTATTTCGATGTTTCTTTTTACATTGAGCAATGCAAGCTTAATATGACATAATAAATAACTTAACTAACTCACTGGTAATATCGAACACGTAGGTTCATGGCCGCGCGGACATACACCCTCCATATATCCCTATCCTGAGCCAATATTTTCCATTCATCCCCTGTATAATCTACTTCCTTCAAATTAGAGTTAATGTTATTCTCCCACCTCATTCTTGGTCTACCAACTGGCGTTTTCCCTCTGGCTTTCCTACAAGAAGCTTCCATGAACGCCTTTCATTCCCCATTCGACCCACATATCCTACCCATCGCAGACTACGAGACTTAACTGTTCTCATTATATCTGGCTTCCACTGTTATGATGTCTTCTCCATTCGCCTGTCTGTTCATCTCTCTTTGGTCCAAAAATTTTCTTAAGCACTTTAATTTCAAATACTCGTAATCTCCTTTCCTGCCTTAAAGTAAGAGTCCATGTTTTGCATCCATATAATATAACTGGTACAATAATAGTTTTATATATTTTCAGTTTAACGTTTTTTGAAAGGAGTTGGGAAGTCAAGAGTCTGTGTAATGCATAATAACACGCATTTCCAGAATTGAGCCTATGTTTAATTTCCTAGTGCATCTCATTCCTGTTTGCGATTATTGTTCCTAGGCTTTTGAATTCAGCCACTTCCTCAAAATGTCCCTCATTTGTCATTAGCTCTCCATTTCCATTATACAGGGTATTTATACGTGTGACTAAATACTTAGTTTTATCGATAGTTACTTCCAGTCCCAATTTCTTTGTGCTATTCAGTAGTTTATGCGTGTTGGCTTTTAGTATCTCCTCGCTTTCGCCCAATAGTACTACACCATCAGCATAAACCAACAGCTTATTAATACCATTAAGTTGTAGGCCTTCTTCATCCTACATATTTGATGACATGCTCTAGTACAAAATCAAATAGTAGAGTAGATAGTGCATTTCCTTACTTCAACCCATTCTGGATTTCAATAGTATCCGAAAACTGTTTGCCTACACGCACCCTATTCTTTGTGCCATTTAGACACATTCGTGTAAGTCGAACTAACTTTTTAGGAATTCCGAACTCTAGCAGGATACTGTAAACTTCTACCTCCTCATTGAATCGTATGCCTTTTTGAAGTCTACGTATAGTTGATGTTCAGTACCATTATATTCCCATTTCTTTTTTAAAATTTGTCTTAAGCTAAAAATCTGATCTGTTGTAGACCTGTTTCAACTAAATCCACATTGATGATCTCCTAGAATGTCATCAATATAAGGAGTAAGTCAGCTTAGTAATATATTTGTTAGAATTTTGTACAAAGTTGAAACTAATGAGATGCCCCTAGAGTTGTTGCAATCAGTTTTATCTCCTTTCTTATAAATTGGTATGATAATCGATTCTTTCCATTCGTCTAGAAGAGCTTCTTTCTTCCAAATCATATTAAGCAACTGGCATATCTTGTCCATCAATTTTTCTCCTCCTGATTTTATCAGTTCTGCTGGGATCTCAACTGAACCTGAAGCTTTATACAGCTTCAATTTTTCTATCGCCATTTCAACCTCTAATGCATTTAGTTCTCGGATTAGCATTTTTGCCGTCTGTAAAGTATCCTCTTCAATATCCTGTTCTGTATGTACATTTAATAATCGATTAAAGTAACTTTTCCATCTATTTAATATACTCCAGGGATCTGCAATCATATCTCCATTTTCATTCCTAATTATGTTTGTTGTAGCCTGAAACCCTTTCTTCTCTATCGTAATTCCCTGATATAACTCTCTAATGTTCATATTTTTGGCATTCATTTCTAGATATGGGGGACTATTTGACCATCGGAAAATTGTACCTCAGTTGAACCCGTGTCCGCATTTATTGACGGTTGTATTTTTACGGTGAAAGATCGTCACTCTTTCGACCAAGGTACGTTTTCGTCTGGATTATCACCTTCGACCAGTTTGGCATGGGTAACCCTATCGGCAGCAATTACTACCGCCGGCATAGCTCTCGGGTATCATTTAAGCACGCAAGACACTCCACCACGACAAGGTAAAGATACCATGGAGGGAATATGATATAATAATAAAAATAAGTAATAGTTTTAAAAAACTAAAAGAACACGCTTTATTAGAATACTAAAAAATGAAAAATAATTTTAATTTCCAATACGCTTGGGATAAAATAAAGTGGTCAACAAAAAAAAATCATCTCCAACACATATAGAATAAAATTAGAGTTATCAACAAAAAGAAAATAATTTTACCATCAAAAGCGTGGGGTGCTCTATATCAATTAATATATTTGATAATAAACAGATATTGGAAAAGTAAGCTCTCTAAGAAGAAAATGTAAAAATAATAAAAATCACCCCACGCTTTTGATGGTAAAATTATTTTCTTTTTGTTGATAACTCTAATTTTTATTCTATATGTGTTGGAGATGATTTTTTTGTTGACCACTTTATTTTATCCCAAGCGTATTGGAAATTAAAATTATTTTTCATTTTTAGTTTTCTAATAAAGCGTGTTCTTTTAGTTTTTTAAAACTATTATTTATTTTTTATGTTTTTGTTTCAATATTTTACAGAATAAGTTAAAAATGAAAATATCTTTAAATTCGATACTATTGTAGTATGGGCTAATAGTAGTACTCTTCTATAAAAAAAACCCTCCCAGCGGGATTTGAACCAGGGACGCATGGATTACTGAAATTATATACCACTAAGAGTTCACTGCTCTACCAACTGAGCTCTTACAGCGATTGACTAAAAACTCGACAAGTCCGCAACCTATTATAGCAGTTTTCATTTTTTTTGATTTTCGGATGATTCTGGCCAGGATTTTTGAAACAAAATATGAAATTATTGTATTGTCACGGGTTCTCTACACGTATACAAAGTTTCAAGTCGATCCAATGTTTCTAAGTGGGTGAAAATCACGTTGAAATATTCCGTTACATTGATACAAAAACACTTTTTTTGATTTTCTGATGATTATGGCCAGGATTTTAGAAAATAAATATGAAATTATTGTATTGTCACGGGTCCTCTACAAGTATACAAAGTTTCAAGACGATCCGATGACTTTAAGTGGGTGAAAATCGCGTTGAAGGATTCCGTTACATAGATAGATAGATACAGGTCAAGCTAATATAAAGCGTGTAATAAATGCACGTAGTAATCCGTGAATTTATGTAGAGAAGTTGGAAATCAAGAATAGCATTTGTTAGGACTATTTAACGAGTAAAATTAAGGTGTTTACTCACAAATCATTATTTAAATATAGTTATTACACGCTTTATATTAGCTTGACCTGTATCTATCTATCTATCTATGTAACGGAATCTTTCAACGCGATGTTCACCCACTTAAAATCATCGGATCGACTTGAAACTTTGTATTCTTGTAGATGACCGTGACAATACAATAATTTCATATTTATTTTCTAAAGTCCTGGCCATAATCATCAGAAAATCAAAAAAAGTGTTATTGTATAAATGTAACGGAATCTTTCAACGCGATTTTCACCCACTTAGAAACATTGGATCGACTTGAAACTTTGTATACTTGTAGAGGGCCCGTGACAATACAATAATTTCATATTTATTTTAAAATATTTATATATTTAATGTAAATGGCGATGTTTGAAAACAAATGAGAAAAGTTTTAATTATTAGTAATTAATTAATTAGTTAAGTGAAAAAAATAATCATTTGAATATTTTAAAATAATAAATGCTTATATTATTATAAATAATATATTACTAATTACTTTCTTCTGATTAATTGGTTTTAATCCATCACATTATATGGTTTATATTATTACACGCTTTATATTAGCTTGACCTGTATCTATCTATCTATCTATGTAACGGAATCTTTCAACGCGATTTTCACTCACTTAAAATCATCGGATCGACTTGAAACTTTGTATACTTGTAGAGGACCCGTGACAATACAATAATTTCATATTTATTTTCTAAAATCCTGGCCATAATAATCAGAAAATAAAAAAAAACGTGTTTTGTATCAATGTAACGGAATCTTTCAACGCGATTTTCACCCACTTAGAAACATTGGATTGACTTGAAACTTTGTATACTTGTAGAGGACCCGTGACAATACAATAATTTCATATTTATTTTCTAAAATCCTGGCCATAATCATCAGAAAATCAAAAAAAGTGTTTTTGTATCAATGTAACGGAATCTTTCAACGCGATTTTCACCCACTTAGAAACATTGGATCGACTTGAAACTTTGTATACGTGTAGAGGACCCGTGACAATACAATAATTTAATATTTTGTTTCAAAAATCCTGGCCAGAATCATCCGAAAATCAAAAAAATGAAAACTGGTATAATAGGTTGCGGACTTGTCGAGTTTTTAGTCAATCGTTGTAAGAGCTCAGTTGGTAGAGAAGTGAACTCTTAGTGGTATATAATTTCAGTAATCCATACGTCGCTGGTTCAAATCCGGCTGGGAGGGTTTTTTTTATAGAAGAGTATTACTTTTAGCTCATACTACAATAGTATCGAATTTAAAGATATTTACATTTTTATCTTATTCTGTAAAATATTAAAACTAAAAATAAAAAATAAATAATAGTTTTAAAAAACTAAAAGAACACGCTTTATTAGAAAACTAAAAAATGAAAAATAATTTTAATTTCCAATACGCTTGGGATAAAATAAAGTGGTCAACAAAAAAATCATCTCCAACACATATAGAATAAAATTAGAGTTATCAACAAAAAGAAAATAATTTTACCATCAAAAGCGTGGGGTGATTTTTATGATTTTTACATTTTCTTCTTAGAGAGCTTACTTTTACCAATATCTGTTTATTATCAAATATATTAATTGATATAGAGCACCCCACGCTTTTGATGGTAAAATTATTTTCTTTTTGTTGATAACTCTAATTTTATTCTATATGTGTTGGAGATGATTTTTTTGTTGACCACTTTATTTTATCCCAAGCGTATTGGAAATTAAAATTATTTTTCATTTTTTAGTTTTCTAATAAAGCGTGTTATTTTAGTTTTTTAAAACTATTATTTATTTTATGTATATCATTCTCCATTGCATTAATTCTTTTGTTAGAATAAATTGTACTCCCAATAAATTCTTTTTTTTTATTTGCTTGTGTGATAATTTATGTAAAAATAAAACTGGCCCTTAATTTAAATGTATATATTCTATTTGTATTATACATGTAACTGAACTGCACCCGAGCACAAGCATTTGCTCATTCGGGTGTCAATACTGTGTATAACATTTATTTTGTAAGTAAAATTTATTCTTATTCTTATTTGATTAGTTCATCGCTGTAACTAGATCATATTATTTATTGCCAAGTAGGATCGCAATAATGTTAAAATGCACCCTAGTGAAGAAAAAAATGAAACACATCAAACTGTATATTATAACTTACAACCAACATTATAGGTTATTAATTATTTTTTAGGAAGCAACTCCGTAAAACCATTATTTAAAAACTCAATTATATTGAACACACACTTATCAAATGTGTAGGTCGAAGGAATTTGTTCAGTATTTGCTATATTCAACGCATTTGTTCGAGAGTCTTTCACTGCAAAATAATGTTCTGGCCTGTTCAGAATATTAAAAAAGGGGAGCTTTCTTTAATATGATAATAATAAGTAGATAAAATATCGAGGTAAATCACGACTGTGATTGGTTGTGAAACAGAATTCATTGAAACGTGATTGGTCATTGACTCCCATTTGGGCCATAAGTTATATAGTCTAGTAAATTATATTTATTTTTTATATATCAACAATGAAAGATTTAGATTTTTTACTTAAAGTTATATTTAGGTATGAAGAGAATTTTAAAATACAAAATTGTTAACTTTAATTTTAACTAATCAGGAGACATAAAATCGTGCTTTACCAGAAGTATAAACAATTTTAGTTTAGCATTATTTGGAAAAAGATTTGTACTTATACATTTAGTTTAGTTTATTTCTTCTTCAAATGACTTCTGAGAGCAAAACGTAAATCTATGCTCAATACCACGCGTCTTTCATATTGGAGACAAAAGAAATCATAGATAGATCATCGGGTTGATTAATGTCTTTGACATCGTCCGATTCCTAATAGCCAATTTTGTCGGTCCATCCAATCTCCTGGTTGTAGATGTTTCCCCTTCATATATAAACATATTCCCTGACTCCAGGAGGTTTCAGGTCTTCCTCTGTTTCATCTTCCCTCAGGTTTCCATTCCAAAACAGATTTTGGTAGTCGATCCTCTTCCATTCGCTGGACATGTCCGTACCATCTTAATTGCTGAGTTTTAATACAATCTAGAATAGTGTCTTCAATCTTCATTTTCTCCCTTATAACTGAGTTCCTAATTTTTTCTCTTCTTGAAATTCTTGCGGCCCTTCGTATAAAATCCATTTCCGTTGCCAAAAGGTACTTATTTGTTTTTGTTGTTAATGGCCAAAGTTCTGCTCCATAAGTAATGATGCTTTTAACAATTGTATGATATATATTCGTTTTACTTTTATTGCTTATATTTTTATCCCACAATATTCCATTGAGGCAAGCAATTGCAAATTTTCCTTTATTATTTCTATTTCTTATTTCCTCTTCATAACTCCTATTTTTATTAATTTTAATTCCTAAATACTTATGTGATATCACTACAAGGTTTTATTGTTTCTCCAGTCTCCAAAATTAAATTTTGTTCTGGTTCACCAATTGATAAATAATTTTTTTTTTCATTTTTAAATTTAAACTCCATTTTTCATATCCTTCTATTACTTTTCTAGTCATATATTCTAAATCTTCATAATCTTGTGCAATTAACAATTGATCATCTGCAAAATGTAAGTTATATAAAGTTTTGTTGTTTGAAATAGGAATTCCCAAGCTTGAACATTTTCCCCTTCCAATTCTTTAATATTTCATGTAGCCTACATATATTTTAAACAGAATCGGTGATAGACAACAACCTTGACGAAGACCTTTATTTATCGTAAAACCATGTGACAATTTTAATTTTAGACATGCAATTGTCATATAAATTTTGTATAGCTTTAATTATTATAGTTTTAATTCCCATACGTCTTAAAACAATCCATAGTTTCTCTATAGGGACATTGTCGTAATCATACTTCCATAATAAGAAGGGAATGGATGAAAATTGTTTAAAAATCACATTTTTGTTTTTGCAGGAAAACATATTATGTACCTTTCTTTACATATTGCCAAAGAACCTATGATTCTTATAATATAGTATAATGACGTCGTAGTTAAATGGCTGCGCTAATTTAAATCCCCAATTAGCTACAATGAAAATGTTGCAGTTTGTGGGTATTGCCTTCCTGGTCTGTCAAGTTTTGTAGTTCCTTCATTCTAAATTCTCCTACTACCTGATCAGTTTTTATAGTATATTTTCAAACGACTATCTTAACATACATGAAAACTTTGAAATGTTTATCATATTTCTATATAAAGCGCATTTTGTTATGTTATCCTAGAATTTTTACTATGTGGATCAGATATTTGTACAGGATATTCTTGACACTCTAATTAAAGAAATGAGGTGGACATAAGTTTTATATAATAATAATTTATCTAAATAAAAAAATAATATGATCTATACAAAAAAATGAAGAAAGGAACTGAAAATTTTCAAACTTACAGACCGAATTATTAAATATAGGAGCGACTGGAATGAAGATATTGATAGAATGTCAGGAGGAAGATTTCCAAAATTATTGCTAAATTATAAACCGCACGGAAGGAGAAATGTTGGACACCCACACAGAAGATGGTCTGAACAATATTAACAATTCTAGCTTTCTTGAAGCCGGAACGAGCCAACAGGCTTAATCCTTGTATGATGATGATGATGATGTTGATAAATTTAAAAAAAATAATGACGAGTACATCAATTTTTAGATATCTCCTAGAAAAATAATAAAACTTTTGAATTCAATAAGTTTTTATATACGTCTTATTGAATAAAAATAAATATTTTTAAAAATTATTTGACCTTACAAATAACAATGAAGTAGATTTTTAAAAAGCGCCTCTCGTAAAATTTAAAATCTGATTATTTTAAAATATATTACCGCTACAGCAATAAAACTTAGATTGGACGGTATTATGCATCAAAGCAACTAAGCGCCATTAAAAAATTAGATTTTGATATCATCTGTTGCACTGGCTCATGAAGTAAGTGTATGCACACTTCTAGCGCCAAATCTTTAATTGTGGCTTTATTATTAAAATAATGTAAACGCCATCAGTCCTATCAGAGATTTTGAGTTTTGCAACAAACGGTTATGAAACTAGATCTTCATAAATACTAATCTAAGTTTTGAATCAAGCAGCTTAGCGCCAAATGTTTCCGCTCCTATATAGTTGATGCATAACTGAGTATTGTTGGTTTGACGCCACAATAAATGTTTGAAGATTGTCAAGTCAGTGTGTTTTTTAATGTTATAATGACATCTGAGTTCAGGAAATATTATATATGGTTTATAAGAACTGCACTGAAACTAGAAAAGCATCTTCAGTCTCACTGCATTTATGTTACAGTTTTATTTATTATGTGTAATGTTATTTTTGTACATGAAGTCCATATACTCTCATTTTATAAACATAAAGATACAAAAATCAGGCGCTTTATCAGTTAGTAAAATTCGTTCTCCTACTTTTTTCTGAAATGAAAAGTGTATTTTTCTAAATTTGTTCTATGATAATTTGAATATGTATATATAAACTTTGAATGGGAATAATTCATATTTAAAAATTAGATACATTATTTGTATTATTTACTGTTTTTCCACTTGTTTTAATTATTGTTTACAGTTACATCAGCACATTATTAGTCATGTATATGACTTTTAAAAACGTATTGTAGTTCAAAATAGAAATGTAGTGTGCAGTTTCATGGATGTCGATCGATTTTTTTGTTCTATTGAATAAAATGTAATTTCACAAAATGTTTACAGCATACCTTCTTTTTAAATATACTGTAATTATATGAATAAATTGTATTTGTAAAAAAACAAATTATTCATTTAACACGCACATTTCATAATGTAATACATAAATGAAATATTACAAAACAATACAATATATAAACACATATCAACAATAAGTTTATTGTGCAAACAAATACTCCTAATACTAAGATACAATATTTTACATCAACAGTGCATATGAATTATCTCGACTCTTGGCTGATTGATACATAATGAAATATCCCATACTAATATGCATCAACATTGTGAACGCCCTCTTGCGACTCTCAACTGATTGATGCAGAACGATTATAGCATTATTCTCATTACGTCTAAGTGCAGTATTGAAATATTGGCCGTTACTATAAACATAAATTGTTTACTCATACAGTAGAGAATCGGTATATATAATATTATCATATAAGTGATAAACAAGTAAAAAAGAATCAAATAGCTCTTCCTAGAGTATAAAATGAACGCCGTCCATTTATACCAACATGGAAATACATATCAAAAATGAAGTTTCTATCTATAAAATTGTGGAAAATATGCATTTGACCCATTGCTCCCCTTAATTGATAAACTGTTAAGCATTGGTTTGTTGGATTTATTTATTTATTGTGAAATGAAGAAGTATGTGAGGAAGTAGTAGAAAAAATCCATCATTATTCAGATCTCCAAACAGCAAGCAGAATAAACTCAAATATATATTTTATTTAAAATACACGTAGTGCAGAAATTACAAAACAGTAAAACAGTAATCATTAAAAGTCTTAGGAGGTCCTTGGTTTAGTAGGAGATTAAGCTTACCAGCATTCTATAGAAGAACCACCAATTATCTGAAGAATTATCAACCCTCCGTGATGGCCGCCTTTACTTCCAGAACAAATGTCTGGTAACTTTCCGTAATAGGTTGATTTCCGATTACGTTGTGGAATAATTATTTTTATTAACTCAGAATTATTCTCCTTTATCTCATGTTTTGAGCCTTCTTTCATAGAAGACTTTCCTGGGGCCAAAGTGCCGCCAGATTATTTAGACCAGTTATAAAACTCTAACCTAATCGGGACTTGAAACCCTGACATTCCGGATAGTAGCGTACTGCTCTTTAACATTAATATAAGTGAACAAATATATATATATATATATATATATATAATTAATTATTTCCATAAATTGAAACGACAATAATCTTTATTACGATTCCCGATGATTATTTTTTTATGTTCGTTGGTCTCATTTTAGTTAGGTATGTTTGTAGAAAGATTTTACTATGTATGACGTGAGCCTATTATTATATTTTAACATTATAAGTGCCCTGGAAGTGGTTACTCCGCAAAAAAATAAAATAAAAAATTACCTCGTATTTATATATTTTTTGAAACAGTAATCGAAATATTATACCTGCAGATACGTTTCCAATTAAATCCAACAGTTATCGGTAAAATTTAAAAAAAGTAAAAAACCTAAAATGCTAATTTTTCACTTAATTGACAATATTGTTGTTTAAAAATAACACAAAATTAGCAGGTCCAATCACAGATCTATAACAGATCCAAACGATATTTAAAAATGTGTTTAAAATAAATTATACACGACTGCAATTAATATTTCAATAGCCAGAGAAAGACATATCATGGTGCAATAAGGTATCTTAAGCTCCTTGCAAAATTATGCAAGTATTTTTATTCTTGCGCGTAGGGTAGATAAAGCATTCAATCTATTTGTAAGAAGTATTTTTAAAATTATATATACTATTTTAATATGGATGGCAGTGTGTTATCTCCTCCAATTATCTATTTTTTTCTAATGCCACCAGGTTGTCTTTTATGACACTTCTGACATTCTCCCCTGGCATTGGCAGAATTGTAATACATTCCTTACTGGGGCACCTGGAAGGCGGAGTTACGTTACCCCGATGGTATGATGGGTGATAAATGATTATGAAGCGCCAGGAGAGTTCTTAACCTAAATTCCAGAACATGAGCAACCACTTCCTATAGTTTGACCGGGAATCGAACCCGGGACCTCATGAACAGTAGTCAGGAATGCTGACCACTAGCCCATGAGACTGGTCGTCTCTCAAAAAATATATTCGCTAGGAAAACACTAGTTACGCATTTGAAATAAGGATACCAGATTTAGTAAAATTTCGCTTATTTTATTTTCTTAGATTTTTTGTTATTGACGGTGTAATTGGAATGTGTGGTATCAGTAGGAGGTGGCAAAATTAAATTTACATACCAGTTTATTTCAATCTGTCGGATGGAGTGAAAAAAGCTAATTAATATATCGTAATTTTACTGGTACTGCGTATTTAATTTCTATATTGTGACAGATTTATAAGTTATTTATATATTTGTTTCCTACATTTATTAAAATTATTAGTCCTAATTTAAATTAATGTAATTCACAATATATATATGGCTAATTTGAAGGTTAAAAACTCTTAATGTTTATTTTGTGTTATCTAAGGTTACAATATCAATATATTAATATATGCATATCAAATAATGATAATTGGTTTTCTTACTTTCTGTAGTGCTTACTTCAGAAAAATAAATTCACGTCGCATAAACATGGATCCTCTGCATATAGTTTTACACATAAAAATGTCATGAACCTTGATTTTGCTTTCTTATCAGTTTATAAATCTGTATTAGTTTCATTAATTTATTTAAGATTTTTCTCTTAAAATCGTCCATAAATATTATCTATTTTTTTGTATAATGCTTTCTCAAAATCTATAAATAATGTAATAAGTCGATACCGCAAAAACAATATTTACGTTTCCTAACAGAACCATTAATGACTGCAGTTTACATTTAGGCTAGAAGTGGTATAGCCTGGGACTTCGCTCTGAACGTTACCAATCGTAATTCCGAAGTATAAAAGTTCCCGAAATAATATGTTTGATATAAAATATGTTCAGTAATTCCATACAAAGTAGGGAAAGCGTTTGTTGAGTTGTATGTATCCTAATCACAATCAATTTACGAGAATTCTAGATCATTCACTTGAAAAATAAGTAACTAAACATGCCAATTTTCTCATAAATGTTGGGCCAGTGTATCAACGGATTAAATAACAACATTAATCGAGGCCGAAACATTCCATATGTATTTTCAACGGCAATTTTACTAATTTTTATCCCTCTATTCATGAATTTACGGAAGTGTTAAAGCAACTACAGAGTCATATGTATCTTTGTTTCAACAATTATAACACAAAAACAAACAGACGTGACAAAGATAATCATCGTGTAGCAAATTAACAAAGGAAGAACTATCAAAGTGATGAATTAACAGTATTAGAGTACGTAAAAAAAAATGCTCTTTGGTTCCAGCCTATCGTACTGCAGAAAAACGGCATACCGGGATAATCATTGGATAATGTGCTGCATTGTCATTTTTAAAGGTAAGGTAATTTCCATTTATTATTTTTTTAATGAGTCCACCGCTGTGGTCTCGAGGTAGCGTTCTGGCTTGTCACGCAGCGGGCCCGTGTTCGATCCCCGGTCGGGACAGTTTCCTGGGTGAGGTTTTTATCGGGGGTTTTCCTCATCTGTAAGACAAATGTCAGGGAAAGTTAAGGCCCAAACTATCTCCGAAGATGATATGGCCATCGCAATCATCATCATTCTCATTCATCTCAGATTAAGCTTAGGATTAAGGAGTCTCCTGGCGCACCACTATCATCATCATCACGCATCTTATCATCGGGACAAGATAATCCTGCATTCCAGGCGCCCCAACCTGAGAAGTGGGTTACAATTACGCCAATGTGAAGAGAGAACACCAGAAATGTCCGAAAGGACAATCTGGAGCATTAAAACAATTAAAGGATCTATTAATTTAGAGGCTTAAATATTTTGGGCAATTCCAATGAGCCGTTTTGCGGGAAAGAAAGTGTGGAATTTTGCGGAATAATAATAAGCAGACCGCCGATTTCCCAATATTTAGATAATAGGTTTGGTGAATATGATGTCCCTTCTATGAAGCCTGTCTGCTGGTCTTTTATATAAACTTTTGTACACAGTTTGAGAATTTGTAATATGATTTTAAATAAGAGCAGATTTGAAGGATAATTTTGGTAATTACACAAACTTTTTATTAACAGGTTAAGTTATTGATTGACCTCGATGGTTTAGTGATTACGTTCTTTGCCTCTGATATAGCGGGTTGAAATACGGCCGGGGTCAGTGGATTTTTAGAAAGGACAAATACAAGGTAAATAATATTTAATTTTAGGAAGTTATATTTTGAGGTTATTTTAATTATATTATTTTTGGTCTGGACATCTTACCTCAAGGTAAATATCCTCCGAGACGGATATTAAGCCGCGGGTTTCGAGTATGAAGATTCGCGGGCAGTAAAAAGACCTCATGCCTAAATTGAGCACCTGAGTAAAATTTAATCGGGCTTTCCTACTCAAGTAGTACCTGAGATGTCTTTGAATCATAGAACTTGTGATTTTCTATCCACATGTCATTCGCTGAAATCTATGGGGAAATAAGCATACATAACAAGCTTGGTTAAGTAATTCCGGATAGGGAGTTCACTTGTCCGTAGAATTTTAACGACCGAATTTCTATTCCTACATCAAACTCTTCTATTTCCTCTTACAAAAATTCTCATGAACGGTGTCAAAGTTCTGGTATTATGAATGTACCTAATATGTATATCAATATATTACGATACTCACTCTCTCCTTCCCTCTTCCTGTCTTTCTAACTTCCACTACCTGTTCATTCGTCTTGTGTGAATGTATATATACAGGAACATAGACCTTCTGCTCAAGTATAGATTAACATCTGCCTGCATGGTCGCCTGAAACTTGTGATCCTATTCGGGCCGTGGGCTGTCCCTTTACTCGTATTGAAAAAAAATATATATTAATTTATTTAATGATCAGTGTGTTTGTTTTGAATTTACAGCTGATAATCTTAATTTATTTCGAAGAGTCGCTTTTGTTACTTTTATCATTCAGTAAAAATATACGTTATTATTATTATTATTTTTATTATTATTATTATTATTATTTATTATTATTATTATTATTGCTGTTGTTCACCGCTGTGGTCTCGAGGTAGCGTGCTGCCTTTTCACACAGCGGGCCTGGGTTCGATCCCCGGTCGGGGCAGTTTTTCTGGGTGAGGTTTTTATCGGGGTTTTTCCACACCTGTAAGACAAATGCCAGGAAAACTTTAAAGCCCAAACAGTCCCCGAAATCATATGGCCATCATCGTCATCATTATCATGACCACCATCATCATCATCATCCTTCACCGGTGTGTAAAGCAACGGGAATCTACCACACCTACAATTCCCTACTAAAGCGGCAAGCATAGCATGAAAATGCCGTGATTGCAGTGAAGGACCTACCTGTGGGGAATTACTATGGATGGATTATTATTGTTGTTGTTAATTTTATTATTATTGTTAATATTATTATTATTATTATTTATAATGTAAAATTATAAAACTAATACCAATAATGTGCTCAAATGATTAAAACTTCTAAAACTTGTTCGGAATCTGATTCCATAATCAGCAGCAGATGTAATGATAATGATTGTTATGGTTTTGTTTAGAGGGTTGTTTCTACAGGATACAAACCACATTAATTGTATATTTATTTCAAATTCATGTCTCTCCCTGTGTATTTTGACTTTGCTTCCGTTTTATTTTGGCCTATTACAGTTACCGTATCTTGTTTCACCATATTATGACTGGCTTCGCGCAGTAGCCGACTGGTTAAGCCATGGCGCAGAGCTACGGGACTTACGCTGGTTCGAGTCCCCATGTGGGAAGATATACTCTCATGGAATTTTGGCCATTATGGAACCGGTGTCCACCCAGCATCGTGGGGCATTTGGTAACTACAATAAGTAGTAACTCCAGGTTGAGATGACCAGCTATAAAGTTTGGGGGACCCGACATGCTGACCACATATCTCCCCTACACTGGCTTATGATCGTCTACCTCTATGATTAACGCTTGTGGACGTGAGGCCAGCAGCCAGATTTTAGGCCTGTCGCGCTTGGAATTTTAATGGCACTTCAATGTTGTGTTTAGCGTAACACGATTCTCTTTTGTATATTTAAAAAATTCTCTAAAAGTTATATTAAAATAAGTAAACAATAGCATCATTTTAAACGAGAATGCACGCAGTACAAATAACCCTGTCTACAAACCATAACGAATAACATTGAGTAAAGTAATATTCAATGATTATTAAAGACGATTACGAAAGGCATACAACAGTTTAAATCAAGATCAAGAGGACTGCACCCAAGAGATGGCAATTTTTAAATTTTGTTTCGTGACTAATAACTTGTCAAAATGTTATGACTTTATTAATGTTCAATAGTATTGTTATGATTATATCGTGACATTTGTTTAATATCTCTCAATACGATTATATGTCAACCGCTGTGGTATCCTCGTCTATATCTCGTGCGCAGCGAGCCACAATGTTCGAACTCTAGTTAGGACAGGTTTCCTGGGTGAATGTTATATCAGTTTTTCTGACCTGTAAGACAGATTTAAAGATTCCTTCTTGAATATGATGATAAAGATTCGCTAAGGCCCAGTTAGTCTCTAAACATTATCTGGCCATGATAATCACCATTAATTTATTCACCATGTTTAATGCTGTGGTTCGACTTAAATGTTCGTGTTGTCTCGGAAGCAGCCCTGGATTTAGCTAATCACAGATTGGGGAAGGCCCTTGTGTGGTCAAAAAAGTATGTGTGTATGTGTGTGTGTTTTAAAATTGGCACCCGTCTTACGAGAGTGCCACTCTAAGACCCGGGCCGCGTGGTTCGTCTAAATATAATTGTAAGGTCAGAGTTTAAACTCACCTTGGCCACCAATATAGTATCATAGTATATACTACTACTACGTCGCTTTGGATAATCGTAACTAAATGAAATTGGTGACAATCAAAAGATAAACTAAACACTTTTTCTATACTTCATAGACATTGAATGTGGCTCCCAAGAGTGACGCTTCATACATCGAGGCGATATTCCCATTCACGCCACACACCCTTCAACATATGTGAAGAAATGGACGGGATGGCAGCAATGATACGATGTTGGACTACTAGCGAGTTTTGAGGTAATTGAGGTATATAGACACAATTCTTTATGCAAACCCACAAAAAGAAGTCACAGACCGTCAAGTCAGGAGATCTAGGTGGCCGCTTGTACAAAATATCATCATATTCGGCACGTCCAATCCATCTTCCTGGAAGCCGGTAATTGAGATGCTCCCGAACATGCAAATGCCAATGAGGAGGTGCTCCATCTTGCTGGAAAATATATTCATTGCCTTTTCTTGTTCCAATTGTGGAAGTAACCTTTCAGTGAGCATAACACGATAATTTGCACCGTTGACAGTTGCCTCTAGAAAGAAAATGGGCCATAGATTTTACGTTTTGATACAGCACAAGATACATTCACTTTAGGGGAGTCTCTTTCAACTTCCACTTTGGTGTTTGGATTCTCACTCCCCCAAATCCTAACATTATGCCTGTTCACTTTTCCATTAATGTGGAAAGTGTTACCTCATTCCCGAAAATGACTTTTTCTGACAGTTCTTCATTATCCTCCATTAGTGCCATGAAATACTCAGAGAAATCTAATCGCTTTGCATGGTCATCAGGTTTCAACGTATGCACTAATTGGAGTTTGTAGGAGTGGAACTTCAGTCGTGTCTGTAGGATCTTAGATTCGGTGGATTTAGAGATGTTTAAATATTGACTAGCTCTACAGACAGACTGCTTGGGAACTCGCAACAAATGTCTCCCGTATTTCATCCACAATTCTTGCATCGACGGATGCCCGGAATGACCTTTTCTTTGAATATATATGCAGCCACGATCCACAAAATCAGGGTACCACTTCAAAATTGACTTGTGTGTAGGAGTCAGATGTTGAAACCTTCGCCTAAAAGCGCGCTGGACCTGCTGTCTGCTAATGAACCCATATCGACCCCAAAAACATGATTACATTTAGTTCAGTTTCTGCATTGTTGTCCATTATTCTCCACTGTTAACATTGTTAACATACACAAACCGTTTTCCATTTGTCTTTTGATTGTCACCAATTTCATTTAGATACGATTATCCAAAGCAACGTAGTAGTACTTTGAAGTATGATGCTGTATTTGTGGACACCGTGTATAATGGAGGCGAGAAGTGTTATTTTATTTTTTGTTATATAAAAACATAATATCTATTTAACATTAAAGCTTTTAATATTCATTACGAAACACCGTTGGGGTCACTAAATAAAACAATAATACTCGTAGCTGAGATGTCAGTCGTGTCCTAATAAGTATTGGATTTCTTTGAAATATATTGTAGATCTTTCGGAACATGTTCCGTCATTAGATTTTCAAATGGTATTGATGTATAGGGACAGAGGGATCTCGATCATCGTTCCAAGGGCGCCACTAATTAGATGAGGATGCATTTAGCTGCCTTAAGATAGTTATTTGAAAAGATGAATATGGAACAAGTTCCGAAAAGCCTACAAGATAATTCGAATAAATCATACTTGCTTGTGGAACATTAGAGATTTATTGTTTTAACCTTTAATTTAACATTAACTTAAGATCCTCCTCTGTTTTCCTTGTTACCTCCTGGTTCTGTAATTCTGCTATCTCCACCCCCCTGGTATTTAACTTAGACTATATTTACAACTTTACATTCGTGTTTATACATATTGTGTAGTTTTGAAAGACATCGTAATGAAAGATCGATCCGGCATTGTTCAATGTTACCTATATTCGTTATATTTATATGACCTAAGCAGTTTCTCCTTGCCTGTACGTATATTTATATGCGGTGTAAATTAATAAGGAAATGTCTTAAGATGTACTTTAGTATTATTGAGTATACCTTTATGTTCTTTCCTCTGAATAGTTTATATAGTTTAACTGATATAATAAACTCGTTATCCCAATCAAAGTGGTGTTTCTCAGGAATTCGTCGATGTTTTGATCTCCTTGTGTGACATCATTCTCAAGACTGCAAAAATTATATAAACACTTTGGAAATGGCACTATACATATTTTTACATTCCATCCACCCATAGTAATTCTGCCCGAGGGCAGGTCTTTCACTGCCATCATAGCATTTTCATGCTATGCTGTGCAGCTTTACTAGGGAATTATAGGGGTGGTAGCTTCCCGTTGTTTTCCACACAGGCGAAGAATGATGATGATGATGATGATAAGAATGATGATGATGGCTGCATAATTTTCGGGGATCATTGGGCTAAGCTTCCGACATTTGTCTTACAGGTGAAGAAACCCCCCCCAAAAAAGTCACACAGGAGTCTGAGCCGACCGGAAATCGAACCCGGGCCCGCTGCGTAGCAAGTCAGCACGCTACATCGAGATCACAGCTGTGAATGTTTTTACATTAAACGTAATTAAATAAAAACATACCTCAGTTTTAGTTATGAAACTTCATGGAAATTGTTCCGTTAAATTTAATTAAAATCAATCCTGTAAAGCTATGTTTGATATATAGTAAAATAAACAGTTCATAATTATACAATTTTGTCAAAGAATGTTTCCATTGCATTTATCGACACTTTACAACAGAACTGTTTGAATAAACATGCGGTTGTCACAGTACTACATTTAAAACATTCAATTGTGGGCACTACGTCATACATGGATAAAAACATGAAATTTACGAAACCAAACTTTTAATTATATGATCAAAGATAATCGTATTTTATCAAGGAATGATATATGCCACACCATTAATTTATACATCTAATTCCATTCAATAAATAATATTTTTCTCTTTATAAAGGTAATTTCTGCTATCAGTCTTTTAAGGTAATTATTTTTTTGCTAAATTTTTACGTCATCCCATTTCATTTAATGATTTTCAATAAATTTATCTTCATTAATTACTAAAAAGTCTATACCTGGTGTATTAATGTTCTTTTTTATGGTTCAATTCTTTTTGTCAGCTTTTTTTGTTTGGCCTATATGACAATTTTAATGCTGTGGTTATGATTTCTTTAATAAGCTCTCTCGCAAATAATTACCATTTAAATTGGCAATGTTTAAAGTTCATGTGCTTAATGGGTTATAAAAGAAAACGAACGAGTAGAAATTGTTTAAATTTGTACCGATCAACACATTATATAACTTAAAATTTTGAAAAAAATTGTTTTCACTGCGATCCGACACATTTAAATAACTAGCACAATCAATTCGTGTTTCTCCCAATTTAAGGATTAATCCCTGTCTTCGCCTCTTTATTAGCTATTGTAGCACAATGTGAATTAAAATTATAATAGACATGAAATAATATTACATTACTTTCTTTTGCAATAGGTCCTAACATCACAATAATTAGTACTGAGTCTCTAGAATGTGAGAGTATGATTGTCCTATCCGAATTCGCAATTTTAATCGGAGGGAGAGATTGGTTTGAAATGTTTTTATCATGCGTATTGTATCCTGGAAACAATTATACCAATCGCTTAAAAGTAACACTTGCCCACCTGGAAACTGCAGTCAGAATCCCATAATTTATTGTTTTACGATTTTGTTATATGAACCACATTATTGGTTTAATAATGGTAAGTTCTGGGAAAAAAATTGGAACTTAATAGAAAAAAATCAGGTAAAAATTTGCAACCTAATTGAAGAATAATATACGTTAACCTGGTGCCGACAGCAAATTCTTATTTAAGCGATAGACATATATTTTCAATATCTGTGATTATTAAATATTAGAGAAAAATTTAATTTCTGGTAACAATTTATTAAACAATCAATTGGTTAGAAAATAAACTCTCACTGTTTAATAAGACGATATATTAAAAAACATAATAATCTTAAGCCGATAGCGTTAAGTTAAACGAAATTTTTAAAGGTAAAATGTACAGTCTGCCTAGTTTAAAACATTTCCGATACACAAATTTGTATCTAGAAAATGTTATACCTCTTCGACATTATAGTGAGATAATCCAGAAAGCTAATATACTGACCTACTATGTTTATAATTCAGTTGAATATATCATAATGAAATACAATGTTGAATTCTATTCCGACTATCCCTGTTTGTATGAGCTTCGGGTGCTATTTTGTTGGGAATTTAATTAACTGCATCTCCACATGAGCAATGTCATGCACAATAGATAGTAGTCTATGCAAATAGCCCTTAGAGTTCAGGTAGAATAAATGTACGTTATTCGCATCATCCTTTCTGAAAGAAACAATGGAATACGTAACATAAAATTATTAACGGTAAATCATTTTGAAACTCTTGAAAACAGTTGTGTTGAAATAAATATGAAAGAGTTGAACAATTTTTTTTTCTGACGGGTGCGATACAGTAAAAAAAAGAGCCCCTTTGTACTGTTCGCTGTATGTCATAGCGCCCGGATATTAACACATTCACATACAGCTTGACCCCGTCTCCATTCAATCATAAAACTGCTTTAATTAAATTGCTATCTCCCTGAAATAGAAAACACTCTGTCCAATAATATTTCCATTCACTGTCTTACAGTTTCACGCTCACAGCTATTGTTTCTATTCTACAGATAACTTCGTTATCTCAGGCGCAGTGGATCCGGGTTCGACCTCAAGTCGCTAGTTGTTTTTTTTCCGTGAGTTATTTACATTTTTTCTCACCCGCATTTTGTCCCGAGCACCTGATCATCATACCATATATGAATATATTACTGAACGGTTGTCTTGTTTTATAATAATAATGAAGAGTGCACAATGTTAAGTTTTCATTCACCATGGTCCACCGTTCAGTCACCTCCACAGTAAGCCCTCAGGGGCACGTCTCGCCTCCGACACGACACAACATGGTAATGGTCGCAGTGTTCAGCGCACAGCTCACAGACGCACTGGGAGTCTGGTTCGTGATGTTTCTTCATATGATGGAACCCATGTGTTGCCATTCTTGTTATCAGGTATCTGAGGTCGTATTGTGCTTGTCTCCAATCCGTTGTCATCATAGCGTCCGTCGAGTAGAATTCCATCCAGATTTTGCCTTGTTTTACATTTTTTTAATTGTTTGGAGGTGGCCCAGGCATTTGACGTGATCGCTTATCCGCAAACGCCTTTTTGTCCATGGATGATCCAGATTTTAAAATCATCTACGCACATGTGCCTCTGTAAGACACAGGTGGCGTGGGCACATAGGAGAGATTAAGCACCCAAAATGCACCCTTAAATTTCAAAATGCAGTTAACCTCATTAAAACTCTTTCCAAGGACTTAATGTCTGGAACCTGTTGGTGGGATTTTGGTGATCCCAGAGATATTTCTATTCTTCTGAGCATTTGTAATTTCGGGCTCACTTTTTCAGAGCTTTGTGAGAATTCGGTTCTAGCCTTGTTCTGTAAGTGGTGAGAGTTTTGTGACTTTTCATAAAATAGTTTACAAGAGGGAGAGGGAAATATTTGTTGTGGTAGTAGTTGGGGTCATACAAACCCCACCGTCAGGTAATAATGTGTGTTTTTCATCAAACTGAATCTCGTGATTAGATTTATAGGCTGTGAAATCTTTCATTATATAGTAATTATCTATGTTAGTGAAACAGTAATTTCTTTATTTTATTTTATTTTATTTTTATAATGACATTTTCAAGTAAATGGCTCACAAGAGATGAGATAAATGAACTCGTAAACAGAACTGATAGTAAAGTAAAGCGATCCCACTACAGGCCTCAAGAGTCCCTTGGGGTAGTAGGAGGTTAAGGCTCCCACTTTTTCTGTACAATCGGCACTTGATGTCAACCGGGTTGTCAGCCATGCATGAGGGCCGCCTTTACCCCGAGAAGAAGTGTCTGGTCCTCATTTCCGTTAGAGAGGAGTTGACTCCAGGGCCATAGTGCTGACAGAAGGTTTGGGTCAGTTTAAAAATCATGGGGTCCAACAGAAACAGGTGCACAACAATGTGACAGAAGCTGTAGCTTTCAGTGGAACAAAAATATACAATTTCTGCCCTAGAAAAAAGATAAGAAGTTAGCAATGGAATGTGTGGACTGGAATAAACACATGTGGAATGATCACAGGCCCTTACTTTGTGCTTCATGTAGTGAACTGTCAAAATAATATTTAATTGATCTGGCGTGTATTTGCAATGGGAGATATTTATATAGTTAGTTAGTTGTGTAGTCCCTGGCCCTCAATGGTCTGCTTAATGGTATTAAATATGGAGGTTTAATTTACTACAAAGCATAATATGATAAAATACAAAACCTTATACAAATCCTATTAAAATAAACACGTTTTAAAACTAAAATAATGTGAGGGGTCACTGTGATCTCACAATCAGGAATATTGATGCAACGTTTAACCTTCAGGATCCAGGGTTAATGTCTGGACCATGAAGATATACGTTTTAGGTCAGTGTTCACATGACCAATCCAATAGTTGAATTCACCAGTTACTTTGTATTCGAACAATTAAACACAAAAAAGAAGTAGTGATTACACATTCAGAACTGAGCATAACTTGTGCTCCTGAAGCCTGATTTGATACCAAAATATACAGGTTTCCAAGTTATCACCGTACCATTGAGCTACAACCTCATAACTTCCGGACCTGCCACCATCTATTAAGGGGGGCGATGGGTGAAAAATTGACCATTTGAGATCAAGATTGGCATTTTTTGTTTTTGTTTGTACTACAAAATATCCTGTACTCTAATATATATGTTGGCAAAGTTTCAGAGGCCTATGGCGCTTCTAAGGGCCCTAAATTACGTCAGAGCTAAAAGGCTGAGCCATTTAAATACCACATGCATGCAAATCTTTAAACGTGTTTCTCCACTTTTATTTCCACTAATAATTATTAGTCAATATTAATATTTATCTATTTATATAAATTCTAATACTTACTTACTTACTTACTCACTGGCACTATCGAACCCGTAGGTTCATGGCCGCACGGACATAAGCTCTCCATACATCCCTATCCTGAGCTAATGCTTTCCAATCATTCCCTGTATAATCTACTTCCCTCAAATCATAGTTAATGTTGTTCTCCCACCTCATTTTTGGTCTACCAACTGGGCGTTTTCCCTCTGGCTTTCCTACAAGAAGTTTCCATGCACGTCTTTCATTCCCCATACGCGCAACATGTCCTGCCCATCGCAGTCTACGGGACTTAACTGTTCTTATTATATCTGGCTTCCTATAAAGACCATGTAGTTCATTGTTATGTAGTCTTCTCCATTCACCTGTCTGTTCATCTCTCTTTGGTCCGAAAATTTTCCTAAGTACTTTATTCTCAAATACTCGTAATCTCCTTTCCTCCCTTAAAGTAAGAGTCCATGTTTCGCACCCATATAATATAACTGGTAGAACAATAGTTTTATATATTTTCAGCTTAACGTTTTTTGAAAGGAATTGGGACATCAAAAGTCTCTGCAATGCATAATAGCATGCATTTCCAGAATTGAGCCTATGTTTAATTTCTTTGTGCATCTCATTCCTATTTGTGATTATTGTTCCTAGGTATTTGAATTCAGCCAATTCCTCAAAATTTCCCTCATTTGTCATTAACTGTCTATTTCCATTATATAATGTATTTCTACGTGTGACCATATATTTAGTTTTACTGATATTTACTTCCAGTCCTAATTTCTTAGTGTTACTCAATAGTGTGTGCGTGTTGGCCTTTAGTATCTCCTCGCTATCGGCCAGTAGTACTACATCATCAGCATAAACTAACAGCTTATTAATACCATTCAGTTGTAAGCCTTCCTCATTCTCAAAGATTTAATGGCATGCTCTAGTACAAAATTAAATAGTAGAGGAGATAGTGCATCTCCTTGCTTTAACCCATTCTGGATTTCAAAAGTGTCTGAAAACTGTTTGCCTACACGCACCCTACTCGTTGAGCCATTTAGACACATTCGTATAAGTCTAACTAACTTTTTAGGAATTCCAAACTCCAGCAGGATACTATATAACTTCTCCCTCTTAATTGAATCATATGCTTTTTGAAGTCTACATATAGTTGATGTACAGTACCATTATATTCCCATTTCTTTTCTAAAATCTGTCTTATACTAAAAATCTGATCTGTTGTAGACCTGTTTCTTCTAAATGCACATTGATGATCTCCTAGAATGTCATCAATATAGGGAGCAAGTCTGCTTACTAATATATTTGTTAGAATTTTGTACGAAGTTGAAAGTAATGAGATGCCCCTATAGTTGTTGCAATCAGTTTTATCTCCTTTCTTATAAATTGGTACGATAATTGATTCCTTCCATTCATCTGGAAGAGCTTCTTTTTCCCAAATCATACTAAGCAACCAGCGTATCTTGTCCATCAACTTTTCTCCCCTGATTTTATCAGTTCTGCTGGGATCTCATCTGAGCCTGATGCTTTATACATCTTCAATTTTTCAATTGCCATTTCAACCTCTAATGCACTTGGCTCTGCGACTAGCATTTCTGCTGTCTGTAACTTATCCTCCTCAATGTCCTGTTCTGTATGTACATTTAATAGCTGATTAAAATAACTTTTCCATCTATTTAATATACTCTTGGAATCTGCAATCATATCCCCATTTTCATTCCGAATTATGTTTGTTCTAGCCTGAAACCCTTTCTTCTCTATACTAATTCCCTGATATAATTCTCTAATGTTCCTATTTTTTGCATTCATTTCAAGATCATTAATCTTCTCTCTCAAATATTCCCTCTTTTTACTCTTTAGTAACTTGGTGGTTTCCCGTCTAACACTACCCAATTGCTCTAAATTTACTTATTTGGCTCGTGTAACCATTTAATTTTTGCTAGCTTTCTTTTCTTTACAATGTCGGCACATTCCTCATCAAACCATTTCTTGTTTTGCCTCTTTTTTAAACAACCAATGCTTTCTGATGCTGACAATTTAATAGTATCTCTTATAGCCTCCCATTCTTTATTTATATCAGTTTCTTCTTCGTTTGCCACATTGTCATCTGAAGATTCCAGTACTTCAAATCTATTAGCAATTTTGATTTGGTATTCTTGCCGCATTTCATCATTTTTCAAGTTTTTTAATTCATATTTTACAGAATCATCTTTAGCGTTTGTTCCTCTCATAAGCGATAGCCGTTGTCTGATTTTCACCCTGACCAGATGATGATCTGAATTGCAGTCTGTCCCTCTAACTGATCTAACATCAATGATGCTACTGTGCCAGCGTTTATCCACTAATACATGATCTATCTGGTTCCGAGTTTCTCCATCTGGGGACGTCCAGGTGTATTTATGAATATCCTTATGCTGAAATGTTGTGCTCTTAACAACGAGATTCTTTGATGTGGCAAATGTGACTAATCTAACCCCGTTGTCGTTACTATCTTCATGAAGACTGAATTTGCCTATTGTTGGTTTGAATATATCTTCCCGCCCCACTTTTGCATTAAAATCTCCTAAGACAATTTTCATATGATATCGTGAAAGGCTATCAAATAAGCATTCTAATTCTTCATAGAATTCATCCTTGATCTTGTCATCTTTATCTTCTGTGGGGTACATTCACAATTATAAAATCATGTCGTTTACCCTTTAGAATTATGAATGATATCCTATCACTAACAAACTTAATATCTCGGATAGCGGATAGGATCCTCCTCCTGACTAAAAAAACCCGTTCCAAATGCAGGTCTTTCTGCACCCCCATAGTATAATGAAAAGCTTCCTGATTCCTGACTACCTTCTCCTGGCCACCTAACTTCCTGTAAAGCGACTATATCCAAGGGCGATTTATCCAATTCCCGCGTTAATATCTCTAGTGCCCCGCTATTGTATAAAGTCCTAACATTCCATGTTCCTAGGAACATGTCCCTGTGTTTGAGCCTTTGGCATGTGTTTCCTGAAGTAGTCCCCGCCCGGAGAACCGAATGGGGGACTATTTGACCTCCGGAAAATTTTACCCCAGTAGAACCCATGTCCGCATTTCTTGACGGTTGTATTTTTACGGTGAAAGATCGTCACTCTTTCGACCAAGGTACTTATTTCGTCTGGCTTATCACCTTCGACCAGTCCGGCATGGGTAATCCTATCGGCAGCAATGCTACCGCCGGCATAGCTCTCAGGATCATTTAAGCACACAAGCCACTCTACCACGACAAGGTAAAGATACCATGGAGGGTATATAAATTCTAATAAATACATTAATTATTAATCAATATTTTATTATAAGTTCTTATTTTGTACATTCAATGGAATTCAGAATTCAAACATTTTGACCTAGAATGTTTACTGCATGTCCTAAAAACATGGGTAACAAAGTAGTGCATGGGTTTCATGATTGAAGTAGTATTTTAAAAAATAAAAAATAAAATGTATGCAATTATATTTTTTGTAATTCCACGCATGGGTTGGTATTTTGTTTCCTCCCTTTGTCTTCACATTATAAAAATTCTAATTCATGATGTTTTTTTCTAAATCCTTTAGGGGCTTGTAGAAAAAACCAGGCGTTTCACTAAAAAAAATGTGAAAGCCATTTAATCATTATATGTGAATTTGTTTAAATATAATATTTAATAACTCATAAAATAAATGTCTCACAAGAATGAAACTTAACCACATCATGATGTATCATACTGTGAATATTTGTACAAAATATCAAGCATCTACCTCAACAAATGTAGAAAATAGAAATTTTACCCGTCACTCCCCTTTAAATTATACTAATAATGACTTTATAAGATAATCTGTTATTTACTGCTGCCTAACAGTTAATATAATTTATCAGAACCTATCGAATCGCGGTAGAACACGCGACCTAATTCTATACTTGTAATTAAATACAACACATTATTTTGTATGTAGACCTCGGAGTGTAGGTGTATTGCCAATTATTTCCTGAAGCAATAAACACACAACTTCTCTCAAAACACGTTAAACTGAAAACAAAATAAAACCGCTATTCTTCTAGTTGTACTCGTATGTTTGCGAAACATGTTCTTTTACCTGTAGCGAGGATAAAATAATACGATTATTTGAGGTTAAAGTTCTTAGGTAAACTTTTTGAGTATGGAGAGACAAAGAGGCAAGTGAATGGAGAAGACTAAATAACAGTGAGCTTCATGATCTTTAATGGAAACAGTTGTAATAAGAACAGTTAAGTGGCATATACTAAGATGGGCACAAAATGTGACACGAATGAGAAATGAAAGAGGGGCATGGGAATTCTTGAAGAAAAATGAGGGGAACCTCCCAGTATGTAGGTCAGTTATGGGGTGGGAGAATAATATTAACCATGATTTAAGGGGGTGATTATACAGGGTGTGATTATACAGGATATGAATATATGGACAGTTTATGTTTGCGCGACCATGAACATGGTGCCTGTGAGTTAGTGAAAAGTTATATTATACCTCCTGGAAGAGATTGATTATTGCATTACCCATACTACTTATTTTATGTTCTTTATCTAGAATTAGTATCGTTTTAACTAAATTATATTTTTTCTTAAAATTAAATTTACAAAATTCATCCACTTCAGCGTTGGCGACTAACCCGGAAAATTATTTATATCTCATGATGTTCCCGCAAAAAGTTGATATATTGAAATATCCGAATGTTTTTATGATTTTATCTATTACATTTTATTTTCTAAACAAAATAATATCTCCGAATTGATAATGAAAATATTTAAGGTCATACTTATAGCTTTTTGGAGAATTCCAGAGGAATGATATTATTCTCATGAAAATATTTTCGAAAAACACAGTTCTCACCATCCATACTAGTAGCGCCGAGAATAACCTATATATATATATATATATATATATATATATATGTGTGTGGTGTGTGTGGAGTGTGTGTGTGGAGAGAGAGTGTGTGGAGAGAGAGAGAGAGAGAGAGAGAGAGAGAGAGAGAGAGAGAGAGAGAGAGAGAGAGAGAGAGAGAGAGAGAGAGTGCTTGAGCGTAAGCGCGCAAGTGTAATTTTATGTCTGTAGCGGCCGCAATATTTATTTATCATAAGTAATGTCACGAGTGATTACTAAATTATTGATAAATTCACGACTCACGAATGAGGAGTGATTTTATCTAGGGAATTTGGAAATCAAGGGTGTCATCTGTTAGGACGAATAAAATTAAGCTGTATACCCACTAATCTTTATTTAACTATAGTTATTTTAAAATATTTATATATTTAATGTAAAAGGTGATGTTTGAAAACAAAGACAGATTGGTACTTTCCTTCCTTTGTTCATCATTGCAATACTGTTTATTGCCAAAGGATCGCAATATTGTAAAAATTCACCCTAACTAACTCACTGACACTATCGAACCCGTAGGTTCATGGCCGCTTGGACGTAAGCTCTCCATATATTCCTATCCTCAGCCAATGATTTCCAATCATCGCCTGTATAATCTACTTCCCTAAAATCATAGTTAATGTTATTCTCCCACCTCATTCTTGGTCTACCAACTGAGCGTTTTCCCTCTGGTTTTCCTACAAGAATCTTCTATGCACGTCTTTCATTCTCCATTCGTGCCACATGTCCTGCCCATCGCAGTCTACGAGACTTAACCCTTCTCATTATATCTGGCTTCCTATAAAGACCTTGTAATTCGCTGTTATGCAGTCTTCTCCATTCACCTGTCTGTTCATCTCTCTTTGGTCCAAAAAATTTCCTAAGAACTTTATTCTCAAATTCTCGTAATCTCCTTTCCTGCCTTAAAGTAAAAGTCCATATTTCGCATCCATATAATGTAACTGGTAGAATAATAGTTTTATATATTTCCAATTTAATGTTTTTTGAAAGGAGTTGGGATATCAAGAGTCTCTGTAATGCATAATAACATGCATTTCCAGAATTGAGCCTATGTTTAATTTCCTTGTGCATCTCATTCCTGTTTGTGATTATTGTTCCTAGGTATTTGAATTCAGTCACTTCCTCAAAATTTCCCTCATTTATCATTAGCTGTCCATTTCCATTATACAATGTATTTTTATGTATGACCATATATTTAGTTTTATTGATATTTACTTCCAGTCCCAATTTCTTAGTGTTATTCAGTAGTGTGTGCTTGTTGGCCTTTAGTATCTCCTCGCTATCGGCCAGTAGTACTACATCATCAGCATAAGTGGGGAAATTTATAACCAACGATATAGGTATTAATTAATTTGATATCCTTTGATGTAAATATGTCAATTATATTTTTCTGCAACGTCATTTCCTGGAAAATAATTAGTTTAAGAAAGTGCAAACAGTGTTTTGTTTGTGGTATAATCAATTGTAAGAAATGTTTTTATATTATCTATCGCATGCGCTTTCTGCTGACATCCATGCACTATATATACACAATCTGGTAGCCGTAGTTCTTGGGGTCAGTCACTGCAAAATAATGCTATGACTTATTCATAATGTTGAAAAGGAGGTGCTTTCTTTATTATGATGAACTTTAGTTGGTAAATTTTAGACGAAACACGACTGTGATAGGTTGAAAATAAAAAATCAATGAAATGTGATTGGTCATTGACTCCCATTTGGGGCATGAGTTATATAGTCATAAGTAATGCCACGAGTGATTTCCAAATTATCGATAAATTCACTACTCACGAAGTGAGGAGTGGATTTATGTAGATAATTTGAAAATCAAGAGTGGCATTTGTTAGGGAAATTTAAAGAATAAAATTAAGCTGTTTACTCACATCATTATTTAAATATAGTTATTTTAAAATATTTATATATTTAATGTAAACGGCGATGTTTGAAAACAAATGATAAACGTTATGTTTCATTTGTTCATCACTGCAACCACATCATTTTTATTACCAAATAGAATCGCAATATTGTAAGAATGCACCCTAGTGGAGAAAACACGTCATTATAGGTTATTAATTAATTTATGATGTCCTATGATATAAATATGTCAATTATGTTTTTCTACAACGTTAATTCGTGGGAAGTAATACGTTTAAGAAAGTGCAAAAAGTGGTGTTTTTTTTAGTGGTATAAAGAATTGCTACGAATGTTTATTTGTATTATATCTTGCAAGCAGAATCTGGTTACATTCGTGCACTATATATACATATACACAATCTGGGAGTCACTTCATAAAATGAAAGCGAGAAAATGAAAGTGATAAAATCGAGGCGAAAATACTGTGGTTGGTTGTAAATCAAAATTCATTAAAATATGAATGGTCATTGTCTACCATTTGGGGCATGAGTTAAATAGTCATAAACAAATATGGCATACAGCAATCAACTCGATAACCAGCAAAGTTGGATCTTTAGGAGAAGGAGTTCATCTGAAACGAAAATTAAAAAAAAAACGTTTTAATGGTCGCAATTTTACATTTTTCGCAAACGAAACTCGCTATTTTTATTGAAATAAAACGAATAAGGTATAGTCCAAAAATCAGTAAAATCGGACATTTAGATTTGGGGATTTACTAAAACACGACATAATTTTGTTTCTAGCAGCCATCGTGTTTACATTGCCCCAATATACTGTACAATTTAATTTGTCCTTATATTGACAGTGCATCCTACAATTACAAAGATTTAGTATTTTGAATAAGACGATGGAAAAATTAATCAGTAAGATGTATTACATTTTTGTCAAAATGTGTAGTAATATGCAATATGAAATAACTTACATGGTTATTTATGGTTTGTTTTTACTGCAATCCGGCATATATAAGTCAGCTATCATACGAAATTGAGTTTATGAAAATAAGAGTTAACAAAATAAATCCATATTCCGGCCGTAGCATTGCTGCCGATAGGGTTACCCATGCCGGACTGGTCGAAGGTGATAAGCCAGACGAAATAAGTACCTTGGTCGAAAGAGTGACGATCTTTCACCGTAAAAATACAACCGTCAAGAAATGCAGACATGGGTTCTACTGGGGTAAAATTTTCCGGAGGTCAAATAGTCCCCCATTCGGTTCTCCGGGCGGGGACTACTTCAGGGAACCCATGCCAAAGGCTCAAACACAGGGACATGTACCTAGGAACATGGAATGTTAGGACTTTATACAATAGCGGGGCACTAGAGATATTAACGCGGGAATTGGATAAATCGCCCTTGGATATAGTCGCTTTTCAGGAAGTTAGGTGGCCAGGGAGAAGGTAGTCAGGAATCAGGAAGCTTTGCATTATACTATGGGGGTGCAGAAAGACCTGCATTTGGAACGGGTTTTTTTAGTCAGAAGGAGGATCCTATCCGCTATCCGAGATATTAAGTTTGTTAGTGATAGGATATCATACATAATTCTAAAGGGTAAACGACATGATTTTATAATTGTAAATGTACATGCACCCACAGAAGATAAAGATGACAAGATCAAGGATGAGTTCTATGAAGAATTAGAATGCTTATTTGATAGCCTTTCACGATATCATATGAAAATTGTCTTAGGAGATTTTAATGCAAAAGTGGGGCAGGAAGATATATTCAAACCAACAATAGGCAAATTCAATCTTCATGAAGATAGTAACGACAACGGGGTTAGATTAGTCACATTTGCCACATCAAAGAATCTCATTGTTAAGAGCACAACATTTCAGCATAAGGATATTCATAAATACACCTGGACGTACCCAGATGGAGAAACTCGGAACCAGATAGATCATGTATTGGTGGATAAACGCTGGCACAGTAGCATCATTGATGTTAGATCAGTTAGAGGGACAGACTGCAATTCAGATCATCATCTGGTCAGGGTGAAAATCAGACAACGGCTATCGCTTATGAGAGGAACAAACGCTAAAGATGATTCTGTAAAATATGAATTAAAAAACTTGAAAAATGATGAAATTCGGCAAGAATACAAATCAAAATTGCTAATAGATTTGAAATACTGGAATCTTCAGATGACAATGTGGCAAACGAAGAAGAAACTGATATAAAATAAAGAATGGGAGACTATGAGAGATACTATTAAATTGTCAGCATCAGAAAGCATTGGTTGTTTAAAAAAGAGGCAAAACAAGAAATGGTTTGATGAGGAATGTGCCGACATTGTAAAGAAAAGAAAGCTAGCAAAAATGAAATGGTTACACGAGCCAAAATAAGTAAATTTAGAGCAATTGGGTAGTGTTAGACGGGAAACCACCAAGTTACTAAAGAGTAAAAAGAGGGAATATTTGAGAGAGAAGATTAATGATCTTGAAATGAATGCAAAAAATAGGAACATTAGAGAATTATATCAGGGAATTAGTATAGAGAAGAAAGGGTTTCAGGCTAGAACAAACATAATTCGGAATGAAAATGGGGATATGATTGCAGATTCCAAGAGTATATTAAATACATGGAAAAGTTATTTTAATCAGCTATTAAATGTACATACAGAACAGGACATTGAGGAGGATAAGTTACAGACAGCAGAAATGCTAGTCGCAGAGCCAAGTGCATTAGAGGTTGAAATGGCAATTGAAAAATTGAAGATGTATAAAGCATCAGGTTCAGATGAGATCCCTGCAGAACTGATAAAATCAGGGGGAAAAAAATTGATGGACAAGATACGCTGTTTGCTTAGTATGATTTGGGAAAAAGAAGCTCTTCCAGATGAATGGAAGGAATCAATTATCGTACCAATTTATAAGAAAGGAGATAAAACTGATTGCAACAACTATAGGGGCATCTCATTACTTTCAACTTCGTATAAAATTCTATCAAATATATTAGTTAAGCAGAACTTAACTCCCTATATTGATGACATTCTAGGAGATAATCAATGTGCATTTAAGAAGAAACAGGTCTACAACAGATCAGATTTTTAGTATAAGACAGATTTTAGAAAAGAAATGGGAATATAATGGTATTGTACATCAACTATATGTAGACTTCAAAAAAGCATATGATTCAATTAAGAGAGAGAAGTTATATAGTATCCTGCTGGAGTTCGGAATTCCTAAAAAGTTAGTTAGACTTATACGAATGTGTCTAAATGGCTCAAAGAATAGGGTGCGTGTAGGCAAACAGTTTTCAGACACTTTTGAAATCCAGAATGGGTTGAAGCAAGGAGATGCACTATCTCCTCTACTATTTAATTTTGTACTAGAGCATGCCATTAAATCTTTAGAGAATGAGGAAGGCTTACAACTGAATGGTATTAATAAGCTGTTAGTTTATGCTGATGATGTAGAACTACTGGCCGATAGCGAGGAGATACTAAAGGCCAACACGCACACACTATTGAGTAACACTAAGAAATTAGGACTGGAAGTAAATATCAGTAAAACTAAATATATGGTCGCACGTAGAAATACATTATATAATGGAAATGGACAGCTAATGACAAATGAGGGAAATTTTGAGGAATTGGCTGAATTCAAATACCTAGGAACAATAATCACAAATAGGAATGAGATGCACAAATAAATTAAATATAGGCTCAATTCTGGAAATGCATGCTATTATGCATTGCAGAGACTTTTGATGTCCCAACTCCTTTCAAAAAACGTTAAGCTGAAAATATATAAAACTATTATTCTACCAGATATACAGGGTGGACCGCTCGAATGGACCTAATTTCAATTGCTTGTTACTGGCAAACGGTTGAAGATAGAAACTTAAAACAACGTTCATAGTACAGAAAAACTCACCAAGTTTCGAATCCTGTCGGTAGATGGCACAAAGATACGTTTCTCGTTCTTAGATTTAATTGTTTGTGAAAATGGCGACTCCGCAGATGAAAGCGCAAGCTGTTTTGTGGTATGCGGAGTTTAAATCAATCATTAGAGTTCAAAGGGAGTTCCGGCGTTGTGTTTAAACCGTGATGCTCCAACTGCTAGAAGCATAAAGAAGTGGCGTGATACATTATTAGCTACAGGATCTGTGTTGAAGAAGCATGGTGGTGGTCGCAGAGCATCCGATGAAATGGTAGCAAATGTTCAAGCCGCATTTGAGCGAAGCCCCCGGAAGTCATTAAGAAGAGCTTCGCGGGAACTTCAAATACCAAAATCGACATTACAACGGATTGTCCACAAACGCCTCAAAACTGCACGCATATAAAGTGCAGTTAGTGCAACGTCTGGAGCCGAATGACATGCCGAAACGAGTGGAATTCGCCAATACGATGCTGGACCGTCTCGACGCTGATCCTGACTTCATGACCAAGATTTTCTTCTCGGACGAAGCCACTTTCCATTTGTCAGGCAAGGTAAACCGGCATAATGTGCGGATCTGGGGATCGGAGAATCCTCACGCTATTCAAGAGCATGTTCGTGATAGTCCGAAGATGAATGTTTGGTGCAGTTTGTCATATAATAAGGTCATTGGACCGTTTTTCTTCGCCGAGGAAAACTGTTCGTGTGGTACCACATATCTTGACATGCTGGAGCAGTTCTTCTTTCCACAAATTGAACAACTGCAGCCTAACATCGTTTTCCAGCAAGATGGTGCTCCTCCCCACTGGTCCAATGAAGTTCGTACGACTTTGGACAACATTTTCCCTGGCCGTTGGATTGGTAGGGGAGGACCAATCGCGTGGCCCCCGAGATCTCCCGATTTAACACCACTGGATTTCTTTCTCTGGGGCTATGTCAAAGATAAAGTTTACACCACCCCAGTCAAAGACCTTCGTGATCTTCGTGAGCGCATCATAGAGGCTATTGAGAACATTCCAGAAGACATACTCCAACGTACTTGGCAAGAAATTGTTCATCGCTTTGATATCGTCACAGTGACTGCTGGGGCTCATATAGAGATGTGGTGATCTGGATATCAAAACTTGGTGAGTGTTTCTGTAATATGAACGTTGTTTTAAGTTTCTATCTTCAACCGTTTGCCAGTAACAAGCAATTGAAATTAGGTCCATTCGAGCGGTCCACCCTGTATTATATGGGTGCGAAATATGGACTCTTACTTTAAGGGAGGAAAGGAGATTACGAGTATTTGAGAATAAAGTTCTTAGGAAAATTTTTGGACCAAAGAGAGATGAACAGACAGGTGAATGGAGAAGACTACATAACAATGAACTACATGGTCTTTATAGGAAGCCAGATATAATAAGAACAGTTAAGTCCCGTAGACTGCGATGGGCAGGACATGTTGCGCGTATGGGGAATGAAAGATGTGCATGGAAACTTCTTGTAGGAAAGCCAGAAGGAAAACGTCCAGTTGGTAGACCAATAATGAGGTGGGAGAATAACATTAACTGTGATTTGAGGGAAGTAGATTATACAGGGAATGATTGGAAAGCATTAGCTGAGGATAGGGATGTATGGAGAGCGTGTGTCCGCGCGGCCATGAACCTACGGGTTCGATAGTGCCAGTGAGTAAGTAAGTAAGTAAGTTCTTGTGAGAAAAACAGAGGCAAAACGCCCAGTTGGTTGAACAAGAATGAGGTGGGAGAATAACATTAACTATGATTTGAATGAAGTAGATTATACAGGGAATGATTTGAAAACATTAGCTCAGGATAGGGATGAATGGAGAGCTTATGTCCGCGCGGCCATGAACCTTCGGGTTCCATAGTGCCAATGATGTAGTTAATTAGTTTTATTTATTTCATAATCCTCGCATCAACTTTATTGTTAATGGATCGTGATGTAATGTGATGAAAATTTTAAAAGCCAAAACGGATATTCCACAACTATTTTACAGTTTATTTTAGTTGCCTAGATTTAAGGTTTTACAGCATTAATTCCTAGGCGTAGTAATAGGTTACCAGAAACAATGGGTTACATACATCAAAACACTCATAAACATCTCAGAACAACCGGTGAAATTTTGTCGGTAGAGTTCTGCTTCACATTGTAGGTCAAATCAAACATGTGAAAGACATTTACTGTATGCCAAATCCCTCCATTATGTTTTCTATTTATGAAACTAGCACAATGATAATTTTACTTGTTGGGCCGGTTAAATTGCGTGTCTAAGACTATAAAAAGAAGGTACATCGCTAAGTTGATAGCGTTTAATGCTTGTTACAGATAATATTGAGGTGTTATTTGTTTAAACTAACAATTCAAACAATGTTTATTTTGTTGCTAGGCAATCCATATAAAAATATTAATATGGCATTCATTATCCAAATTTGAAGTAAAGATTTTAAAGAAGTGTTCCTTTTTTTATAAAATACAATGGAAAGAATTCAATCATTATTTATAGATTTCAAGATTTGGTGCGAGGGATTAAAACAAAATTGTAAGTAATAATAATTAAGAGATAATGAGTAATGAACAGATCGGATACCGTGAAAACGTTTATTTTTCTGCAAACATAAAAAACCTGTATTACACGAAGCAAACACATGTTATTATAGTAGTCAACTGTTTTGTTTTCGTAGAAGCAGGCATTGCCAGTTGTTTTCTACGTGTGTCCTCACTGCATTTTTAATGTCAGTGGGTGTATTTGTGATCGCTAATATTAATAATTGTACAGTATAATTCGACACAGTCATCTTCCGTTTCGCAAAAAAATCAGATTTCTCTTCGAAATACACGGAATCTTATATTCCAAAGGATTAATAAACACTGTATTGTATATTCTTGTTATAGTCTACAGCTGTGGTCTCGAGGTAGCGTGCTGCCTTGTCACGCAGCTTGCTCGGGTTCGATCCCCGGTCGGGACAAGTTTTCTGCGGGAGGTTTTTCGGGTTTTTTCCTCACCTATAAGACAAATATCGGGAAACTTTAAGGTCCAAACAGTCCCCGAACATCACATGGTCATCATAATCATCATCTTTCACATTCGCCTTAGATTAAGCTTAGGTTTCAGGACTCTCCTAGCGCAACACTATCATCATTATCACCCATCATATCATCGGGGCAGCGTAATCCCGCCTTCTAGGCGCCCCACCTCAGAAGTGGGTTGCAATTACGCCAATACCTGGAGAGAACGCCAGAAATGTCTGAAATGACAACCTGAAGCATTGAAAAAATAATTATTGTTATATGTACACCGCTGTGGTCTTGAGGAAGCATGCTGCTAACATGCCCGGGTTCGATCCCCATTAGGGACATGGTTCTTGTGCGAGATTTTTCCTCACTTGTAAAACAAATTTCAGGAAACTTTAAGGTCCAAACGATCACCGTAAAACAAATTTCAGGAAACTTTAAGGCCCAATCGATCCCCGAACATCATATGGCCATCATAATCATCATCAATCATATTCGACTTATATTAAATTTAGGATATCATCATCATCATCATCACCCATCATAGGGGAAGCCGTAACCCAGCATTCCAGGCACCCCAATTTCAGACATGGGATACAATAAACGCCAATGCTAGGAGAGAACACCAGAAATGTCGTAATGACAACCTGGGGCATTGAATGAAAAAAATATTCATATTGTAGGTCTATTGAAACATGTCATGATGATAGGTCAATTGTCACAAACCCAGACTTATACCTGTATATATATCCATCCATAGTAATTCTGCCCGGGAGCAAGTATTTCACTGCAATCATATCATTTTCATGCTATGCTTTACAGTTTTACTAGGAATTTATAGGCGTGGTAGCTTCCCGTTACTTTCCACACCGATGAAGGATGATGATGATAATGATAAGGATGATGATGGCCGGATTATTTTCGGGGACCGTTGGGCCTTAAGTGTCCTGACATTTGTCTTACTGGTGAGGAAAACCCCGAAAAAAACTCACCCAGGAACCTGTCCTGGCAGCACGCCACTCCAATTTTATACATCGCTGTGGTCTTGGAGTAACATTGCCTTGTACCCAGCGGTCTTGGTTTCAACAGTCATTCCGAAAAATTTAATAAAATAGTAAATTTATTTTATATATTTAAATATGAATAATAAGGTCCCAGAAGTAATACCGGTCGGCCGCGATAATCTAATAGTTATATTCTTTGTCTTGTGTTCAAACCCGGCCGCGGTCGACGGATTTTTTAGGAAGGAAAAATCCAATGAACTAGTCGTCCGGGAGAGATTTAACGCCGTGGGTCCCGATGTCTGAAGATTTTAGAAACTTAGCTTCTGAGGAAAATATTACCGACCTTCATTATCGAAGTAATATTATTATTATTATTATTATTATTATTATTATTATATTATTATTATCATTATTATTATTATTACTATTCTACTAGTTATAATATATGGATGCGAAACATGGAGTCTTACTTTAAGGGAGGAGAGGAGATTACGAGTATTTGAGAATAAAGTTCTTAGGAAAATGTTTGGACATTTTTGAGAGATGTACACACAGGTGAATGTAGAAGACTACATAACGATGAATTTACATGGTCTTTATAGGAAGCCAGATATAATAAGAACAGTTCAGTCTCGTAGACTGCGATGGGCAGGACATGTGGTATGTATGGAGAATGAAAGACGTGCATGGAAGCTTCTTGTAGGAAAACCAGGGGGAAAACGCCCAGTTGGCAGACCTAGAATGAGGTGGGAGAATAACCTTAACTATGATTTGAGGGAATAATTGGAAAGCATTAACTAAGGATAGGGATGTATGGAGGGCTTACGTCCAAGCGGCCATGAACCTACGGGTTCGATAGTGCCAGTGAGTAAGTATTATTATTATTATTATTATTATTATTATTATTATTATTATTATTATTATTATTATTATATTAACTATGATTTGAGGGATGTAGATTATACAGGGATGATTGGAAAACATTAGCTTAGAATAGGAATATATGGAGAGCATATGTACGCACGGCCATGAACCTACGGGTTTGATAAAGCCAGTGAGGTAGTTGGTTAGAGAAAATTCTTTGTAGTCCCGGTTGACAAATGGTTATCATGCTCGGCTCTGTTTCTAACATTCACAGGTTTAACCCCGGCCGGGGTAGATGAACTTCCGATTCCGATTGAGGGTCTTCCCACTTTTCAGCGGTTGCCCTTTTACCAGCCGGCTGCTGGCCCTTCACATCCAAATGTGTCAATCACAGAGGTAGATGATCAACAGCCAGTGTAGGGGTGACATGTGGTTAGCATGTCGAGTCCCCCAGCCGTTATAGCTGGTTCCTCAACCTGGAGCCGCTACTTATTGTAGCTACCCAATTGCCTCACGATGCTGGGTGGGCACCGGTCCCATACTGGCCGAAATACCATGAGAAAATTTCTTCCCCCATGGAGACTCGAACCAGCGCAAGTCCCATAGCTCTGCGCCAAGGCTTCCTACCTTAACCTCTCGGCTACGGCGCGGGACGATGAACTTCCAAGGATGTAAAATTCTTACGCATGACTTCTTTCGGGAGGGAAATGTACAGCTGGGTTTCTCTGTCATAGAATTATGGCACGTAAATTCTGAAAATCAGAGATGACTGATGGTATAAATGGGTCATTTTATATCCCAATTTGTATTGCCACGGTTATGAAATTGAATGTTACAGAGTGTAGTTAAAAAGAATTGTACCTCTATAATTAAATAAATAATAGCTCACTGATCATTAACCTAAACGTTACACAGAACAGAGCGCAATTGAAGCGATCAAACGTCTCTCTTCAGTAGTCTTTCATAAAATACATAATCCTCACGCTGTTATGTTACTAGTTCTACTTTAGTAACATTCATTACAGAGTTTTTAATATTGCCTTTTAAATTAATTTGTGCTTTAACTGAACATGGTATCGAAACATATTCTCTCTTTTTTGTGTTGAAATCGTCGCAATCGTTATATCGGTGATATTAGTATTTTTTAACAGCCATAGCGTCTCAATTCGAAGCTAGCCTTTAAAGCATTTTATTGAAGACATCTCATTTCAGACTTGAGTTTATTTGCTTGCCGTACGGTAACAAAGTAGTTCTTTCCCTTACGAAGGAAGCCATGTTGAGGATTTTTATACCATGAAGAAATCCATAAATCCAGCTTGGTTCGAAGTCGCGAATTCCGAAAATTGAGGCGAATGTGGTAACCATTAGAGACTATCACAACGGACTACAGTGTAATATCACAATGCAACGCACCCATTAACCTTTATAAAAATTAATTAAAAACTGTTCATTTTGATTAGTGTATACACACACAAATAATTCCAAATGATTGGCCAAAATCTGCTCATTTACAGTCCACTCTATTTTCAAGATATATATATATATATATATATATATATATATAAGCGTTACTGCAATAAAGTAAAAATATTCTCTTTAATCTGCTCTTACTTGGTACAGGAACTAGTAGTTGGCAGTGGAGACCGAACTCCCGCTACTTCTCATAATAATACAGAATATATATATATATATATATATATATATATATGTATATATATCAGAAAAATAAACGTTTGTACTAGATATGCCTGGTTGCGTAATTGGTAGCGCACTGGAATATCAATCCAGAGGTCCGGGTTCATTTCCCGCCGAGGCATTTATGTTTCTTATCACATCATATTAAGCTTGCTTAGCTAAATGTGAAAATTTTAATTATAACATCGAAATAGCGTCATTACTACAAAGTAAAAATATTCTCTTTAATTTGCTTACTTCGTATAGGAGCTACCAGATGGCAGTGGAGACCGAGTTTCCGCTACTTCTCGTAATAATAGAGAATATATATATATATATATATATATATATATATATAGTCCACCGCTGTGGTCTCGAGATAGCGTGCTGCCTTGTCACGCAGCGGGCCCGCGTTCGATCCCTGGTCGGGGCAGTTTTTCTGTGTGAGGTTTTTATCGGGGTGTTTCCTCACCTGTAAGTCAAATGTCAGGAAAACTTTAAGGCCCAAACGGTCCCCGAAATCATATGGCTATCATCGTCATCATCATCATTATCATTATCATCATCACCAGCATCCTTCATCGGTGTGGAACGCAACACGAAGCTACCACACCTAAAATTCCTGAGTAAACCTGCAAGCATAGCATGAAAATGCTATGATTGGAGTGAAAGACCTACCTTCGGGCAGAATTACTATGGGTGGATGGATATATATAAGGAAAAAATGTTTGTACTAGATTTGCCTGGTAGCGCACAGGAATATCAATCCAGAGGTCCTGGTTCAAATCCCGTCCAGGCATTTATTTTTCTTATCATGGACAAAAAAATTACAATATAACATACGAATACTTAACATACGATGTATACAAAAACGAATACGATGAACAAATAATTTACACAATAATAATATTATAGGATCTCACAAATGTAACTAAACTGAAAACGAGACCAACAAGAACAAAAATAATTGACTCAATTTAATTAACGGATGAAACCAAACTTCTAAGTAAGTAAAAATACTTTAAAAAAACTACAAAAAAATATAAAAATGGTATATAAAACTAAAAACAGAATAAATAACGTACTACCAAATGAGTTTGAAAATACTGACAAATATAAAAATAATTGCTTCTATAAATTAACATGCATTAATATAAATAATTGTATATCGGGATAAGCACTAGAAATGTTATCTGAAAATACGAGTAAAACAAACATTTAAAAATTTCGAATTCGCGAAGGATATATCCAACTATACAAAACACATTATAGAAGCAGGTCACCAAATTGGTGATTCAGTTAACAGCACGTTTTCAATAATATCTAAACAAGACAACAATAAAATAAATATATTTATTTGAATTAAGACCTATACTGTAAGAAGTTGGAACCCGAAGATATCTAAACGAAAACCATCGACAAAAAACTCCTTTACAAAATCCTTACATGAAGCAGGGCTTGAATAAATGCTAATGATGATGTTAGTATGCAGTTATGGCGTCCACTGTAGCGAAGTTGCATTCACTTAACGATATAGACTTCTGTATTATTTTTCATAAGTAATGTCACGAATGATTTCCAAATCATCGATAAATTCGAATTCAAGAGTGGCATTTGTTAGGACTATTTAACGAATAAAATTAAACTGTTTTCTCAAGATACATTATTGAAATATAGTTATAAGCATTTTAACATATTTATATATTTAATGTGAACGACGATGTTTGAAAATAAATCAGAAATGTGTGGTTATGTTTCATTTGTTTATTCACTGCAACTTGATCATATTAATTATAGCCAAATAGGATCTTAATATTGTAAGAATTCGCCCTAGAGGATAAAGAATTAAAAACATCAAACTATACATTATAACCAATATTACAGTTTATTAATTAATTTTTTAGTAAATAATTCGGTCGTATCATTACCTAAAAACATAATTATTGAACACACATTTATCAAATGTGTAGTTCGAAGGTATATGTTCATTATTTGCTCAATTCAACGTATTTTTTGGAGAGTCAGTAACTGCAAAATAATGCTCTGACCTGCTCAGTATATTAAAAAGGAGAAACCTTCCTAATCACAAAAGTAGGAGCTGGTAAAGATAATTCTATAAACAGCGTAGTGAATCACGACTGTCATTGGTTGTAAAACAAAATTCATTGAAACGTGATTGGTCTTTGACTTTCATTTGGAGCATGAGTTAAATAGTCCTTAATAACGACTAGAACTGGGAGTTTTTGGAAGAAGTTGCTTCAGAACACCTCTTGTTCACGGGGTTTTTAATTTTAATTTCACTTTAACTTATTTGCCCATTGCCCTAACATCCATACACACTATTAATTAGAAAGAAGTGCAAAACTGCTATGAAATTAACTTTATACGTGGAATATTCTACTCATCCACATTTGAGAAGAAAATGGTAATAGACCATAAAGAAACCTGAAATAGGAAATTAACAAATAAATATTACGAAGCCAATTGTTGTAGAAAATAATAATCTAGAGTATTCCAAAAAATATACTTTTTAACATAATTTGAAATTCGTTAAGCATAAATCGAAATTAGAATGTTATATATGATTAGTAAATTTTAAAATTAAGTTTGTAATACTTCTTAATACATATACAATTATTTTCTGCAATAATGATAAATTTAAAAAGAAGAAATAAACTTCTAGATAGAGCAAAGAAAAATTCATTCCAAATTTTATACAAATATATAATCACTGAAGGATTTATACTTATATATTTTTGACCTGTATAATACCTGAATACAACGAAAGAGAAAAAATCTCCCAAAGCTTGGATTTATACTAATAACTCCACATTTATTCGCTAGCGCACTAACCAATTTTGCTACTTAGGTATTCTAGGAGTTGACACAAATCCTTCTAACTTTTTCACTACAACTATCGAAACCGTAGGTTCATGGCCGCGCGGCATAGCTCTCCATTAACATCTCTATCCTGAACTATTTTTTTTTCCAATTATCCACTATATAATCCACTTCCCTCAAATCATGATTGATGTTATTTTCCCACATCATTCTTGGTCTAACAACTGGGCGTTTTCCCTCTGGTTTTCCTACAAGAAGATTCCATGCACCTCTTTCAGTCCCCATACGTGCCACTTGTCCAAGCATATTGAAACGTACCTGTTCTTATTACATCTGGGTTCCTATAAAGAACATGTAACTTACTCCTATGTAGTTTTTTTCCATTCACTTGTCTGTTTATCTCTCTTTGGTCCAAAAATTTTCCTTTAGAACTTTACTCTCAAATTATCGTTAAAATGTTCCTATAATATATGTGTAATTATTATAATATTTATAAAGGTCCCTCCCCAAAATTAAGAGTCCATGTTTTGCATCCATATAATATAACTAGCAGAATAACAGCTTCATATATTTTCAGTTTAAAGTTTTTTCTATCGATTTGGGACGCCAAGAGTCCCTGTAATGCATAAAAGCATGAATTTCCACAATTAGACCTATGTTTAATTTCTTTGTATATCTCATTCCTATTTGTAATTATGGTTACTAGGTATATGAATTCAGCCATTTATTTTTCAAAATTTCCCACATTTTTCATTACCTGTCCATTTCCATTACATAAAGTATTTCTATGTGTGGATATATATTCAATTTTATTGATGTTTACTTTCAGTCCCAATTTCTTAGAGTTACTCAACAGAATGCGTGCATTGGTCCATAGCATATCCTCGCTATCACTTAATAATAATAATAATAATAATAATAATACTTCATCAGCATAAATTAACAGCTTATTAATATCTCTCCTTGCTTTAACCCATTGTGAATTTCAAAAAGCATCCGAAAACTGTTTGCCTACACGCACTCTACTTTTTTGTGCAATTTAGATATTCGTATAAATCCAACTCTTTTAGGAACTCCGATCTCCAGCAGAATACTATATAACTTTTCTCTCGTAATTAAATCGTATGCTTTTTTTAAGTCTACATCTAGTTGATGTACAGTGCCATTATATTCCCATTTATCTTCTCACATTTGATACTAAAAATCTGATCCGTTGTAGTCCTATTTCTCCTAAATCCATATTGATGACCTCGTAGACACGAATCGTTCTCTATGCGAATTTCCAATAGAACCCTGTTGGTGGACTTGTATTCAAATTACAACACGATCGGTTTTACTCAGAAGACATGGTGGGAAGCTCGATTACATGTTACGATTATAACAACTGAAAATTAAATGCTTATTTCATAGCATTTAATAATCTTTGAAAGCCATGTACAGCCTTAAAAAATTATGGAGTAACTCTTGATGATGGAAAGTTAGAGTTTTGAAGAGCGATTCACATCGGTACGTTGTTACATGTCCTGACTCGTTTGTGTATAAAGCGGACGGCGCGGCGTAAGTCTCTCTTTATGCAGCATTCCAATCATTCGCTTCAGTGGAACAGTCGTAAGATGCTGTTTTTCCGACGACGCGGGCCCATGTTCGTTTCTAGTCAGGCATATTTTATTTTATTAATTATTTAATAGCGTAGTTAATTTACATAATGCCTACATGCTACCAGGCTTCGTTATATAAATACATCTGTATGTATATATGGAAGTATTCCCGGTCGGGACAAGCACCTGGGTGGCATTTTTTCGGGGTTTTTCCTCACCTGACAGATAAATGTCAGGAAACGTAAGACCCAACAGTGCCCGAAAATGATCCGGGCATCATCCTCATCATTATCATAAGTAATGCCACAAGTGATTTCCAAATTTATCTAGAGAATTTGGAAATCAAGAGTGGCATTTGTTAAGACTATTTAACGAATAAAATTAAGCTGTATACTCACAAATCATTATTTACCTATAGTTATTTTAAAATATTTATATATTTAATATAAGCGGCGATGTTTGAAAAACAAATGAGAAACGATTGGTACGCTTCATTTGCTCTCTTTTTGCTCGATCACTGCAACCAGATCATAATATTATTTATTGCCAAAGGATCGCAATGTTGTAAGAATGCACTCTAGTGGAGAAATTTATAAACAACGTTATAGGTATTAATTAATTTCTGAAGTCCTATGATGTAAATATGTCAATTATTTGTTCTGCAACGTAATTTCCTGGAAAATAATTCGTTTAAGAAAGTGCAAACAGTGGTTTCTTTTTTTTTTGTGGTATAATCAATTGTTACAAATATTTTTATATTATCTCTCGCGTGCGCTTTCTGCTGACATTCATGCACTATATATGCAATCTGCTAGCCGTATTCCTTAGCGAGTCAGTTACTGCAAAATAATGCTATGACCTATTCAGAATGTTAAAAAGGAGGTGCTTTTTTTATTATGATAAACTTTAGTTGGTAAATTCTAGGTGAAAACGCGACCGTGATTGGTTTGTAAAGAAAAAATCATTGAAATATGATTGGTCATTGACTCCCATTTGGGACATGAGTTAAATGGTAATTATAATTGTTCACCGGTGTGAAAAGAAACGGGAAGCTACCACACCTATAGTTCACTAGTAAAGCTGCAAAGCTTCGCATGAAAAGGCTATGATTACAGGGAAAGTCTTGCCCTCAGGTAAAATTGCTATGGAATGGAATATTTGAAAATAATTAAATGAAGAGAAATACATGTATATATATATATATATATATATATAGAGAGAGAGAGAGAGAGAGAGAGAGAATGAATACCGATTGTAACGTCTCATTACTTTGTTTGTAAAACACATGACATAATAAAATTATTTATTTTCATTACTAATACAAAATGCGTCTGATTAATTTATATTAAATTAATATCTAAATTCATTATACAAGTTAGTCCTGAAGTACTGCATCCTTTCATACAGACAATTTCTAGGAGAGGTGGCTGTGGCCTAGTGAAGAGAGCTTATGTTTTCCGTGCATGGGATCGCGTGTTCGATTCTGCTGTAATGCTTTTTTTTCTCTCGTTCTTATTTCAATTAATTTTCTTTCTTTTGTTTCATTTATTTTGCTTTGTTTTATTTTCAATAATTAATGCAGTACTTATTTACACGAAATTGTTTTCCATTGCACGAAACACTACGAAATAGAACGGATTTAGTTACTCAAATAGTTGTATACTTGTGAACGAAATAGCTGATTTCTGATCATGCGCAGTGGCTTCCTTCTGAGACCTGAAATGTATGTGTGCGCCATCAATTATTTCAAAGTTGTACATAGCCTATTGGAATAATATTTAACACGATAAGCGACTTTTAACGCAGGTATGGGATCTTAAAATAGGAGAGACAATCAACAACAGTACTATACTTTATTCGAAGAGGACAAATCATCTACATATGGATGCTCTGTATGATCACGACTTATTTTATTTCTTGAAAAGGAAATGATTCATGCAGGGTGTTGTAAGCAATCGACGACATTAATGCAAAAAAAAAGGTATACGTCCATTAAAAAAATTACAAAGAATGAAAATCTATAAAATTCTCGCTAGACCCATAATCTGTTATGGCAGTGAAGCTTGGACCATCAGAACTCAGGATGATCGTCATATTACAGCCACGGAGATGAAATTTCTGCGACGAACTGCAGGTTATAGCCTTCTAGACCACCAAAGAAATTCAACAATAGCCAGAGAGTTAAACATCGTACCTATACCTGAAAACCTCCAAGAATATAGAAACAATTGGCTAGCCCATATTCAGCGCATGGATCGTCACAGAATACCAAAACAAATTTTTCACTACATTCCTCGAGGCAGAAGATCTGTGGGTCGACCTTTTCGGAGATGGCGGAAGACCGTAACGGGCCACTGGGCTTAATACTTGAAAGGACTATGATGATGATGACAAAGAAATGAAGTTTTGACAGGCTTTGGAGCTTCACCTTTCTGTATTGCAGCTTCTGAAAGTCTTCAAATCTATTTTCAATTTAAATTATACTCGTATTTTTGTGCCTACTTAAAAAGTTTATAAATTTAAATTATTACATTTTTTAAATATTCATATTATTGAAGTAATTAGCATTGGAATTGTTTTCCCAAAAGTTGAATTTTTGTCAATGCCGATTCCTCAGAACTACATTTTTTTTTAAAAGCAGGTTGCATTATGTACTCATCATAATTATAAAATCTCTAGAGGAATTAGCGAATACCACTGATCTTCTGGACACTAAAATGAGTCCTATTATAAGAAACCTTCGTATTTAAACAATGTATTTAGCATCAACGATAAAGTTACAATATTTTATGATAACCGTTAATGAATCCCTGGATATCCACGGAGGACTGTTAGAAAACTACTGGTCTGGAGCATTTTTCTTTACTTTCTTCTACAAGGATGAAGAACTCTTTGCCGTTCAATGAAGCCTTTTGCTAAAAACTTAGAACTCAATCGTAGCAGCTAATAAGTAATAGTTTAAAAAACTAAAACAACACGCTTTATTAGAAAACCGAACTAAAAAATGAAAAATAATTTTAATTTCCAACACGCTTGGGACAAAACTAAAGTGGTCGACGAAAAAAATTACCTTAAACACATCTAGAATAAAGTTATCTACAAAAAAAAAATTACCATGAAAAGCGTGTGGTCCTCTATATCAATTAATATCCATCCATAGTAATTCTGCCCGAGGGCAGGTATTTCACTGCAATCATAGCATTTTCATGCTATGCTTTACAGCTTTACTAGGGAATTGTAGGTGTGGTAACTTCCCGTTGCTTTCCACACCGGGGAAGAATGATGATTATGATGATGATGATGATGACCATATGATTTCGGGGACCGTTTGGGCCTTAAAGTTTTCCTGGCATTCGTCTTACGGGCGAGGAAAAACCCCGATAAAAACCTCACCCAGAAAAACTGTCCCGACCGGGGATCGAACCCGGGCCCGCTGCGTGACAAGGCAGCACACTACCTCGAGACCAAAGCGGTGGACTCAATTAATATGTTTGATAATAAACAGATATTGGTAAAAGTAAAGTCTCTAATAAGAAAACGTAAAAACCATAAAAGCACCCCACGCGTTTGATGGTAAAATTATTTTTTGGTAGATAACTCTAGTTTTATTCTAGATGTGTTCGAGATGATTTTTTTGGTGACCACTTCAATTTTATCCCAAGCGTGTTGGAAATTAAAACTATTTTTCATTTTTTAGTTCGGTTATCTAATAAAGCGTGTTGTTTTAGTTTTTTAAACTATTATTTATTGATTCCATAGTTATTTACAAATGATTTAGCATGTAAAGTCTTATTGTGACTATAATCTTAGATTATATCCAGTGGGTATACAGGTATGGTATAATGTGAAGTCATCCTTATTTGCTCGTATTATTTATTTATTATCTTTGGCTTCATGGTAAAATAGTCCAAGGTCATTTTTAACAAAACTTAGATTTTATATTATAATATATACGATATAATAGTTACCTTGTAGGTCCGTCTCTTCAACTTAAGTTGTTTTAAAACTCTGTAGGTCTTTCGTGACTAGTCCCATCATCAGCAGAATGCATTAGGTCCGTGGTTGTTGACCTTTGTTGAAGCACTGACTTGGTTGTGAGAATTTTGTACAGAGGATTGTGTGGACTGGGTGTGTTTTCATTCAGAATCAGGTTGTTGTTGATTTCTCTTAGGATTGCGATTTCCTCCAGTATATTTATTCTCGTTGGAATGTTTTCTCTATGTACTATTGTGAGGGTGTTATTGATGTTATGCATATGGTGTCGAACCTGAATTACATGTTTTGTGTAACTTGATTTTCCTCCACTATAAATGAAATCTCTGAAATGTTCCTTGAATCTAATGTTGAAGCTTCTGTTAGTTTTCCCAATGTAGAATTTATTGCAGTCTGTAGCCTACATGTTAATTTGTAGATGCCTTTATTGTTGAATTCATCTATTTCTTCGATTTTGTTGTTTATTAAATTGTTTAATTTATTATCAGTTCTGTAGGATATGTTTATATTCTTATCGAGCTTTTTTAGTGTGTTGGCCAATTTTAATATTTCTTTACCAGTTTAAGTGAGAGTTGTTCATTTCTTGTTATTTTCATTGGATTCTTTTTCAAGTTTGGTTATGTTGGTAATGTTTTTCCTTTTTTGTTTATTAAGGATTTTATTTCTTATTTGTTTGTTGTAGCCGTTAATTTTTGCCATGTGTTTGATATAATCTAATTCCTTATTATAATTGTCTTTAAATAAAACATAAGAGATATAAGCGTTCATATTATATATATTTTCCCCATATTATATATAGTGGAGCTCAGTGCCGTTAGGTTCCTTTAGGTTCCTCAATTTTACAACAGTAACAATAATAATAATAATAATAATAATAATAATAATAATAATAATAATAATAATAATAATAATAATAATAATAATAATAATAATAATAATAATAATAGTGTAGTCATATTAAGAGTAAAAGTAATGAAATCTAACAATGCATTCATTAATATTTATGTTACTTTGTGTTTTCTAGTTCTACAGAACGGAATTAAGACTGCTGGCGAAGAAAATCATCATGTCCACATGTATCTGGATATACAAACTCTCACGCTGTTCATGATTTTAATGGCCGCCATTTTATTTTTTCTCAGGTACAAGGTACGTATAGCAAAGGCATCTATAAGATTACGATGGAAATTGTTATAAAAAAGAATCGGAACGAATGGTTCGCACTGTGTCCGCGCGTACTAAGACATATCTTGGTGTGTAGAGGTACATGATACGTTGTAAGTCGTTTTCTTATGACATTTTGCAGTGTATTTAATCGGAGCCACCTATATCACAGGGATTTTAGCAGATATGATAAATAGCTGCTCCAGATCGAGAAACCAGCTGCAACAGCATTTTAATTTGCTTACTTGTTATAGTCAGCTACTAGATGGCAGTGAAGACCGAGTTCTCGCGACATCTAGTAATAATGGGGAATATAATACACATATAAGAAAAATAAATGTTTGAATTGGATTCGCCTAGTGGTGTAATGGATATCACACTGATTTACAGACTCAGAGACCCGGGTTCGAATCCGGTCAAGGCATTTATTTTTCTTATCATACTATATATATATATATATATCATGTCACCCCTATATTGGCTGAAAGATCGTCCACTTCTCTGATTAATAAATGGATGTTAGGCCAAAGGTAAATGGTAGGCCAAGTGATTTTCCTGGTCTGTCGCTCCATGGAATACCAGTATAATTTTAATGGTTATAATATTCTTTTTAGTTCCGTGTTTCGCGGATTCTAGCCGGGTGCGATCGGTTAATTTTCAGGCTACAAAGCCTTGATAGCCTTTCTTCATGACATAGTCGATTAATTCCCTCTCTTCTATGGAGGCTTCGATTCCTGGCCGAGTCGAAGTTATTAAACAACATTGGGTCTGGGTATTTGTCCTCCGTGTTTTGCTTCGTCGGTGTGGCTATGGCCTTTGGCTACCAGATTTCGAGAAATCCTTCACTAAATATATGTATACTACACGTTCAGATTTCCTACAGACGACCAGTGAGATGCATTGTCTGCACGGCACGTCTGTGTACATTAATGTCAATAGGCTTATCGCATTTATAGAATTACCTTGTATGTCCCATAGGGGGTATCCTAATATAGGTGAGAGAGTAACAATTTAACTCCTTAAGATGGATCATGTTCTGAAAGCCCTAATTTTTTAAAAATAAAATATACTTAGTTGAGGACTACTGATATCTAAAGTACAACTATTTTAATATTTTATATAATAACCTTATCGACGGCTTTTAAAATTGCCTTATAAGTTCCATGGGAGAATAAAAAACCCTACAACAGGATGGAGTGTAGGTTGCAAATTACATTTTGATGAATTGGCTTCTAAGTTTCAAGTGGTAATGAATATCATACAAAAGGATGGAAGGTAGGTTCAATATGACATATAAAATATTTTGTTTGTAATTTTCATGGGCGAATAAAAATATTACAAAACGATGGAGAGTAGGTTGAATGTGATCTTTAAAATAATTGGTTGCAAGTACCATGGGGGAATAAATATCCTATAAATGTATGGAGGGTAGAAAATGGAGAAGGGAATACAATAGGAATATTATTATCTTCACAAGAGATGTAAAGAAGTGGTCCTGTGCCATTGATTATCCAAACATAAAAATCCTCACTCATAAATGTGTCAAAACTGGATGGCTAATTTTAAAGTATGATACTGGTATTCCGAAATATAAAAAAAATATGTATGGCAAACAAAAATAGTAAGAAGGTACAACCCTATGAGCAAAATTGATAAACCCTTTTAACCCAGATTTTAACTGCGACGGTAATGACCTGAGTTGTTAAAAGGGCGTCCTTAAACAATAATTCTATATACATACTTGTTTTTCATTTTAGGTGAACAGGATGAATTGTATAGCTACCATAGTTAAACTTAAGAAGAAGCTGAAAGAACAGGAAATAAATGTGGGGACAGATAGAGATATAACAAAAAGAATTGCCGAATTGACTGTAAGTATCTAATACAAATATTTCGAATACTACGAGATATCAGTGGCAACGTACCATAGAGATACGTGCTGGATTCGAATGAATTTTTACAGCGTATAAAGAAATGTCGCACAAGCAGAATGAGGTACTAGAAACTACTGTAACAAAGTAAAGTGTAACATGAACAAACAAACGTAAAAATAACATAGCTATGTAATTTGTGTTAGATTAATTTCAAATATTTTTAAAACAATATGTATCTAATTTTCTTGAATAGAACCGTTGCTCTCTTTATTCTGTTTTTCTATTTGCTACTTACTCGAACACTTATACCACATAGACATGGAACATTAACATGCACTCCGATCTCGTGAATGAAGTCAATTTCCTTTTGTGAAAGAATATGCAAGTCCATTGAACCTGATACTTCACAGTTTATTGTCATTCACATTGCAAACAGACCAAGAACGTATCTCAACAACGCCATTTTTAATAACTTTATTTTTCCGTTAGTTCCGCGTCGTAGCCAAATGGTTTGTGTCTTCATGCCTAGTAACAGGGTGCTGCTTCGAAACCTAATGGAAAAATAAATTTTATCATAGAATTTCGATCAATATGGAATCTGCACTTATCCAACAGCATCGGGAATTTGGGTAGCAACAATAGAGGGGCTCCAGGTTGAGACAACGAGCTGCTGGAGGACCGAATGCTGACAACATGTCACCCTTATACTGACTACATCATCGTGTATAACTGTAAATGCCATAAGGAATGCGTTGAGATCAAAATTATATTAGGCCAAAGAGCTTCAAGATATGTCATACCATTAAGTTTAATTCAGTTTTTCCTTTGTTTTAGTAGATTTCTCTTTTTTTTTTTAAATATTTACATTTTTGTTTTATTCATTTTTCACAAAAGAGCAGGATTCAAACCCAGACATAAGGCGGAAATTCCCCTACCCGCGGGATTCTTATCTAGGTAGTTGGAGCGGTTAGGGACTCTACCACGGTGAACGACAATTAGGAGCATGAAATGTGAAAGAAAATTTGGCAAATACTTTAACTATTCATCAATAATCTGACTTCCAAGGAGCGATGAAAATATGTGAAACGGATCTATACTGTTTTAGTATTAAAAAAAATTGCATAAGGTATTACTCCGCCAACCCCATCTATTGGCAGAACCGTGGTGCTACGTTCCCCGCCATTTGACTGAATTGTGTACGATAAAACATTGTTCTTAGGCAATATCGTATATTATGGGAAATAAGACTGAATATAACATAAGATGGTACAAATAAATAGGAATATCCTCCATTTTTATTTATGTATGACTATATATATATATATATATATATATATATATATCCATTCATATTAATACTACCTGAAGGCAGATCCTTCACTGCAATCATAGCATTTTCATGCTATGCTTGCAGCTTTCTCGAGAATTGTAGGTGTGGTAGTTTCCCGTTGCTTTCCACCACCGGTGAAGGATGATGATGATGATGTTAAGGATTATGATGATGGCCATATGATTTCGGGGACCGTTTGGGCCTTAAAGTTTTCCTGACATTTGTCTTACAGGTGAGGAAAAACCCCGATAAAAACCTCACCCAGAAAAACTGCCCCGACGGGGGATCGAACCCGGGCCCGCTGCGTGACAAGGCAGCACGCTACTTCGAGTCCAAAGCGGTGGACTATATATATATATATATATATATATATATATGTGTGTGTGTGTGTTTGTATGGGCCTATCTAATTAGACGTCTATGCTTTCCTGATGTAAATAGATAGCCTTCATTTACCGGTACATTTTCATGAGCATATTTTATGTTGGATGCTGACACACCTTTAAATTATTTTTTTCCATATGCTCAGTGGTTAATGTGGGATATTTTTCACTAGACTGTTTGAAAATATTCAAAATAATTGTTTAACTCCGCTTTTCTAATATTTGATTTCTAATGTTTAAGTAATTCTACAGAAATTTTGCATTTTGAAACAATTGAAATTCCAACGTATTCCACATTGCGCATGCGTTAGAATAAAACAATGATTCATGTATTAAAAATGTAATTATATATTTTAACATTCTCCCATATAACGTATAAAGACATGTGCTAGGTAATAAATAATTTATTATTTTTATTTCCTTTATTTTCATATTTATTAACTGCATCAGACGTCACTGCTTACGTGACGAAACTTATTTCGTTCTGCTTTTCTCGACTTCAAAACTCCGCCTTTGTTTGATGAATTATCCCACTATCTATGAGATACATGAAAGTGCCTACAATGAGAGAGTTTCAATTGAGGTTAAAAGAGAGAGAGAGAGAGAGAGAGAGAGAGAGAGAGAGAGAGAGAGAGAGAGAGCGAAGAATGATTAGATTCAGATATCCACCTTGGTGTTAATGAATTAAATGTTTGACATAGGTAAACAAGGCTTGACATTGTCTACCGCTGTGATCTTGGGAAAACGACGGTTGTCTCGTATTTTTAGTGATATTTAATTATTTCCTCTGTCGGTACAAGTTTCCTTGTTGAGTTTATTTCGAAATATTGTTTCTTATCTAAGACAATTGTATGGAGCATTAAGGCCAAAATAGTCTCTGCACTCTATCAGGAAATCAAATCATCCAAATCATATTTCGATGTTAAAAAAAAGAAAGTACACATAAAAATACACAATGTAAACCCATAGACTGATTCATATTCTTTTAAATTGTTTGTTATGTATATAGAGTTTAATTTTTTACATCGCTCGTATTTTAGAGAACAGGTTAAAATAAATAAATATTAAAGAGAGATCTCAGTCGTTCTCAACAATTACAATTGACAGGGTAATCTTTTGTTAATATTTCGGAATAATGTTTTGACTTTCATCCTTATTGTGATCTCAAGTTCCGTTATCGTTTGCTTGTTTTGAATGTCTGGAAATAGACAATACACTTTACGGTAACTTAAATCTGGTTTCCGGGAAATGCATTGAGCATTTACACTTGACGCGAATAGGTTAATACCAGGTTGCATGATGTCATTGTACACATCATCCATCTGCTGTAATCTTGGTCTTCCAACTCTTCCTTTTCTAAATAAATTGGCATCTAAATGAATTTTGACTACTCTATCATCAGTCATTTTGACTACATTGTCTAGCCATTCCATTCTTCGTATTTTGACAATAGTTACAATATCTACAACTTTGTATATGTTTTGCAGATATGTATTTGTTCGAGTTGGACAGGTACCATTTTCAAATATAAGTTCATGAATTTGTCTGAGCATTTTCCCTTCTCATATGTCTTTTTAATTTTTTGGAAAAACCCAAGACTCACTTACACATGTCAGACGACGCTTGCTAATGGTATTATATGTCTATGTATCACTTTTCGTCGAAAAATATCTTTATTTATTTAGCACCTTTCAAATGTTTAAGAACATCTACCTGCGCCCAATTAATCTACTGTCATTCTCCTCCACATCGCTCTGTCTTTCTAATCACCATCGTCAAATTATTTTCCCCCATGCTGCTCTAATTACCATCAGTCCACGTTATATTTGGTAGTTCCCTTTTCTTCTGCCAAGTGACACCCATTCTAATATTCTTCTTGGTAATTTGTCTTCGGTCGATCTTTTTATATGACCGTACAATTTTATTTGCTTATATTCTTCCGAAATCCAAAATTGAAATTTGAACATTCATCTTTCGTTTAATAAAACTATTTATTCTCTCTCTTCAAGAAATTCCAGCTGAACGCCTCCAAAAATCAAATTCTCCATAATTTAATTTACTTATTCTTCTATATTTCAATTCCCTTGTTTCTGCACCGTATACCATTGCACGCAGTATTTTATTTAAAATCTATGTTTTGATTTAGGATTTTATTCTAATCGCATAAAACACAATTTAATATCGATATTGTAAATCTCCTTTATTTGTCTTCTCATTAATTTCAACATCATGACTTCCATCTGCTTAATTTTATTATATTACTCTGAGCATAACGACAACGGTTAGCTGCTGCTAACTTCTCACCAACGACTGTCTTTATGGTATTATTAAGACTATTTAACTCATGCCCCAAATGGGAGTCAATGACCAATCACGTTTCAATCAATTTTGTTTTACAACCACCTGGAATTTATCAAATAAGTTTATCATAATAAAAAAAGCTTGTCCTTTTTAACATTCTGAATAGGCCAGAGCATTATTTTGCAGTGAATGACTCTCTAAGAAATACGGCTACCAGATTGTATATATAGTGTACGAATGTAAACAGATAGTGTTTGCGAGATATAATTTAGAACCATTTGTAGTAATTATTGATTGTACCACAAAAAAAACACTCTTTGCACTTTCTTAAACGTACTATTTTCCAGGTAATAACGTTCCAGAAAAACATAATTGACATATTTACATCATAGGACATCAGAAATTAATTAATATACAGTTGATGTGTTTCATTTTTCTCCACTAGGGTGCATTCTTAAAATATTGCGATCCTTTGGCAATATATAATATGATCTGGTTGTAGTGATGAACACGTGAAACATAATAAACGTTTCTCATTTGTTTTCAAAACATCGCTGTTTATACTAATAGGCTATATATATATTTTAATGATTTGTGAGTAAACATCTTAATTTTATTCGTTAAATACTCCTAACAAATGCCACTCTTGATTTCCAAATTCTCTAGATAAATTGGAAATAACTCGTGGAATTACTTGTGATAATGTAATAATTCAACTTAAAATTTAAACCTTACATATAATACAATATCACAGTATTTGTCTCACCAAAAAAGTTATAAGACACGATATGATCTTTGTTTTTAAGCGTATATAAATAATACCAAAATATATTTATTAATAATGTTATTTATGTATTTCAGGTAGAGTTGGCGGACGACGCAAGTTGTTCTTATAAGGAATATCTCTTCACACTAGAGAAGAATCACATAATATAGAAAGGTACGTAGCCTAGTGGTTAAAGCAATGCGCTAAAAGCCGGAAGGTCGAATGTTACAGCCCCAATAGATCCAGGATTTTTTAACCGACCCAAACTTTCTGGCGGCACTATAACCCTGTGGTCTACTCAGCCTCTAACGGAAATGAGTACCAAACGCTAGTTCTGGGGGATATATGGCCGTCACGCAGATATGACGATCAGGCTGTCATCAGGTGCCGATTGTCTACAAAAAATGGGCGCCTTAACCTCCTACTAAACCAAGGTCCTCCTAAGGCCTGTAGTGGGATAACTTTAACTCTTTTTTCACTCTAGGTGTTGAGCAAATCTAAATATTAAATAGTAATACATCAGTATATGAAATTTCATACTAAACTTACAAAAGTTTTGATCTCATTAATCACTAATAGACTATATTACACTGTAAAAATGCAATAGTGAAGAAATGCGGACACGTCAAGTTTATGGGATCCCAGCAGAACTAACAAAATCAGAGGGATGAAAATTGGTTGACATGAAACACCGCACCGGTTGCTTAGAATGATTAAGGGAAAAGAAGTTCTTTGCAAATGATAGAGTCGATTATCGTATCGACCTATAAGAAACGATATAAACAATCACTACAAGTACAGCGCATTTTTTTACTTTCAACTTCTTACAAAATTCTTACAAATATATTAGTAGTAGTAGTAGGACTTCATTAGACAAAAAGTAAGATATTTACAATATTATTTACAAATATGGGTCGCACGGGCAGTAAGCCATTAGTATTCAGACTTACTCCTTGCATTGACCTCTTAATAGGTAATAGCCAAAAGTGAATTTAGTTGAAATAGGCCTACAATAGATCAGAAAGTAAGTATAAGACAAATATTAGGAACGGTAAGGGGATATATCGATTCTATACATCAACTATATGTATAGACTTAAGAAGGGGCTGTTGGCTTAAGGTGACATACCAATGTCATGCTAGTCGCTATTAGTGAATTGGATTGAAACGAAACCAGATATTGACTACGTACCAAATATTTAAAATACAATTTTGAAGCGTTCGTCCGATGCACACCAATGATCTTGCATCGTATCATATCGACTGATGTCGATAGCCATCAGCTCGGAGATGTCTTCGACAGACGTTTGGGTGTCATATTCACTCACTATGTCCATTTGTTCTGATACAGCAGCGGGAAAGATGCTGTCAGCAGCGGGAAAGATGCTGTCAGCATCTATCTGTGAGCACGCAGTCTCAGTACCTACAACAGACTCGCTCGCTCGCTCGGAACAGAACATTGAGGTAACAGTGTGTGGCTGATACTTCCCTTTTTTTATCAGTATACGTAATCTATATTTTCGACGGGCTTTTCGCGCGGTGAGGTCGACATCTTGAACTTTTCCAGCTTTTTTACAAGCTTATTTTAAGTTGTTATATAGAAAGATTGTCCTAAATTTACTTACTAATACTTAAATTGATCACATTCGACACATTTTATTGTCAAATACACGAACCACCGCGCTAACATGACTGAGCCGTGAGTTACACAGAATATGAGGTCTCCGGGAACTCCGTCAACCCGTTCGCCCGTGCCTAAAACTCAAGGCTGTACCAGCGAACTATTCATGAATGCTAAAAACAACAAAACAATGTGTTTCTGAGACTAATAGTTAGGAAATTATTAAGCAAAGATGAACTATGTATTTTGATTACCGTAAATCCATTGTTTTGGTACTTGTTAGTCCGGTGCGATTTTAAAGGGGTTTCACGTCAAAAAGACAAACGATACAATTAACACGAACAAGTTTGTGCATAGTACTCTTCTGCAGTACGGAATTACTAGAAGGTTAGGCTTCATCGAATGTGTTTAAATGACACATATATTCGGCTCAGGCTCAAATATAGAAACGCACGTTATTGTCAATCGTAGCTACGATTGCCATCCAAACTTCTCTAAAAAAACGTTAAACCAAAAATGTATTAAACTCTTCTATAGGCACTATGGATGCGAAACAAGATCTCTTACTTTAACGTAGGAGAAGAGATTAAAAGTTATTGAGCTTGAAGTTCTAGGAACAATTTTGAACCAAATAGAGACAGAGAAATGAATGGGCAAAAATATATAACAGTGAGCTTAATGACCTTTATTGTAAACCAGATGTAATAACAACAGTTAAGCCTCATACACTACAATGGGACATGCGGTACGATGGAGTATGAAAGAGGTTTTTTATGAAAATGTGAAAGGAAACACAAAGTAGGTGGGACACGAATCATTAACTATGATTTGAGGGAGAACAATTGATGATTGGAAATCACCTCAGGTTACGGATGTATGGATAGCTTCTGTCCGCGTGGCCTGTGAACTTGAGATTCGATAGTGCAAGTGAGTTATAGTTAGTTATTTGGTAATTCTGTATTCCTAAAGTGTGTTGTTGTATGTCCCACACCGTAGCCGAGTGATTTAAGACATCATTCATAACTTGATGCTGTGCTACGAGACTGGTAAGTCACCATTGTGGAATAAATTTTCTCGTGGAATTTCGGCCAGTATGGGACCAGTGCCCTCTCAGAATCATAAGAAATTTGAGTAAACTTAACTTTGAGGTGAAGAAAACCAGATTACACAATATTACAACCTAGAAATTTTTTCACAAAAACTAAAGTAATGGCCCAGTGTGGCAAAGGAAAGGAAATAAAAGAAATAGTACTAAATGGCAAAACACTATAACAAGTAAAAGTTTTCAATTATCTAGGTGAATCTTTAGGTTGTAATATAGAAAAATACATGAATAATAAATTACAAATAGTTCAATATGTATGTGGCACCCTTAAACGAACAGTGGGAAAAAAGTAAGAAAAGAAAACGCATTAAAATTTTTAAAAGTACTGGCTATACCTGCAATGTTGTATGGCTCAGAAATACGAAGTCTGAATTAACAGTCAATTAAAAGAATAGAAGCAGCAGAAATGAAAAAAATACGATTGTGGCAGAATATACTTCATTGGATAAAACACAGAGCGAAAATATCCGTAAAGAACTACAAATATTCAGTTTGACAGATAACGTAGAAGAGTATAGGAGAATGTGGTATGAATATGTCTGCAGAATGGATAACTACAGATTGCCTAGGAAAAGTCTGAACTATCAACAAGAGGAGGAGAAAGAGATCGGAGACGACCACGAAAGAGATGGACACAGCAGCTGCTTATAATAGCCTATTTGGAGTCGGAACGAACCAAAAAAGGTATATTCCTTGCAAGAAGAAGAAGAAGAAGAAGAGAGAAAACCAGCCTGCGCGGCTGGGGACTTGAAATGCTAACAACATGTCATCCCTATTCTGCGATTAACACACGTGAATGTGACGCAAGCAGTCGGATATAATGGCCTGCTAGGTCTGTCGCGCTAAGGAGTTTAGTTATTTTAGTTTTAGGTTTGTCGTGTTCATATAATAACTCACTAGCACTTTTAAAACAATAGGTTAATATCTGAACGAACATTATCTCTGTATACACCACTATCCTGTCCAACATTTTACAGTAATTCTACAGTAATTCTCAGTATAATTATCTTCCTTTAAATAAGGGTTAATATCATTTTCCGATCGCATCATTGGACAACCTACTGGGCAATTTCCCATAGGTTTCCTGTTTGACGTCTCGTGCCCTCCATTATTCCCCATTCATGCTACATATTCTGTCCATTGTAATCTACTCGTACTAGACTTAACTGTTCTTATTACATCCGGTTTCCCATAATGTGTGTTCACAGAGAAAATGTACATTATTATTAATTAAATATTTAAGTGAGATATTTTAGAAACCTTAACTCTAAAGCAGTTTTCATATAGTTATGTAAATTGGAGTTTTTAGACAGGCCGTTTATTGGGAAAAGTTAACAAAAGTAGAGAGAAAAAATTACACCTGAGCCGTGATTTGACCACGACTATAAATTAAACAAAGGCGAAAATTCCTGCGCAAACATGTAAAATGGTCTCATTTATTGGTTATTTTTTAAAATATTTAATTGTCGAACGCTGCCGATCTCTAAAAATGTTATTTGACTAATCATTGTGTGAGGATTCCTCGTGCAGTAAATCCAGGGAGCGGGGTTCCAGTAAGTATTCAATGAAATTAAGAATGCACGGAATATAAGGAGAGATGACGCACCTGTGACCTTGCAGTGTTCAGTATAAACAAAATGGTGTTATATGGAAGGCATTACACCCTGCTTCAAAAACAGTTATACCAGGATAAGGAATTATAGAAGGAAGCAAACAATCGTATGTTTAGTTATTTGTAGTGTGCAATAAAACTACTTCATTTTGTATAAGGGTTTAAAGTACAGAAATATTTTCTTATACATCATGATTAAAATTATTGCAATGTACAATAATGTACTTCCGAAAAGCACGTACATTAGCACGTAGACAATTTTTATATTTTGAAAAACTACGTTCCATGTCGCACGACGTGTAGGAGCAAATAAAAAATTCAAAGTATGAGAGTTGCTTGAGATTTCCTGACTGAGCAACACGTCCTTCATTTGGCACGTTTCTGCGTGCCCAGTATTCTCCTTTTAAAACTATTTGAAGTTTATTTGCTACTCTTTCTTTAACAGTTCCCACTTGTACTTTACTCAGTGTTTCTGAAACTTGTTCTATTGCCTCCAGAGCTTCCGGCATTGTTAGCTTAGATTATTGTAAATTTTGTATTGTACTTGTAATCTTACTGAAATTATTTGTAATATAAGAAAGGTCTTGAAACAAAGCTGATGAAATGGTTTGCTTTACTGCACGTATAGCGAGATTTTATTTGTATCGTCAAATACATTAATTACGCTTACAATTTTGTCGTATACTGGACATAGTATAGTACAGCCTATTGCCATGTTCCCCACCGAGTTACAAATGGCTATGGAGGCAGGGGAATTCCAGGTGCCATTTATTTAGATATTTTATTTCTTGATGGTTCCTTGAGAAAAATCTGTTTCATGTTGTTTATAAATGTATCAGCACACGGGAAACAGGCTCTAATTTCTTCCACAACTCGGTGGAGACCATGTGCTAGACATTTTAAATGTATTAATTTTTTATATGATTTTTATTGTTGTAGCAGTTTTTCACATATATGCAGTCCCATACGTAACAAATGGCAAAATGTTTTATTTATTAATATCGGCAGGCCACAGGAAGGTCAATGAATCATTAAACAATCGAGTAATTCTAGAGTGGTTAACTTCCTCCATCTCTTCGGATGTTAAGAGAAATGTTTCAGCTGGACCATCAGGCGTTAGGGTACCTACAATAACATTAGCGATTAACGTATGAGCGGCACTTATTGTTTCGTCTATAAACACAAAAATCGTTTTATCCGCTATTCCATCCCTTATGTTATTTAGACATTTTTTTCATAGACTGTTGGTGGATATGTTTTTCGTAATTGTGTTTCTGAAGGCATTTTTCTGTTAGTATATTTGTTTAGGAAAGCTACGAAACACGGATGCTGTACTAATTTTAAAGGAATATGGGCTCGTATTAATGAACGACACAAATCCTCGTAAAATTCTGATCTGTAGTTAGGGTTTGCGAGGTTGAAGCTAACTTTTCCTATTGTATTCCTATTGCGTTTTTTAAATAATACAGCATTTTCCTTGTGTTTTCGTGAATTACAGTGTTGTTTAATATGATGTTAGAAACTTCCTTTGAGCTCTATGTGACACCCCTTATATTTGATGGTTTCTCCATGTGTGCCAAATTCCTCTACAAACGATGCTAATTGTAATGATTAATGATTTTGAGGCATTACTTCATTTTACTTTAGGCATATTTTCACAATTCGTTACTACTCTGTATGCAGCGAATAAATGAAACAGTCGCTATGAAACACCCTAAAAGTAATTGAATGGGGTTTAAAAGCAAATTGAAATGTTCGACAAAAATACCATTAGAATAAAAAGAACTCTCGACATTGCAGCACAAAACAAAACCGATTTTTTTTGTAAACGTAGTTATACGTTAGCTGTTATATATAATTAATTTTTTACATTAAATAACTAATAGTTTTACTCTTCTATATCGTCAAAAATTCTCTCAAATATAATCCAGTCTATAACCGTACATCTCTACGTTGGAAAAGGATGCTCCCTATTGGAAGTTTATTAACAAAGTTAATTTTAATAACGCTTATTTCCTTAGAGATGACTGCGGGTAACATGTAGTTACCACAGCGACTCAATTACACAGATATTGTTTATAATTATTATTTTTGTTTGGAAGTAAGCTCTGAATTTCTATCTAGAATTATTATTATGATCAAACGATATTTCCAAATCTGTGGACTTACAAATTCTCATCCATTTACACAATTATTCTCTTAATACTGTGTCCAAATTACAGGACTTTCCATATTTATATTTTCACTTGAGTACTCTATATTGTATATAAAACCGACTTTCTCGTTTCTGATTCTATATTCTGTAACTTTCATAAAAATCCCTAAATTTTCAAATGAGAATGGACGGATATAAAGTTAATTAAATATATCTAAAAGCCATCAATAACTCATATTTTAAATATTTGTTAGGACATATCATTATTCCTATATATGTGTGTTTTGAAATTTAATGCGTACTAATTATTCACACTCAAGTTACAAGATAAAATTCGTCACGTTTATGTACGGTTCATTGTTACAGCAATACTGTTTCTTTACTTTCAGGATGTCAGCTATGCAGAGTGCAAGCAGGAAGCATAAAAAATACCATGCAATGTCAGATATATATTTATATATTGTTTAATTTCCGCAGATCTGAAACGTATGTTATATGTTATTGAAGTGCTAAAAATGCAATAAATTATGTATACTACATGCTTTATATAATTTTGTGTGTGACCGAACTTCCTTAAGATGAAAATTTAACGGAAGGGAGGATATATAGGCATATAGGCCTACATATAAATAAAGAAAGATCTATAAGTGCATGTTTATAGGTAGAAAAACTGTTTTGCCTTTAAGCGTGAAATATAATGTGGTTCGTCCTCCAACACTGGAAATAAAAAAATAAAAGTATGTATTATCTAGAAAATGTCTATGTAAGGTATATGGGAAAACCTTAATATATATAATTACAAGTTTAATACGTTAAATAAGCATTCATTTATTCTTATGGGTGCGCAATGCAGACAACGGTGGAATTTCAGTCCTTTCAAAGTATCAGCTTCTGTAGAAATTTCTAAACCACTGTTGTGTAAGCATTTGAATAACAAAAAACAAATTATTATATTTAATGTCTTCTTCTTCTTCCTTCCAAGTATTAGGCCAAGACCTGTTACGATCCTATAGAAAATTTTCCCTCCAGCGTTTTGATCCTTCCGGGAAATTCTCGTATAAGACTTGAAAGCATAATAATAGTCCCTTCGGTTGGTTGCTGGCCATAGGAAGGCAAGACCAGTGATGGGGCTGCCATCTTATAGCCTCTGGTCAGGCTTTTCTCGAGAAGAAAAGAAAATAAAGGAAAGAAGAAATGGAAGAAAGAAAGACTTCCTAGCCCTCGGATGCCCTAATAGCATCGGAGTCGAAAAAAAAACAAGAGTTAACCAAGAGAGGTTAGATAGTAAAGCTAAAAGAGTGCAAAACACAAGTAAGTAAGAAATGTTTTGCTCAGCTTGGGCACCTTGTGGTCGCCATCCACATATCCCCTAGATGAGGACCCCTGAGGGATATATTTAATGTTTTCAAACATTTTAGTGAAAAATATCCCACATTAGCCATTGGGGATATCAAAAATAACAGCATGATTTATATATGTAGTCTGCATAGAACATAAATTCTGCTCCTAACGAATTTCATTGGTAAATAATTAATTAATAGCTATCAACATCATTGAAAACACCCTACTTCAATCTCGCTTCCACAATGTAAAATCTTATCTGCTGTATTAATCTTATTTTGAAGACTTTACAAAATGAGAAAATGCATTTGTATTAGTTTATACAGTCAGGCACAAATTAATCTGAAAGTATTTATGGCAGGTCGTAATTAAAAAGTGTTGATATTTATTTAATGTTTTGAAAAGTATTGTTGATTATAACATTCACACATCATCCATCTACAGACAGCAACGTTCTTTGGGATTAGTAAAATACAAGAATATTAAGTACAATTAATTAAATACATTTTCCTTTACAGATAGCATATTCATTGATAAAGTATACATATCCGTGTAAAGTGTACCCAGGTCCATTTAACCCCTCGTAGGAGGTTCACATTAACCGAATTCCTTTGTTATGTTAAATTATTTTAAACGCCGCCATGCCACATAATATCACACCAAATCCGTCACTATAATAAAAGAGCATCCACGAAATATTTAGGAGAATTTTCAATATTTATAATATTTAATAGCAGAAATTAATAATTAATTCTTAACTTGAAAAACTTTTTAAATGGCAGTTTTCATAAAAATAACAAATAAACCTTTCTTCGCACAGAGAATAAAATTAACTGGCCTTTGAACACGTCAACGTAAGAGGAGAAAAGAAGTTAAACCGTTTTCTGTTGAGGCAGCACCAATCAAAGAAGATATTAACAGAGTCCACTCAAACCGAAGGGTCCACATTACTCGAATATCCTCTAATAGGCCTATAATACAAGAGTTAAAAGTAATATTTTATTCTGTTAGTAGGAAGTTTGCGAAACGAGGCCGTAGATCGAGTAAAGACATCTCTAAAACAAAATAAAATAACTTTTAACTCGTGTGTTATGTACTATTTTTTTAGACTATCCAGAATATTTTGGTAATTATAAAGTCACGTTGTATGAACGATTAAGTAATAAATAAACGATAACTGAACTAGTTAATCATTTTGGTTCATTTGAACTAGATCATTGAAAGAAAGCATTAAGTTAACTATTTGGTACTAGATGTCTCTTTTTCTCTTTCTTCTATATATCCTTCCTTTACACTTTATCCTCTTTTGTATCACATATCTACCTTGATTCTACTTCTACCATTGTACCGAAATGGACAATTCGGTACAGGAATTACGTCTTACTACGCAAACTATACGTCATCGCCTCTCCATCTCGAGTGTCATCTTTATGAACATTGCCAAATGCTTTCCTATCTATCCCTTCCCTTTCCTAGTGCGCACCATGTGCTATCGCGCATTCCCCCTCTCCCTGTGAACTCTCATAAATAGCTGTGTTTTGTAACATCGAATCATCATCTACTTAGTCACCATTGGAGTCTGGTCAGAAAAGCTCAGGAGAGCTGGTTTGGGTTGTTTAGTCCAGTAAGCCAGGGTGGGGACGCTAGAACAGTATTTCCCCCAACCCGAGGCTCAACCAGAGTGAGTGATAATGTATGTATGTTGATTTATATCATATTTCCTTTCTGTATAGATGATCTATTATGATTTAATTTCTCTGTAAATCGAATATTTATTTATTTATCTTTATATTATATCTGACTATATTTTGACTCGCATTAAAAGTTTTAGTTGTGCTTTTTTAGTTATGCCTATTCATTCAGTAGTTAGCATAAGTCAAATATCAAAGTCAAATTCCAAAAGTTTGCTCAAGCGTGTGTTAGTTCCTTTATCCCAAAGCTTCCACGATTGTATTTTATAACTCAGAAAACATTACGTATTCGGAGAATTGAGTAAAGAAAGTTGAATTCCTCTTTGCCTCTATGGGCCAGGGCAAAGATGTCACAATTTGAACAATCTATGCTTTCCAATCAAAATAGTTATCAACAATAACGGTTTGATCTAGCACCTATACGGTCCACCATACACTTACATACTATTCAAACTACATTACTACTCATTACGAATGACACTATTACTTACCATTGATTTCGATCAGATTCGAATTTTGGGTTTTCAGATACATAGCACCAACTAATCATGTTGAAGTTACTTATTCGATCTTAATTAGCCTTATATGTTATTATCCGGATTTTGAAAAATCAAACTTAATTGTAATATTTTCTACGATATGTACATTACTTCTCACATAGAAAATAATGAAAGTAATTGTTTTAGGGAAAAAATGTAGACATATTAAAAGAAAATAGAATAATTACAAAAGTTACGTAACTGTGACGTCTTCCCCATTGTTTAACTTCAACATTCATATATTGTATTAGCAAAGGTGCTACCGCAATTTAATATAAGTTTTATTTCTAATTGATTCATTGTAAAAATCAACCGAAATGTCTTAATTTAACACTTTCCTATACTGTTATTTTAACACAGTTCCAATAATGGATCATATTATATTGTTACAATAATATTGTGAAAAGAAAAATTAATGTCAGAACCAGGAATCGAACCGTGGAACTCTAATTCTCCAGACTAGGGTGCAGCCCACTACACCAGCCCATAATGGTGTAGTGGGCTGCGCACTACTTGGAGAACTGGAGGTACACGGTTCGATTCCTGGTTTAGACTTTAATTTTTCTTTTCACAATATCATTATAATAAGAAATATGTTAACAACCAAAGCTGTACAGAATGGACTAATGTATTAGTGTGAGTTATAAATAGTCTATTAATTTAAGTCCCATGTTTGTTTATATGAAAAAAACTGTAATATTATTTGAAGGATTTGTGTTGCGATATGTATCGCAACAGTTGCCGGTGCGGCTGGCTCAGTCGTACTTAGCGTGATCTGCACCGACTACCGATGTAGTTCGCTTGCTCCCAACTTAGAGGCCCCTGACTACAGCACCAATCATGCTATGTTGGTCATACTGTTTTGCTGCGGCCCACCCCAGGCCAACGCAAATGGAAGAAGGTGATGCCAGACCTAGTTCTTTCTGCCAACGCTTGGAGGCGCTGTAGTCGCTTTACTCATAACACTGTTTCGTCTGCTATTTTGGCAGGTCTAAGTGCACTCAACAGACCTACTAATTTACTAAATTAAATATGTTTTTATTTTTTTAATAAGTTAACTTTCTCTCAGTATTAATATGAAAATTACCACGAAATGAACTTTTGTTTAGATTCTTGCTTTTAACTTTATTTTGGAAAGTTTTGAATAATTTATTTACAGTTTTTTTAATATCATAATCAACTCTGTACTTTTTTTCCATTATGTTGGCTACATATTTTAAAATATACAATAAAGCCATGCTATAGTTGGAATCAATATTTTGTTTGTTTAAATTAACAAGTGGTCTCTTGAAATTTACAAGAATATTACAACAATTTTCTCAGTAAGTATTATTACTAAGTATATTAAATTAAAACGCAGTGTTAAAAATATATATATAATTTGTATTTTACTTATTTAGGGTATAAAGAAATTGTAGAGAGCAAACGGGCTTTTGTTCAATGTTCTATAAACAATATTTTACGTAATTAATAATTTTGTATGATGAATGTACATGGATATCATATGTTTTACGTAACTACAACCTCAAGATATATATATTTTTTTATCAAATTAATGTAAGATTTTATATAACATTTTATATAATTCGATGGATTGTAGTACTATAGACATTTAATAATTTATTGATTTGATGTTAAATAATCTAAGGATTTTGTATTTATAATTTAGATTAGGGTGAACAACTATTTTTGTTGTGTTCCGGAATGCAGAAGTAAAGCATATTCATCTTCAGCTGAAGGAGGAAAACAGTTATCATTTCATCGTATGCCTGTTGCTCAAGAGAGGTAAATAAGATTTCTTGCAGATAATGTAGGCTGGACTTTAGATTGTGACATTCTATAATTTTACATACAACATTCATATGCCACAGTTGCACTATATACTTTTACCATGTGTAATAATATTTCATATTATTTTAAACATTTAGCAATGATTCTTGAAACATATTTTACAAGTATAAAATATGTATTTGTGTATGCAAATTTTGCTATTTATCTCTCAATGTAGTTTTACAGAATAGCAGTGTGCATGCACAATGTTTAATGTGACTTCCACTACATGGCAGGACATATCTTAATTTTGTTAGGTTCTGATGAGACAAGTTAGTGTACACCTTGTTAAATAATATGCATGCAATTTATTTTGTTGGATTATGAAGAGGAAGTTTGTGTATGTCCATTTTTATAAACATATTCTGAAATGTATTGTGAAAATTGGTCATACCAATTTCACATATATATCCCGCCACATTGGTGTAAGTTACATTAAGCATTCACGGATGCACACTGCGATTCTGTAGGCACTTGCAATAATTCATTGAGTAAGTGAATGTCTAATAAATACTAATATTTTTCCGTAATCTAAAACGTCATTAGGGGCATAACTGTTATGGCACAAAACCTGATCCTTCCTAGGAGCCTTTCAATTATGATAGTTCTGAATGTGATAACAAAATAAACAAACATATTTACATAAGTTTTAAAATTAAAGCTACATGGTGAGTTCAACAACTTCCCTTATTGTGTGATTAATTATGTAACAAACTTATACATTTATTGTGCTTGCAGCATATTAAATCCGATGAACAGATAAGCTATTTAAAATTACTTAGGTCCCACTTCATTATACATGTGCACATGAAGCCAGCTGGTAGGCCAAGTACCTTCTAACCTTGTAATAGTTGAGTTATATGTTTCATATTGTATTCATGAAAATTTTAAAAGAAATAATAAAATAAAAGGATATTTGATCAGTTTTTGGGATGTCCAGAAATATATTCTCATGGTTTTGGTAGTGAAGCATAACTTTTGGGATTCTAGAGCAGGCTTGTTAGAACTTTCTCACATGCTCGCTCGAAGCAACACAACTGTCTTTCCTTATCAGCTTGTCCGACATTGGGTTGAGTAGGAGGAGCATCTTGTCACACCTAGTAAGCATTGTTCAGTGGCCCTGTTCTAGAGGATCTCCTCTGCTGTATGTGGTCAACCATTTGTTTTGATACTTCTGTTCTTTCCTCCATTCATCTCAATGCCCATACCTCACTGCCATAACACAGAACAAGTCTTGCCAAGGCCTTATACAAATGTTTTCCTGTACTTTTGTGTACTGGGGAAGGTTTCATTACTTTGTTAATTATTCCTATAGTTTTATTAGAGTATTCAAAATTTTGCTTGCTATATCCATAACATCTTTAAATGTAAATTTATTGCCGGGATATGTCAAATCATCCACTCTTTATAAAATTTTGTTTTCCAAACATAATGTAATAGTTCAAAGTGCTATGAAGAGCCCTTTAAATTATTACTTTGTATATACATTTTTTTTTCAGATTGCAACTGTCCTGTATGCTGCTTTTGTCTATCATCTAGAAAGTGGCTTATTACAATGCAGCCAACAATGACTTTATATATTACTACATACTAATTACTAGGGCTAGGATTTTTATGACATAAAAACCACCAACATATGCACAAAAAATCAGTTATGACCTAACGTTTTCAAAAATAGGCACTGCAATATAATAAAATATGGCCTAATACAGTAATATAATTATATAATAATTTCAGTTGTAAAATCAATTAGTAAATCAGTTTATGATAATTATTAATAATAAATGTAAATGAGATGCAAACTGAAGTAAGTAATTCAGTTAGTTTTTGTAGATAGATCATTAGTTGATTAATGTCTTTGACATTGTCCAATTCCCATGGTTGTAGATGTTTCTCTTTCATGTATAAATATATTCACAGACTCCAGGCGGTTTTAGGTCTTCCTCTGCCTTGACTTACCTCAGCTTTTTGTATAAAAAGCATTTATATATATATATATATATATTTATTTATGCAACATATCAACCTTACCATAAAATATATCTATACATAAAAATCTTAGCCCTACTAATTACAATAAACACACTAATAACTAAATAAACTACAGAATGAACTTCTCAAATGTCTTCCATTAGTTCTTGGAAAGGGTCTGTCGATCAATTTTTGCTAAATATGATCAACTCCAACTTAGGATAAATTTAGTTAGTGAGCAATTTATTTTGGTTAGGTTTCTAAGTTTAACACTTCAATCAAGTTAGAGTGCATATTTGTATTTTGGTTAGCTTTGTAAGTTTAAGACTTCAATATTGGGGCTATTTTGTTACACAGATGTTTGGGATGTTTCTCCTGTGGTGGAACACGTGTTCTAAAATTCTGTATATGTTGGCTGCATCCTGTGATTCCATACTGTAACAGCCAGTGCATGCATGCGGTGCATGGTAACATTTTTTGTATTGCATGTTCGAAATTTAATAGATCCTTTTATTTATATTATCTTAGGGTAAGATAGTATAATGCCAGAAATTATGAAGAAATTATTTTTTAGTATGTGTTCAATCCAGATGAATCTTTACTTTTCGCATATATTTCTTTTTGTATTTAAAACAATAGTCTGAACTAATTTATGCCTGAACTTTGGCAATAAAAAAACTATGGTACTTTTACTTCTTTAGACATCAAAATAAAAAAAAGTGATTCTACAGTAAATAAATAATAGAAAATTAAAATATCTCAGTTCCTAAATTAATCAAATATGTCTAATTACGTAATATAAACATGCCAGGAAAACTTACCATGTGAGTATAAATACAGAATTTTAGGACCAGTAGTGTGTTGCGATGGCTCTGAGCCAAAGTTTCTGACCACAAAACCTGTCACTAAGGATTCAAATCTCTTAGATGTTTTTCAGATAAGTATTTTAACACGTATTAAAATTGTAAAATATTTGGTGACATATTATTTAATAAACAAAATATCTAAATATATTTCATACATATTACTTCAAGTTTTTCATGTTACAAAGATAATTGTAGATGACAAGTAGAATTTAAATATATAATCTGTTGAACCTTCGTTTGCTGAGGTTGGGCATGTGAGGTTCGGAAACTCGGTTCTTGGGTACATTTGTGACTAATTCTCACTCTCCCTTTTTTAAAAGTGTACATCTTTTGAATATAAAAAGTAATTTGAACATACAATTAATTCCAAATATTGTAACTGGCATTGATGTGACTAACAAATTCTGAGGGCACAATAGGCGAATGATAGCCTAAATCTTTGAATGTTCAAAGATGATATATATAAACACACACACACACACACACATGTGTGTGTGTATTTTCTCCCCTCTCCTTCCTTTAAATACAATGCAGTGCTTGTTTGTATAATTTTTTTTGAGCTTTGGTCTCGGTTCTTGTTAAAGTTGGCCTAATTGAAAAAAAAAACTGCATTCCATCTCTGTGTGTTAATTCTTCATAATTACTGAAATACCTTTATTAGTGAACTATCTGTTAGATATGTATATATGTCTATAATAAATAAATATTAAATTATATCTCTCCTTGTTTTTATTTGGACCTTTCCTTGACAATCTGTTATCATGTTTTTGTTTATTCTAAGAAAATGTTATTTCTAAAAAAATGTTAAATTAATTGATATGAATACTTTAAATACAAGGATTGAAATATTCTTCCAGTTTCCTAAGATTTTATTTCAAGAGAAAAATGTACATCTGAATTTGTTTGGAATATATTTAGAATTGCATTGGCTAAATACAAATAGTTTTGGAAATTGAGAAGAATTTTAAGAATTAATATATTTAGGAAGTAATACAGATTTAACAAAAAATTAAATGAATCATATTTTACACCTCAGCTCATATTTTTGTAAAAGTGTGGACCGGTTTGGAAGATAGGATTGTTTTGCAATCGGTCCTGAGTTTTACAAAAATATAAGGTGAGATGTAAAATCTGATTCATTATTATTTTATGAATTATTTGGAGTGGTATTTTTAACACCTTAAATGACGACTCAGCCATCAGGACAACACTAACTAATTACAGTTATGTCGATAGATAACGCAAATTGCTTCGTCGATAATACAGTAAGCTGTAGTCGATTGGTTTTTTTCTGCCAATGCATGAGGTCTCTGGAGTCTAGGCATCACTGAATAACATTGCCGCTGGTCATCTCTATAATGGGTTATCTCTGCTGCAGCCTTTGTTATGGCTACCAACATTGCCCGTGTTGTGTCCAGGTCCAGCGTGTCCACGTGTGACTCGCTCTCAGTGTGTGCCAGGCCGTCGAGGACGACGGCCCTGTTTTAGTTAAGCGGTTTAGGAACACGTCACTCTCAATGTCGTCTAAGCAGTCTACAGCTACAGTTGTGTTTTGTTACAGGTCTGAATACCTCGCTTGTTAGCCAGGCCATCGAGGGCATTGGTCTTGTTTGTTGAAGATTGAATACCTCACTTATTGTTAACTAGGACGTCTACGACGACAGCATTGCTTGTAAGGCCGAGACTTTCAATGCCTCGTGGTCCCTCGTTGAAAGGAATCTGAGTATTCCGATGAAACACGTAAAATTATTTCTAATATTAATAGTGTAGTATTCATAATAAAACTTAATTATACTTACCATGTCCACCGCTGTGGTCTCGAGGTAGCGTGCTGCCTTGTCACGCAGCGGGCCCGGGTTCGATCCCCGGTCGGGGCAGTTTTTCTGGGTGAGGTTTTTATCGGGTTTTCCTCACCTGTAAGACAAATGCCGGGAAAACTTTAAGGCCCAAACGGTCCCCGAAATCATATGGCCATCACATGATATTATATTCTTAGCATATTCACTGCGGTGCCCTAAACCGACTCGAAAGACTATTACGTATAGAGACTTAAAACATATAGACAATGCAACCCTAATTGAAGAAGCTATGCAGATGCCGTGGCATTCAATATGGACGCTGCATTCTGTAGATGAAAAAGTTGAGACACTAAATGACTTTATACTACAATTATACAACAGACATGCCCCACTAAAAACTAAACTCGTGAAACGACGCCCTGCACCCTGGATGACTCTTTCAATTCGTAACTTGATGACTGATAGAGACGCAGCACATAAGAAATATAGACTCAACAAAACAGACACAAGTCTCACTCAATATAAACAGTTACGTAACAAGACAAATCAAGCTATAAGGAACGCCAAACTTAGACATTTATACAACCTAACAAATACCAATACTTCAGAAATCTGGAAAAACTTGAATTGAATGAATTGGGAGAAAAGACACACAAGTAGACAAATTACCTGTTTCCCTGGACACACTCAATAATCACTTCACAGGTATAACTACTACTCCAAAGGATAAAGAACAAACAATAAATGAATTATCACTGACAAATCAACCCGACAGAGAACATTTCCACTTCTCATATGTTACAGACTACGACGTAAAGAAAGCCATAATGCGAATAAAAACCAAAGCAGAAGGAACTGACCGTATAAATATTACTTTACTGAATAAAATAATCGAAGCTATACTACCTACTATAACTCATATTTTTAACTCCTCACTACAAACTTCTACATATCCCTCATTGTGGAAACAAGCCCTCGTACGTCCACTGCCTAAAGTTAAAACGCCCTCAACCCCGAACGACTTTCGACCCATTAGCTCGACTTTTACCTACTCTTTCAATAAGCTCTGCGAACGATTAGTCCATAAACAACTGACTGAATACCTAAATGATTACAACCTTCTAGATCAATTTCAGTCAGGCTTCAGGACAGGACACAATACAAATACTGCTCTACTAAATATTTGCGAAGACATACGCGAAGCTGCTGATAATCGAAACTTACCATTCTTACATTACTGGATTTAGTAAAGCATTCGACACGGTAGACTTGGACTTATTGTTGCATAACTTAAAAACCTCTTACTCTCTGATGGTGCCACGAAATGGTTCAATTCCTACCTTCATGAGCGCCAGCAATCTGTTATAGGAAATCATACATTATGTTCTTCTTGGTCCTTCCGTAAAGCTGGGGTTCCACAGGGTTCGGTACTTGGACCTTTGCTTTTTTCAATCTACATAAATGACATATCTAACTCCCTAAAGCATTGCAAACATAATTTATTTGCAGACGACATGCAAATCTACATCCACACAGACAAATATTCACTAAATGACGCTGTTGCCAAAATTAACGAGGATCTTGACTCACTAATGACTTGGACAGTTAAATATGGACTGCAATTAAATCCTAAAAAGTCACAATCAATCATTATGGGTCATCGGAGGCTATTATCTACAATTAACCTAAACACAGTTTCGCATGTGTCACTAAACGGAGTTCAAATCCCTTATAGTGAGACAGTAAAAATTCTAGGAGTATTTATTGACAAAAACTTAAATTGGAATGCACAAATAAACCATACATGCAAAACAGTCTTCTCAATAATAAAAGTAAAGTGATCCCACAACAGACCCGGAGGTCCTTGGGGTAGTAGGAGGTTAAGGTTCCCACTTTTTCTAGACAATCGGCACTTTATGTCAGCCGGGTTGTCAGCCCTGCGTGACGGCCGCCTTTACCCCCAGAACAAGCGTCTGGTACTCATTTCCGTTAGAGGCTGAGTCGACCCCAGGGCCATAGTGCCGCTAGAAGGTTTGGGTCAGTTTAAAAATCCTGACCCCAACGGGACTTGAACCCTCGACCCTCCGGCTTGTAGCTCAGTGCCTTAACCACTACGCTACGGCGTGCCCCCTTCTCAATAATACATTCATTAAATCGTGTACGAAATTGTTTGCCATTCGCCCTTAGGAAAATGTTAGTAGAAACACTTGCAATGCCCCATTTTGATTATTGTGACACTCTTTTTACAGACTTAAATATTATTTCCACTCAAAGACTTCAACGTGTTCATAATTCTTGCGCACGTTTTATTTGTGGTATTCGCAAATTTGACCATGTTACACCGTCCCTGGAACAATTATCGTGATTTCGTCTAAGAGATCGTAGAACTGTCCATTCCCTATCCCTTCTCTATAAAATACTTCACACATCATCGCCTAATTATTTATCACGCCGCTTCATCAGACTATCCGACACACATAATCTTGACACTCGATCCCATCAGCACATTGTTTCCTTTATATCCCGCCTCATCACACTGTATACTATTCATTATCTTTTACGGTGTCACTTACCAAAACATGGAATTCCCTTCCACCCTATGTCAGAGACTGTCAAACTATAACATCCTTCAAAAACAAACTAAAGAATTATTTAATAACAAACTAACTTATACACCTCACTGATAGTATTCTTTTAGCAATATTAATATATTTAATTATTTATGTAAATAATATTAAGAATAACAAATATTTTTATTTGTTTTGTTTTAAATATTGTATAATCGTAAAATTAGTTTTCTATATCTCATTATTTTCCTGTTTTTTATATACACTAGACAGGGACAATTTAATATGTCTTGCTTGTATACATTTTATTATTAGTTTTAGTCTTAATTTTAACTAATATTAACTGGTTGTATTATAGATCGTAATATGTATATTAGATATTATCTTTTGATCAAATTTTTACTTAGTGTTTAATATTAGAGTTAATTAAGATTGTTATATTCTTATGTAATATATGTTTGTCCTGGTGAGTGGAAGAGAAGGCCACATGACCTTAACTCCACCAGGCTAAATAAATCTTTAAAAAAAAACCTTATCATTATCATCCTTATCATTATCATCCTTACCATTATCATTATCATCATCATACTTCACCGGTGTGGAAAGCAACGGGAAGCTACCACACCTACACAATTCCCTAGTAAAACTGCTAGCATAGCATGAAAATGCTATGATTGCAGTGAAGGACCTGCCATCGGGCAGAATTACTATGGATGGATACTTACCATAGTGTTCTTCAAATTCATTCTGGACATAAAAATCCCAGCGACCTATCAGAGGGCCTTTCGACTGTTAATTCTAAATTTAGTCGAATTGTGGGGTTTGTTAAATTCGATCAAAATTGTTGGTCCATGTCTCACCGGATTTCTAAATTAAACGTTTTTGGACAGTGAATTATATTTGCAAGATACGTGAACTTCAAGATGGCGGCATGGTGTTGGTGCTGACACAAAAAAAAAAACACGTGGTCACGTAAGAGAGCTCCATTTACTCCTCCTAAAACCTTCCAGTCACGTTAAATTAATATTGGATCTTGTTTGGCTTATGAGGTATAATTTTGTGTATTTTTCTTGTGTGTAGCCATATTTGGGTTCTTTGTCTTGAGCAGCCACGTGCTACAAAGTTAACATAGATTCATATAGCATTATTTGTGTACTATCTAGCCACATTTACTGGCCTTGTATATAATACACGTGTTTAAGAATAATGTTGATATTTTTTGGTGATTTTTTTTAATGCTATTAGCCAAAAATATCTTTGTGTTTTGAAGCACTTGCCGCAAAAGTAATATTGATAATTTTGTAGTATTATTTCTTTGTAGTAATCGGCCACAAAAAAGGCATTTGGCTCTAAAGCACGTGCCGTAAAAGAACTGGGGCTCCTAAAAAGGACTCTCACCAAGTTTGAAATATATATATATATATATATATATATATATATATATATATATATATATATAAATGGAAAGCAAGTGTCTAAGCACGAATTGGTGCAAAGGCAAATCAAATTAGAAAATACTTGGGACAAATTTAATAGTGTAAGGGAATAACTAGAATTGGAAATAGAATCTGAGGATTCATATGCTAATATTGAAGAGCATAATAATTTTGAAGCTCGATATTTTGCTATTAGTGGTAGAATACACCACATGCTAGATGCTTTTGAAGAATCTAAATGTAAGGAAAAGCAAGGCAGTCCATCTGAACTTTCGAATAGTTCGACCAAGAGCAAGGTTAAGTAACCTCCCATAGAATTGCCAGTGTTTAAGGGAGACTTAACCAAGTATCTATCATTTAGAAACACGTTTGTTAATTTGGTAATTAATAATGATGAATTGGATAATGACAAAAAAAAACTTCATTATCTTTTGTCCGCTCTACAAGGAGAGCCTCTGGGATTGTTGGATAATCTAGCAACATGCACTGAAAATTTTGATACAGCTTGGCAATCAATTGAAAATAGATACCACAATTTAACGGCTTATTGTACGGCAGCATGTAAAGAACTTGTTAAATTTGGAAAATTGTAATGCAGGTACATCATCCGATTATAGGAAGGTGGTAAACCAGATTGAAGCCAATTTGGGGGCTATTGTAAACTTGGAATCCGAAGTTGGTATCCAGGATTTATTTTTAGTTGAAACGATATTGAGCAAAATAAGGCCCTATCATCGAAATGGGTTTGAATCTAAATTAGGCTCAAATTATATACCTAATTTAAATTGTCTGATAGAATTCCTAGAAAGGAAAGTTCAAAGCTTGGAATTATCAGAATCTAGAAAGGCTCTCTGGCGGCACTATGGCCCTGGGATCGACTCAGCCTCTAACGGAAATGAGTACTAGACGCTTGTTCTGGGGGTAAAGGCGGCCGTCACGCAGGGCCGACAACCCGGCTGACATAAATTGCCGATTTTCTAGAAAAAGTGGGAGCCCTAACCTCCTACTACCCCAAGGGCCTCTGGGCCTGTTGTGGGATCACTTTACTTTACTAGAAAGGCTAGTGAGTCTCAGGGTAGTCAAAGACCCAAGTTCAGAGTAAAATAATTTCATGTTGCTAATGAGCATGATTAATTTGCGTGTAATTTTTTGGCATTAACAACCATAGTCTGAGTATTTGTTTTAAGTTTAAAACTTTGCTGTTGATAATAGAAGAAAGTATTTTTTATGAATACAAGCTGTGCTCCATGTGTTTTTCAAATGCACATTTTTACGAACGATTGTAAGGGTCACCCTTGCACGAAATAGCAACGCATGCACGATAAATTGTTGTGCCCATAGGCAAAAACCAATAAAAGGGTTAAGGACAACTCATAAGATATAATGTCACTTACTGCGCTGAAGATTGTATCAGACCTAAGATACAATGTTGTGTTAGAGTAAGGTTTGCCAATGGCAAAATGGTCATCGCTAAGGCATTGTTAGACAGTGCATCGCAGCTATCATTTGTATCTTATGACCTAATTAAGAGGTTAGGTGTCAAGGTTAACCAATGTAGGTTACCATTAGTTGGGATAGGAAATTCTACTGTTTCCCCAGTGAATTCCACATGTAATTTGGAACTACATTCTCCTATCCCTGATTTCATTGTTATTGTGAATTGTGCCGTAGTGCCAGTATTCACAACTCAGTTGCCAGCTCAACGTATGGATGTCAGTGAATGGCATATCCGTGAAGATGTTCAACTGAGTGATGATACTTTTAATATTATTTCCTCAGTGAATTTCTTATTGGGAGCTAATATGTATCATCATGTAATCTCGTCTCAAAGGTTAGTGAGGAATGGTTTTCCTACCTTAATTAATACAAAGTTTGGATATGTGCTTTCTGGTCCATTTCCTGAAGGCTCCATCAGGAAACCGATAGCAAAATCTCGTCATATTAACTACACTAAAGTTGATGTTTTGAGTAATCCAATTCAGAAATTTTGGCAGTTAGAAGAATTGTCCCGACAAATTCTCACCCCTGAGGAGAAATTATGTGAAACGCATTTAGTAGAAAATGTCAAAAGAGATATTTCTGGTAAATCTGTTGTTAAATTACCAATTACAGCCAATGTATCGGTGGTTGGTAGTTCTCGTAACAATGCGTTGAAACGGTTGTTACAAATGGAAAAACGATTTTCCAGAAACAGTAATCTTAGAAAAGATTGTGTCGATTTTTAAAAGGAATATGAGTCCCTGGGTCATATGGAGTTGGTCCATCCATAAACTACTGGTTGTACGAAATATTATTTGCCTCACCACTGTGTTTTGAAGGAATCTAGTTCGACTACTAAATTGCGAGTAGTATTTGATGGTAGTTGTGATTCGTCTAAGGGTGTATCCTTGAATTCAATGTTGGTGGTTGATCCGTTAGTTCAACCTGATTTGTTATCTACAATCCTAAGATTCAAAACTTTCATTGTTGTCTTATCTGCCGACATAGCTAAAATGTATAGCTGTATACATATACATCCTAATTATCAGGATTTACAACACATACTGTGGCGTAATTCCCCTGATGAGGAAGTGAAGGATTATCGCCTTACCACAGTCACATATGGCACTAGTTCAGCCAGCTTTTTAGCAACTAGATGTCTTGTTGAGTTAGCTAAGGAACATGGACAATCTCATCCCGAAGCTACTGAAATTATCAAATCTTATTTTTATGTTGATGATTGCTTATTTGGCAAATCCACTGTTGAAGGAGCTAAGGATCTTCAACAACAAGTAGCTTCTATTCTTGAAAGTGCTCATTTCCTTCTGAGAAAATGGTGATCTAATATTCCTGAGGTTTTGAGTGACATTCCCATTGAAGATTTACAGGGTTCACCTCTCTTAACCTCACGAAGGACGAGTCTTTAAAAACTCTCGGTATTGTTTGGCATCCTGCCACCGATGAGTTCCAGATTCGAATTCAGTTGAAACAATTCACTGATAATATTTCCAGGAGAAGTATTCTGTCTCTCATCACATCCATATTTGATCCATTAGCTATTAAATGTACATACAGAACAGGACATTGAGGAGGATAAGTTACAGACAGCAGAAATGCTAGTCGCAGAGCCAAGTGCATTAGAGGTTGAAATGGCAATTGAAAAATTGAAGATGTATAAAGCATCAGGTTCAGATGAGATCCCAGCAGAACTGATAAAATCAGGGGGAGAAAAATTGATGGACAAGATACGCTGGTTGCTTAGTATGATTTGGGAAAAAGAAGCTCTTCCAGATGAATGGAAGGAATCAATTATCGTACCAATTTATAAGAAAGGAGATAAAACTGATTGCAACAACTACAGGGGCATCTCATTACTTTCAACTTCGTACAAAATTTTAACAAATATATTAGTAAGCAGACTTGCTCCCTATATTGATGACATTCTAGGAGATCATCAATGTGCATTTAGAAGAAACAGGTCTACAACAGATCAGATTTTTAGTATAAGACAGATTTTAGAAAAGAAATGGGAATATAATGGTACTGTACATCAACTATATGTAGACTTCAAAACAGCATATGATTCAATTAAGAGGGAGAAGTTATATAGTATCCTGCTGGAGTTCGGAATTCCCAAAAAGTTAGTTAGACTTATACGAATGTGTCTAAATGGCTCAACAGTAGGGTGCGTGTAGGCAAACAGTTTTCAGACACTTTTGAAATCCAGAATGGGTTGAAGCAAGGAGATGCACTATCTCCTCTACTATTTAATTTTGTACTAGAGCATGCCATTAAATCTTTAGAGAATAAGGAAAGCTTACAACTGAATGGTATTAATAAGCTGTTAGTTTATGCTGATGATGTGGTACTACTGGCCGATAGCGAGGAGATACTAAAGGCCAACACGCACACACTATTGAGTAACACTAAGAAATTAGGACTGGAAGTAAATATCAGTAAAACTAAGTATATGGTCACACGTAGAAATACATTATATAATGGAAATGGACAGCTAATGACAAATGAGGGAAATTTTGAGGAAGTGGCTGAATTCAAATACCTAGGAACAATAATCACAAATAGGAATGAGATGCACAAAGAAATTAAACATAGGCTCAATTCTGGAAATGCATGCTATTATGCATTGCAGAGACTTTTGATGTCCCAACTCCTTTCAAAAAACGTTAAGCTGAAAATATATAAAACTATTATTCTACCAGTTATATTATATGGGTGCGAAACATGGACTCTTACTTTAAGGGAGGAAAGGAGATTACGAGTATTTGAGAATAAAGTTCTTAGGAAAATTTTTGGACCAAAGAGAGATGAACAGACAGGTGAATGGAGAAGACTACATAACAATGAACTACATGGTCTTTATAGGAAGCCAGATATAATAAGAACAGTTAAGTCCCGTAGACTGCGATGGGCAGGACATGTTGCGCGTATGGGGAATGAAAGACGTGCATGGAAACTTCTTGTAGGAAAGCCAGAAGGAAAACGCCCAGTTGGTAGACCAAGAATAAGGTGGGAGAACAACGTTAACTATGATTTGAGGGAAGTAGATTGTACAGGAAATGATTGGAAAGCATTAGCTCAGGATAGGGATGTATGGAGAGCTTATGTCCGTGCGGCCGTGAACCTACGGGTTCGATAGTGCCAGTGAGTAAGTAAGTAAGTAAGTAAGGCATTCTTGGTTGTGTAATAGTTAAATGCAAAATGTTGTTACAACAGTTGTGACAATCCAAGTTGGATTGGGATAGTGGTATTGAACCATCATCTCCCATTTATGAAAATTGGTTAAAATTATATGAGGATTTACATTTATTGAATGACATTAAATTTCCTCGAAAAGTGTTACCATTTCAATATTCTAATTGTATAGAACTTCATGGTTTTTTATTCCTCAGAAAAGGCGTATGGTGCTTGTATATATATATATATATATATATATATATATATATATATATATATATATGTAAAGTCTGTGTCTATTGACAATCAGGTGTCTGTTGTTTTGTTGACTTCTAAGTCACGAATTGCTCCTTCAAAATAACAATACATTGCCCGTTTGGAGCACTGTGCAGCATTGTTGCTAACAATACTGAAGATTGGAGACACGTCTCTATTCACTGCTATCCCGTTAATGTATTATCTACTAAATTGTCCAACCTATCCATGTGGTAGACTGGTCCTCCGGTCTTGAGAGAATCACCAGTTAATTATAGTAAGTTTCCCAAATCAAGAATCCCAGGTGAAGCTGACTTAGAAGCTAAGCTTTCCTTGATATATGTGTAGTCACGTTTGACACTATGTTAGAAAAATATTCCTCTTTTCCAAATCACCTAGGACTTATGCCTATGTGTGGAGATTTGTTCACAATAATTTTGGATTCCAAGTGGGAGATTCATTCTATGTGGAATTATTTATGTTTTGTAGGTGTTTTAAATGTAATCCATCCAACCATTCCTATAATGGGACATATACTTGCAATTAGGGTTCGACCTAAACACTATTTGTTAAGGTTGTTATTGACTATTAGTCCAGTCATTGTTAAGGGTGACAATCCCCAAAATGAAATTGAATTGAGGGTTTCCTTAAAGACAATCAAAATCCAATTAAGTGACTTTTATTAATCCAAATTTTGTCCAATGATCATAATGATCTGTCATTACTCCTGTAATTTGATAGGTAGAATCTAAGCTAGTTTCCAATCAACTTTCCCATAACTCGTTTCCCTTTTACCCAGTGGAACGGCTCTTATGAGAACGTTTGGACCTTATGGTCAAATGAGTACCTACATTGTATACAAATCAAGTAGAATTGATATTTTAGAACTAATAGTGTTGTGAAAAGAGCAGATATGAAGCTAAGACCAGTCCCGTGATGAATGAACTCTTGTTTGTCCTTTGTATACAGTCATATGGAACTTCACATTTGTGTTTTATTGTTCATTTGATTTTTTGTTTGCTTGTGTTCGTTTCAGGAGTGATTTTGATTTTTGTATTTCTGTTGCACGTTGTATTTTTGTTTTATTCTGCACTTTTGTTATATTTTGTATTTTTGTTGTACTTTGTATTTGTTTTTAATGTTTTGTAATATTATTGTAATGAATTGATCTGGTCAGATCAACGGGGGCCAGTATATTGGCATATGTATCGCAACAGTTGCCGGTGCGGCTGGCTCAGTCGTAATCGGCGTGATCTGCAACGACTACCGATGTAATTCACTTGCTCTCCACTTAGAGGCGCCTTAGTACAGCACCAGTATTTTATGTTGGTCATACTGTTTTGCTGCAGCCTTTGCCATGGCTACCAACATTGTCGGTGTTGTGTCCAGATCTAGCGTGTCCACGTGTGACTCGCTCTCAGTGTGTGACAGACCGTTGATGACGACGGCCCTGTTTTAGTTCAGAGGTTTAGGAACACCTCAATCTCAGTGTCTTCTAAGCAGTCTAGTGCTACGGTTGTGTTTTGTTACAGGTCTGAATACCTCGCTTGTTAGTCAGGCCATCGAGGGCATTGGTCTTGTTTGTTGGAGTTTGAATACCTCACTTATTGTTAACTAGGCCGTCTACGACGACGGCATTGCTTGCAGGCCGAGGCTTTGAATGCCTCGTGGTCCCTCGTTGTAAGGAATCTGAGTATTCCGATGAAACACGAGAAATTGTTTCTAATATTAATAGTATAGTATTCGTAATAAAAGTTAATTACAGTTACCAACGTGCTCTACAAATTCTTTCTGGACATAAAAATCCCAGCGACCTATCAGAGGACCTTTCGATAGTTAATTATACATTTAGTCGTGTTTGCGGGCTTGTTAAATCATTCAACAATTTGTGTGATATGAAAACCTAACAAAAACGTTCTTACTAATAATAACGCTAATCAAATGGACAAAGATTAGTGTGAATTTATTTTGGTTAGTGTAATTTAACTGTATTAGCTTTTTAATTTATTGACCGGCGTGTTTTAAAAGTGATGTATAACTCGAATATCATTCTTTGAATACCGGAAATGGGATGATGTCTGTTATCTAATATCTGTTATATGGTCAAAATTTCGAATATTTACGCGTTCTTAAAACCTGCATGAAGTTCGGGCTTCTCCCTCTCAACCGCGAAACTGCTTAACTAACCATAAAAATGCCTGTAAATATTAAGTAAAATAAAATATACTGTCGCCCACCATATTGAAAATGAATCTAATTAACAGTAGTTAATTTTATGAATATTAAACCTCGTTCACTAATTCAAATGAACAGATTCTAATATCGTTCATACATTGGTTTCTTGATAATCACCAATATTTTAGATTTATAAATAAATGTATGTACTACATATCAAATTATGATGCACATACCAATTGTTCGAACATGTTCCTTTTGTCAAAGTGATAGTAAATTTTCTTGTCGCTTTGAGGCATGTGTGTTGGTGTACCATGTACAAGGCTGTTTCTCTAATCAGCTTGACTATTATCAACCAGACTGTTTACTTCACTTATTATCCGACACAGCGGAACAATGAGCTGTTTCGTTTAGGGTGATTTGCGAACTAATGCTCAGTAATCCCATGTACATTCGCTTCACGACAGTCTGTGGCGTCGCGGTTTCCAGTGCAGTATGCTAAGTAAGCTGGGTAAAGTGCTTCATTTGCTCTATGTTCCTGACTATATCGGTTAGTATCTACGTCAATACGACGCCGAGACAGTGCTGCTATGACTGGAGGCAAAAGTTTCGCTGTGCGTATAATAAGCATGCGGAGAGATGAAAACACAATACAATTATTTTATTTACATTGAAAGAGAGAGTTTAATCATAGAGCAATGAGCCAAATTAGGTGATTATTTCCGCAATTTACTCCTCTTTTCAAATACGCTTGTAGTACAATTTTACTAAATTTGTTTTCTTTTTTTTTTCCTTCACAATTTTTAAATAACTAGAAACCATCTCAACCCGATACCAAGCAGGGAGTTGGTTACATGTGTGTACTGATGGATCCAAAATCAGTTCAAATGTAAATACAGGATCTGGAATCTACAGTGATCTGTTCGCAACATATATTTCACTTGGCAAAGGTTGTGTCCCTTTTGAAGGAGAACAGCACTTTTTCACCTCACATGTAGACTATAATCCTTCTTTAATGTTGTTTTCCTATCAGATTCACAAGCAGAGTGCAATTGCAAACTATTTAACAGAGGCTTATAGCAAAGAAGTTGTAGAGTGCAGGAAATTCATCATATTTGCTTCCAAAAGCGAGTTGCACTATAATGGATATCTTCACACTGTGAGATCGCCGGAAATGAAGCTACAGATCTTCTTGCAAAACGAGTCACTCAAATTCTACAAGCACCCATGAAAGAAATGCTTTACCATAGATCTGCCACTGCTATCCACGCCAAGATAAAATCTGAATACCATCTGGCATTGTTAGAAAGGACGAAAGAAAGCCAATGGAGAAATAAACTTGTTTGTGAAGTACCAGATTTGACCACGAAAAGCAGCTGTCGCAAAATTTCGCATTACAACAGAACATGACTGTCTCGCTACCCACCTTCATCGTCTGGGAATATTGAACAATCCTCTCTGCATGCTGTTTAGGACTGGTGCCAATATGAATTCTGATCTCCTACTCCACAGTTCTGCACTAACAACTGCCACACTCCATCAACGCTACTGGGAGGCAAGAGGGGAAAATCATCTCACTGCAAACCCCCTAATCTACTTAAGATTATTCTGATTATATTTTTATAGTGTTTTTATGTTGTTACTATTGTGTATAGTTATAATATGTTAATAAGGTCTGTCATTAGGGTGAATGATCTGTATTTCAAGTGCCCTGCATTAAATAAATATAAAATAAAACTTTTAAATAACTTGTATGCTATTTCGTAGCTACTTATTCAACAACAATTTCAAGTTAACTCATTCCGTAGCTTCTAAAATTCAATCAGGTCCATTGAAATCTTTCAAATTCATGTTTGTACTAGTAGCATTGATTTTTATTTAATGAAACAATGACAACGTTTCATTTGACAATACTGCAGAAAGTAAACAACACAGGGAATAAAGGAACAGATTAAATTCAGGAATTCTTTGCAAAAACTGTGATTGCTGTAGATACATTTAGCGTATAAGTAATATACCTATAATCACAAGTACAGGATAGTAATAGTAATACAGGCCCTAACTTAAATACGTCTGACGTAACAATGCGTTAAACATACAGATACTATCTGTATTTTCAATTTTTTCTGTCAATAATTAACGTTGTAACATAACTAGCCCTTATGATATCACGTTTGCATCGATACTTTATATGTAAAATAAATATTTTTATAAAAATTCAAATTATATCATTTCCTGCATTCAAATTGTTTCAAGTACGAAAATAAAACTTATTGAATAATTTTTAACGATAATGGCTACTTATGGCTGATATTTCACTTTTTTATTAAGTAGATGTTTGATGAAACTCTAACTCATTATAGGTATCCGAAGGCCAATCTTAAATTATTTAAAAATCTATTTCAAATGAACGTATCAAGATATCAGTACTAATTGTATTTTTTAAAGTATCGTTAATTAACGTAATTAAAAAATAATATCAGTTAATTAGAATGAGAGATAAGTCTTGATTACTTAATTTTTACGCGTCTTCAAAACATAATCCCACTATAATATTCTTCTTTCATATTCTCAGTGGACTCCCTCTGGATTATCACCTTGGTGTGGTACGGAGGACCCAGGACGATCATAACCGGGAAGCCTTGCGGTTAGATAAGAGGAGAGGGAACTAAGAATAATCCGCAATGTGGGAGCAACTACCACACTGGAAGCTGCAAACACGAAAGACCACAAGGGCAGACACGGCGAGATAGAAATATCGGAAAGGCGAAAATGGCGGAAGTAGCAAACCAATCTCTGGGGATGAAATAAGAGACCCAGCTCGGGGAAATAAGAGTGAAGTCTTCAACGGCAGAATGGAGAAGAGGCAACCCTCCTTATGGGGATAAAACACAACGAAGCAAGTCTTTACGGAGGCTGCCCCTCCAAAGGACTAACTCTGCAAAACGTTAGTAGCGTACTCACGGGACACTTCAAAAAACTTACAAGCTCCAAAGATATTGCCGGACTGTTCAACCGATAACGAAAAACGCAAAGCATAAGGACAAACATTTTGGAATTCAAGACCAAATTAAAGTAGCAACATGGAATGTCAGAGGTATACATCATAAAGGAACCGAACTGGAAAGAGAATTAGGAGAAAGGGGTATAGATATAGCAGTGATAACAGAAACAAAACAAAAAAAGGAAACAAAGAGGAAGTCAAGATCTAAGTAATTATATAATGTTTTATAGTGGAGTTGAAATAACAGAAAGAGCTCAAGTAGCAGCATTAGTAAGCACAAGATTAACGAAAACAATAACTGCATACGAATGGATAAATCAGAGAATAATGAAAATAAGAGTCAAACAATCTTTCTGTAATAGGAATCTACGCACCCGAGGGAGGCAGAAAACAAGAAACAACAGAATTTTACCAACAACTACTAAAGATAATAAATCAAACAAACAAAAACGATTACTTAATCATAGCAGGAGATGCAAATGCACGTATAGGGAAAACATCAATTACAAATATAACGGGAAACAATGGAGAAGAAACGCTAAATTGTAATGGGAAAACGTTATTAAATATCGCATGCTTTAACCAATTGAGAATAACGAACAATTACTTCAGACATAAGGAAATACATAAATATACGAGAAGTGAGAGAGGATCATGCTCTATAATAGATTGCATTATGGTTAATCAGAAAATTAAAAATCTAGTCAGAGACACAAGAGTCTTCAGAGGAAGCGATATCCATAGTGACCATTACCTATTGATTAGTAAAATAGATAAACAAAAGAAATGGTATAGAAATTGGAATAACGAATTAAAGAAGAAGGAATAAAACAAAGAAGAAATTTATAAAATAAAAGTGTCAGAAGGAGAATCAATACAAGATTTATACAAAAGAAGGCTGAAAATTATACAAATACGCAAGAGCCAAAAGAGGAAATTGAATAAGTTTGGAATAGTATAAAAGGACTCATACGTAAAACAGCAATAGAAGTATTAGGAACAAAGAAAGTAGGAGGAAGAAATAAAGGACTAAAAAATGGGATCCCGAAATCCAGAAATTGGTAAGATATAAAAAGAGGCCTACTCATATACTTAAACAACAAGAATGAACAAAACAGAATACAATATGATAGAACAAGAGCATTAGTAAAAAATACCAGGAAATTAAATAGAGAACATAGGGATAGTTACATAGCAGAAATGGAACACAATTCACACGGAAGAGAAGACAAAGTATATACATTTATAAGACGCCTTAAATTTGAAGTAAAAGACAAAATAAATTTGCTAAAATGTATTTTATGTCTTTCGAGCTAAATGGCCGTGGTCTGGTTTTATTAACACTCAACGTTTCGTCTACTACTGCGGTAGACATCCTCAGGAGATTCTGCGTGCTGTTTGACCTTCTAACTTTTCAAATGTCGGCTGCAGACTGGCTGTGCGGTTTTTTTTTTTTTTTTTTTTGTTTGGCAATGTCTAGCATCGCCCAGTGCGCTGCACTAGAACCAGTTGCGGCTCCCTGGCAGCAAATACCATAGTAATTATCTAGATGGAGTTTAACCACTTAACCCACTATATCTAGCGGCGTTTGTGTTCAGTTTATAAAAAATTTTGTAAAGGGAAGGGGATGAAATGAGGTGTAATCCTACTAAAGCAGGGCATCGTAAACCACTCGGTCGGACAAGCAGAGAGTCCGAAAGCCGACCGAGCGGAATGAGCCACACTACTTTAGCTGTCATACAGCACTCATTTCATTAGCTGGACCATCAAAGTCTAGCAAATATGTTCCGGTGAATTGCACGTCGCTGTATTAGTTGCCCTATATTGCGAACAATTGGATTTGTATGATTTTGGATTAGTTGGAACATTTTGTCCACACGTTCTTCAATCGTAGTCGCAATATACGGCATCTGTGCTTGGTTGTGAAGCTCTGCGATCCCCGTGTACATTGGTGCCGAAAAAATAATTTTGAAACATTTATTCTGAATTATTTGAACTTTCTTTTTGTGACATCCAGCGAGGATGCTCCAGGCTTCACAACCATACAGCAACATGCTTCGGATCACAGCTGTGTAAAGAATCAGCTTGATCCGAGAGGATAGTGTAGGTGACTTGAAAAATGGATAAAGTAAGGCAATTGCAGCATTTGATTTATGAATAAGATGCCGAATATGAATTTTGAACGTAAGCTTGGAATCCAGATGGATTCCGAGATACTTGACTGAAGGCTCTGGTCGGAAATGATGAGTTCCCAAGGTGAGTTGGATTTGGTTTGGTCTACTAGTCTTTGAAAACAAAACAGCTTTTGTTTTGTTAACATTGAGCTTAATGTTCCATAGACCAAACCAGGAATGGTAGGAATTTAAGGCGGACTGGATTATTGGGACGCGTCGAGGTAATAGACGGAATGGAGCCTGAAGATACAAACAAGTATCATCAGCAAAGGATGCTAGGTTAATACGGTTAAAATTAGGGATGTCTGACACATAGAGAGTGTACAGAATCGGAGAGAGGACTGCACCTTGAGGAACTCCCGCCAAGAGTGGCTTGCAGTCAGAATTATACCCACTAACCGACACATAAAAGTGTCGGTTAGTTAGGTATTTAGCTATAATTTTAATTAAATCAGCCGAAATTTGAAATTTTATTAATTTGTATAATAGTCCATTTATCCAAGTCGTATCGAATGCCTTCTCAATATCGAGGAACACTGCCAAAGTACTTTTCTTGTTGTTAAATCCCGTAACAACTTGGTCAACCAGTCGAGCAAGTTGGAGCGGAGTACTATGTGTTTTTCTAAAGCCAAATTGGTGAGTAGGAATAAGGTTTCTCTCTACCACCTCTCTTTTTAGTCTTGCCAAAAGAGTTTCTCCATAACTTTCCCCAGCACAGGTAGAAGACTGATTGGCCTTAAGTTGTCCGGGTTGGTTGGATCTTTACCAGGCTTTGGTATAGCTACAACTTTGGCTTTTTTCCAGACCTCAGGGAAGTACTAGTACTTGAGACAAAGTTTAGCTATTTGAAGGAATAGGAGAAGGGCTTTTAGCGGTAAATATTTTACCGCCAAATATGGTATCCGGTCATGACCGGGGGCACGTTTGGAAGGTAGATTATGGATTACGGCTTTCAATTCTGAAAGCCGTATATCAGGAAGGGTGAGAGGGATAGGTCTCTCAAGAAAAGTACTTACTGTATGGTATACTTCAGCTTCGTGAGCCGGTGTGGTGAGCTCATGTGGGCGAAACCTTGATTCTAGGTGTTTAGAGAGAGCTTGGGCTTTCTCCCGTGGGAGGTAAGCCCAATCTCCGTCATAAAATATAGCTGATGGAGGAGACGGAGCTCGACTCCTTCTAATTCTAGTTAATATCTCCCACGGAGGAGTTTTAGCATCTGTGAAACGCTGAAGGGAAGAATCCCATTCAGCATTTCGCAGCATTTCTTCTAATCGGTTTCGCACCAAATGAGCATAGCGATTGTAAAGTTGTTTGTGTTGGGTGCGCCAAAAGTACGGTATAATCTGAGATATCGTTTTCTTCTCAGTTAAATAATTTTGGAGTGTAGGATCGTATGGTTTTGTATGTGCATTTTGTTTGTTTGTGTTGTAGATAGTGTAATGGCCGTTTGTATACTAGCCTGTAAACTAAGGACAGCGTGTTCTATTTGTTCTGTTGATTGGACAGAAAGTGTCGGCTTAACCCATTGGTTAAGCATGTGTGTATAACTCTGCCAATCAGTGTGATCATAATACATGTTTGGGGGAGAGGACAACAAAAATGTGGGACTGATTTTAAAGAGTATAGGACTGTGATCTGAGTTAAGTACGTCTGTAATTGTGGTGACGTGTGGAGAGATAGGTACATTCTTCGAGAGAACTATATCCAGTATATCTGATCGAAAGCCAACATGTGTGTTTCTAAAGTATGTATGTTCCCTTGGAGCGGAAATTTCTATGTTATGATGTTGACAAAAAATTTGGAGTATCACATCAGATCCATTTTGGGTACGACAATTCCAAAGAAGATGTTTACTATTGAAGTCTCCCGCTAACAAGTAGTTAGGGGAGACGGAAGTGAGAGCGTTTAGATCGTACCTCGTTAGAAGTCTGGTAGGTGATTTGTAAATAGAAACTATATAAATTGATTCGCGGTCTGAAATTGGCAAGAAGATGGCTGTTGCTTCAATAAATTGAAGCCTGGGTGTAGGGGCCACTCTGTGGCCAATGGTTTGTTTAATACAAATTGCTGTGCCTCCAAGGGGACCATTCAATCGGTCATTTCTATATATACAATAATTCGGAATTTTGAATTTGTTACCTGGTTTCAAAAAAGTTTCATTCAGAAGAAGAATGTCAATATCTCTCTCTTCTATAAAAGTAATAAGCTCTCGAATCTGTTTAAGTACACCATTGGCATTAAAAGCCGCAACATTGAGAAAGCTTCCGGTATGGAACCTACACATATTCACCGAAACACATATTTACTAGATTTGTCATGAACGCAAACTTCTCCATTGGAGATTGTAATTGAGCTAATAATGGCTCTAAGTTATTGAGAAGTTCGCGTCCCTGACTTGATAGAGGGAGTTGAGAGGCTTGTCTATTCGGGCTTTTAGCAGTGCTTTGTGATTGAAAATTTGGCTGGCCAGTTGCTTGGCTGAAGGAAATATTTGGATTGATTGGTTTTGAAGAAAAAGTTCTGCGTTGAATGTTTTGCTGTTTTGAATTTGAATTATTTTCTGTACGTTTCAGAAAGGCAGCTTTTGCTGCAACGTATGATGGACATTCTCTGTATGAGGCAGGGTGACCTGACGCTCCACAATTTGCACATTTTAGTTTTGATTGTCGGTCAAAGCTTCTTGCTTGACAGGGCATTTACTGTGATTATGGGGTTCTGCGCAAACTACGCACTTGGCGTCAGGCTACACCCTGCAAATGTATGATTAAAACGTTGACAGTTGAAGCACTGCTTCAGCCCTGATCGGGGTCTATAAGGCTCCACTGCTACAATCATATAGTTGAGTTTTGTGAGGTTGAATATTTCTCGACCGGAATCATTATTGTCGAGTTCCAATATAAAGATAGGAAGTGGTACCAGTTTTTCGTTTTCTTTCTTTGAAATTTGTTTACTGTCTTGATAGGGTATTTAAGAGATTGAAGCTCTTCGCATATATCATCTTTTGATGTACTGGCTGGAAGTCGTTTTAATACCACCCTCAATGGCAGATCTTGCTTCATTATGTAGGTGTAGTGCTGTTTACCTACAGCAGAAAAATATTCTTTGAGTAACTTATGATCTGCCACTGAGGTGGCGTAGTATCGCAGACCTTCTGGCGTGCTAACTACTTTGAGATCTCCACTAAGTTTAGAAGTGATTTCTTTATTCATTTTGAAGGCATCAACTTGTCCAATAACTGTAATTGGGGGCGGTCTTGGTTCTTTTTTAGGTGGTAGCACACCAGTGGGCTGCGAATTTGTTGTAGCAGTAGGAGCCCTAGCCTCTTTTGATGGTCCAGCTTGAGATGCGGGACGTTTGTCAGTTTCATTCATATTAGCCAATATGGAATAAGGGTTTGAAACTGACACTTCCTGTGAATATGACACGGTTGGTGCCTTTTTTCTGGGATTTGATTGTTTCCTCATTTTCTTTTCTGGTGTTTCGTATTGGTTTTCATTTCGTTTTTTATGTTCACTTGATGACTCTGTGCGTTCTTCAACATATGTTAGGAAACAAGTGGTTGAACGTCCATAGCCATCTTCTGTACAGCATTTAGAATCTTTCTAGATATTGAGTTTTGTCATTAGATTTTCCTTTAGTTGACTTAATGCATCAGAGTAATTTCGCGTCATATCCAAGGCTGTGTCAGACCGCTCGAACTCTGGGTATGTTTGTAAATAACTTGAAATGATCCAGAAAGTGCCTTGAATTTTATTTGCAACTGTGGAAAATTTGGAATCTGGTTTGAAATTTTGTTTCTTTATATACGCTTCAAATTGATTTGAAGCTATTTCCCAGATTTCAAGCGGGCTGTAGTCCCGCACCTCTTCCACCACTTCCATATCACTGGTTTCACAGCTGGTCGCCATGGTGCTTGGACTCGCCAAGACTTAGTCCAATGGCTTCTTTTAATGCACTAGACACTGAACACTTACACCAAATAGATATGGGCTTAACACTAATACTCACAGTTTGTAGAAGAGTTATTAATGCAGTGGCTAAACCACACCTGATAACACTCAAACGACACTATTTATTTATATTTTTCACTAGCACAGAAGAAAAATGAAGAATCAGCGCTGAAACGCTGGAAGGAGAGTGTTTTGATGTTTACTAGTAGTCCAGAAGGCCGTGAGAACAGAGGGCACTGCTGTAGCGTCGTTGAACGATGTACGCTGTGCTGTTGTTTTCAAAGACGTCACTGGAGTTTAGTAGAAAATCAATACGCTGTCAGCTCAATAGGGAACCAAGGCGAAGAATATATATATATATATTAGTGCTAATTTGCACTATAAATAATGGACCGGGCACGTGCCCGGTCTCAAGGCTGCCACGCACTTTAATTGGCCAATAGGATCACTTTTTATTTCGGCCAATCACAGCGCACTAAACTACCGGTCACCATCCACTCGCAAGAATGACTCGATGTCGTTGGACAATTTCGGTCTTCAGTGCTCGTGCTATACCACAGTAGCGGAAGCTGGTGATGGGTATCGGCGGAGCTGATTCACGTAGTTCTAGTAGAGTTTCAATGATGTTGTGTCTATGAAAGCTCAATGTAGAATACGTTGATGGGCTGTGCGTTGTAAATCGTGTCCTTATTTATAGTTGAGTATTGTGTGGTGATATTTTCTACACGGTCCGATACTTTGGAGCTATTTTTTGATTGGTTGTCACTGGGTTAAGTCATACGTGTTATTCTCGTGTTATATAACGCCGGAATCGAAATTTTATTTATCTTCATAGTTTCTTCTTTTTTGTTAAAGGAATGTTTGCGTTTGTAAATTTCAATAGCCTCTCTGTGAAGTCTGGTGAAGTAATGTTGTGTTTTGGACAAAACGTGTGTTTCTTCAAATTGTATGGCATGTTCTTTGATTTTCACTAAATGTTGTGCTGCAGACGATTTTTCAATTTGTTTCAACCTACTGTTTCTCTTGTGTTCTTGTATTCTTGTACTTATCATCTGTTTTGTAGTTCCTATGTACACTTCACCACAACTACATGCAATACGATATATACCAGCAGTACTTAAAGGTTCTCGTTTATCTTTTGCTGGATTTAATGCATTGCAAATTTTATGTGCAGACTTGTAGATAGTTTGGATCCTATATATTTTTTCAGAATTCGTCCGATTTTGTCTGTTATAGAAATAACATAAGATAGAAAAACCTTACCTTTGATTTGTTCCATAATTATGTTCTTAGTTCCATTTTTTTTAGGATTTACTGCACGGTTGAAATCAATTTTACTATATCCGTTTTCTTGGAAGGCTGTTTTAAGATGATTAATTTCTTCTTGAAGGTATTGTGGTTAAAAAATCCTGTTTGCCGGTCAACCAGAGTTTTTATAATGCCAATTTTTTGCCTGGAATGATGATTTGACTGCTTGTTTAGGTACCTGTCCGTATGAGTAAGTTTCCTGTAAGCTCGGAGTCCAAGTGTCATATCTTTGTTTCGTATACTAAAATATCCAAAAACGGTAATATGTTGTTTTCTTCTTGTTCCATAGTGAATTGAATACTAGGGAAAATGCCATTTATGTGTTCCATGAAGTGTTTAATTCCTCCTTACCATGTTTCCATATGACGAAAGTGTCATCCACATATCTTAGCCATGCTGTTGGTTTGAATGTTGTGCTGTGTAAAACCTGTTGAGTGTTAATAAAATCAGACCACGGCCATTTAGCCCAAAAGACATAAAATACACGAATCAAAACACCTGCCGTGTAAGTCTACAATTTCACATAAAGTTGCTAACTATACGAGATATAGAATTAGAAAATTATTATAAAGAACTGTGGACGGACAAACAAAATAAAGAAGAAATAACACTCGTACAAACAAACGGACAATATGCAGAAGTAGATGAATTAGAGATGCAAGAAATAATAGAAATATTAAAGAAATGTAAAAATAATAAAGAATGCGGGATAGACAATATAAATTTAGAATTGATAAAAAATGCCCCAAAGAATTTTGAAGAAAGATTATTAAAATTCTGTAACAAGTGCTGAAAAGAAAACAATACCAGAAGAATGCAAAATTGGAAAAATAATCTCAATATTTAAAAACAGGCGATAAAACAAAGCCAGAAAACTATAGAGGCTTAAGTTTACTATGTGCAGCGTACAAAATATTTGCAAAAATAATCAACCAAAGATTAATAACAATAGTAGACGCAATAATATCAGAAAAGCAACAGGTTTTAGGAAAGGAAGAAGCTGCACAGACAACGTATTCACTTTAAAACAAATAATAGGGAAGCGAAGAGAATTCAAATTAGAGATACACATACTCTTTATAGATTATAAGAAGGCCTTTGATAATGTGTCTAGACCAACATTATGGAACATATTAAGTGAAAAAGGAATTCCACTATACTTGATAACAGTAATTAAGAAAATATATGAGAAAACAAAAAAAAAATAAAAGGGAACCAATATATGTAACAGGAGGAGTTAGAAGGTTATTCTGTATCAATCACTCTTTTTAACATTTATTTTGACGACATGATAAGATCATGGAAGCAAATGAAGACTGGGGAAATTAACTTAGGAAATATAGTAATAAAAACAGTAGCCTTTGCAGATGACCAGATTTTAATAGCAATAACAGAGGACGAACTACAAAGAATGCTATATAAACTAAAAGATACATAAAAAATACAAAATGGAAATGTCATCAGATTAAACAATAGTTTTAAGAAACTAAAACAACACGCTTTATTAGAAAGAAGAACAAAAAAATTAAAAATAATTTTAATTTCCAACACGCTTGGGATAAAATTAAAGTGGTAACAAAAATAAATCATCTCCAACACATATAGAATAAAACTAGAGTTATCAACAAAAAGAAAATAATTTTACCATCAAAAGCGTGGGGTGCTCTATATCAATTAATATATTTGATAATTAACAGATATTGGTAAAAGTAAAGTCTCTAAGAAGAAAATGTAAAAATCACAAAACGTACCCCACGCTTTTGATGGTAAAATTATTTTCTTTTTGTTGACAACTCTAGTTTTATTCTATATGTGTTGGAAATGATTTTTTTGTTGACCACTTTAATTTTATCCCAAGCGTGTTGGAAATTAAAATTATTTTTCATTTTTTTAGTTCGGTTTTCTAATAGAGCGTGTTGTTTTAGTTTTTTAAAAGTATTATTTATTTTTTATTTTTTAGTTTTAATATTTTACAGAATAAGATAAAAATGTAAATATTTTTAAATTCGATATATAGTAGTATGAGCTAAAAGTAATACTCTTGTAAAAAAAGTCCTCCCAGCCGGATTTGAACCAGCGACCTATGGATTACTGAAATTATATAGGCCTAGGCCTACTACTAAAGTTCACCGCTCTACCAACTGAGCTCTTACAACTGTAACTAAAAAGCTGAGAAGTCCGCAACCTATTATACCAGTTTCATTTTTAATTTCTGATGATTCTGTCCAGGATTTTAGAAACAAAATATGACATTATTGTATTGTCACGGGTCCTTTACGAGTACACAAAGTTTCGAGTCGATCCAATCTTTCTAAGTGGGTGAAAATCGTGTTCAAATATTCCGTTACGTAGATAGGCCTACAATTTTTTTTTTTAATTTTCTGATGATTCTGGTCAGGATTTTAGAAAAAAAATAAAATTGTTGTATTGTCACGGGTCCCTTACAAGTATACAAAGTTTCAAGTCGATCCAATGATTTTAAGTGGGTTAAAATCGCGTTGAAAGATTCCGTTACATAGATAGATAGATACAGGTCAAGCTAATACAAAGCATGTAAAAATAATAAATAATTTCAGGTGAATATTCTATAATTTTATATTAATAATAAATAATAGTTTTAAAAAACTTAAAGAACACGCTTTATTAGAAAACTAAAAAATGAAAAATAATTTTAATTTCCAATACGCTTGGGATATAATTAAAGTGGCCAACAAAAAAATCATCTCCAACACATATAGATTAAAACTAGAGTTATCAGCAAAAAGAAAATAATTTTACCATCAAAAGCGTGGGGTGCTCTATATCAATTAATATATTTGATAATAAACAGATATTGGTAAAAGTAAGCTCTCTAAGAAGAAAATGTAAACATCATAAAAAGCACCCCACGCTTTTGATGGTAAAATTATTTTCTTTTTGTTGATAACTCTACTTTTATTCTATATGTGTTGGAGATGATTTTTTTGTTGACCACTTTAATTTTATCCCAAGCGTATTGGAAATTAAAATTATTTTTCATTTTTTAGTTTTCTAATAAAGCGTGTTCTTTTAGTTTTTTAAAACTATTATTTATTTTTTAGTTTTAATATTTTACAGAATAAGATAAGAATGTTAATATCTTCAAATTCCATACTATTGTAGTATGAGCTAAAAGTATTACTCTTCTAAAAAAGAATCCTCCCGAGCCGGATTCGACCCAGCGACCTATGGATTACTGAAATTTTATATCACTAGTTCACCGCTCTACCAACTGAGCTCTTACAACGATTGACTAAAAAGTCGACTAGTCCTGTAACCTATTATACCAGTTTTAATTTTTTTGATTTTTTGATGATTCTGGCCAGGAATTTAGAAATAAAATATGAAATTATTGTATTGTCACGGGTTCTTTACAGGTATTCAACGTTTCAAGTCGATCCAATGTCTCTAAGTGGGTGAAAATCGTGTTCAAAGATTCCGTTACATAAATACAAAGACACTTTTTTTGATTTTCTGATGATTCTGGCCAGGATTTTAGAAACATAATATGAAATTATTGTATTTTCACGGGTCCTTTACAAGTATACAAATTTTCAAGTCTATCCTATGTTTCTAAGTGGGTGAAAATCTTGTTGAAAGATTCCGTTACATAAATACAAAGACGCTTTTTTTGATTTTCTGATGATTCTGGCGAGGACTTTAGAAAGTAAATATGAAATGATTGTCTTGTCGCGGGTCATTTACAAGTATACAAAATTTCAAGTTGATCCAATTATTTTAAGTGGGTGAAAAACGCGTTGAAAAATTCAGTTACATAGATAGATACTGGTCAAGCTAATATAAAGCGTGTAAAAATGTGAGGAGGAAAGACTCTATAATGAAATTATACAATACAATGGCAGTTCCGATTATTACTTATGGGTACGAAACATGGACAGTGACAACAAAACAATCTGCCAGAATACAAGCTGCTGAAATAAAATTCCTCAGACCAATAGCAGGATATCAAAGAACAGACAACAAACATAACACAGAAATAGGACAACTGAAATTACAGGAATTAAACACAACCAGTAGAGAGATACAGAACAAACTGGAAAGAATTCTTGACAAGGATTACTGAGAATAGAACACCAAAAGCAGCATACAACTATTCACCACGAGGAAGAAGAAGTTTGGGAAGGCCAAAGAAAAGATGGAAAGAGCAGAAATATGGAGCCGGAACAGGCTAGTAAATAAGCATAAACCGTGAACAAGAAGAATATGAAGAATATAATCTCAGTGTAATCTCTCTATCTCCCATTCCAGTTATAATTATATCTAAAATAGATTAATATTTGAAATCGTTCTTTTAAGTTTATTTCTACAATTCATCATGTTACTGCAGGGGGTAAGGCGGCGCTTTAAATAGGGAAATAAATATCAAGAAAAGAATGGTGACAGATATAAAGAAAGTGCTGCAGCTTACTTAATGTGTATACTAGACAATAATAATTGCAGAGTTTTCGAGTCATTAATTACTATCCCACCTTGAGTAAGTGTACGCTGTAGAGGAACACTGTGCGTTTTCCCAGAATGCTTTGCCTTTAAAAGAATAAAACAGCATGGGGCCGGATTTTGCATTGCAGCTTAATATTTTTAAGTAGTGAGTGTGAGGATGGTGGTCGTATTTCATGTTATGAAGAATAAGCACCACGAGTTCATGAGGTGGGTGTTAAGTGAAACAGCTCACCTTACGTATGTAACAGAGCGATTTTATTACTCTTTCTCCCTGCAAGGAGTTCGTCAGAGGCGGCTCGATACACATAATTTTTAGCGAATTCCAAAGAAATGTATATATTTATATTTATTTTTATATATACATTTAAAAAATACAAAACACAAATAAAAATCTTCCATATATATATATATATATATATATATATATATTTGTTTGTGTTGTGTGTGTATGTGTGTAGGTCATACCGTATAAAATTTGAGATTTTGTAAAGGGAAGTTCTGCATATTTACAATATTGTAGTACATGAATGTAATAATTTATAGTTAAATGGCCTAATATAAACTTGATATCATCAATAGTTTAACTCTATAATGATTGAAGAAATATTCTGGACGTAAATATTACTGTATTCTATTGTTTATTATTATTATTAAATATCATATGCTGTGGTGTATCAAAGTAAGAACATGACAATGATCAGATGAAAATATATTTTAAGTTTTTTTTTTTGTAAATTTTAATTTCAAGTATATATTCAAATGTAAAGTAAATACATATAATTTTGAATCTGAATAATTTTGCTATTGTGTCCCAATTTTACGGTACGATATACAATTAATTAATCTATCACAACAATGTTCAAGATAGAAATTCTAAATTTCCGGAAAATATTAAATAAACAGGAAATGGAACTGCCGTTGTACGAAAGTCGCGTGAAAATTTACTTCGCGCCCCGAAAGAGACCACACAATACTTAGTATTGGAATTTATTGACAATTCGATAGAGAGGAAATATATTTTCCTTTATATTGCACACAGACCTGCTTTGGTCGTACGTGAATTTTTTCCATGAATAAAATGAAAAGTAAATATAAGGATATATGAACAAATACATATATGACTACACATCTACACTTATACATAAAAAGGTCACCATATCCCCCAGTGGACAGCTGAGTGGCGGTATAGTCTACGAGAAAAACACTCCACCTGTTTTGTGCGGTGAGTTGTTTCAATTTACATCTTTATTTCTAAAGTCCCATTATGACGATTTTATAAAATTTTAAAATGAAAATGGTCAATAAAATATGATATACATTTTTATATGAATTTAATGATTGAGTTTCATTTAATGGTATTAAAAAATATATTCTAATATACTTTAAAATCCTATTTCAACATATTCTACGAAATATAGTTTATTAATAACACAATAGTGGTCGCGCAGCGGTCCAAATTCGACCACAATTCAATATATATTTTACGTTTGTCACACATACGTTATCATCATCATCATCATCATCCTCCAGGGATTAAGCCTGTTGGCTCGTTCCGGTTTCATGAAAGCTAGAATTGTTCAAATTGTTCAGATCATCTTCTGTGTGGGCGTCAAACTTTTCACCTTCCGTGCGGTTTATAATTTAGCAATAATTTTGGAAATCTTCCTTGTGACATTCTATCAATATATTCTTTCCAGTCGTTCTTATATTTAATTATTCGGTCTGTAAGTTTGAAAATATTTAGTTCCTTCCTTATATCTTCATTTCTTTTCTTATCCTGCAGAGTATATCCTGCTATACCTCGTATTTATTGAAAATCGCATCTCAGCCGCTTCCAATCATTGTTCTTGTCTTTTAGTAATCGTCCAACATTATGATCCATACATTAATACAGGAACAGCCATTACTTTATAAAATTTAATTTTTGTTTTTTTCATGTGTTTTTAAGGGTCTTTTAATAGTGCCACACATTAGATTAAATGTATTTATTTTCTCATTAATATCTTCAATTTTGACATATGATAAATTGAAACCTAGATATTTAAAACTGTTCGCCTACTCTAAAAATTTATTATCAATTACTATTTTTGCTCTTACGGTATTATGTCCTTTAAATGCTAAACTTTTAGTATTATTCTTTGAAATTTTTAAATTGTATTGACACTTATTTTTCCAAATAAAAAATATCTCTTTGTAGATCATCTTCTGAACTGGAAATCACTACTTGATCATCAGCAAATAATATTGTATCCAACAGTTTATTGTTTATTTAAATTAATCTGCCAGTTTAACATAACTTCATCTATATATAAATTAAATAGAGAAGGTGATAAAGGACACTCTTGTCGGACACCACTATTTAGTGTTACCATTTTTTGTTGTTTAGATTTAAAAACCCTGTCTATTACAATTTTATTATTTACATATAAATTTTGTACAGCCATAATCAAATGTTGTGGAATACCTTTATTTGTCATTATATCTAATAATTTATTTCTATTTACCATATCAAAAGCTTTTCATAATCTATAAACCGTATATATGTTGGGATGTTAAATTCTATATGCTTTTCAAATAATTCAGACATTATGAATATACAGTCGGAACAGGATCTTCACTTTCTGAACCCATTTTCAACATCCAATATGATATTTTCTATAATTATATTTAAGCGCTTTTTTTAGAATATTGGCATACATTAATGTTGAGTGATTCCGGGTTCTGTGGCCGTGGTCCATAGTTGGTGTTGATACCAGACGTTTCGCCCTCAACTGCGGAGGGCATCTTCAGTGGCGAGTGCTTCTAGGCGTGTTTCCTGGTCGGAAGCTCTACTTAGAGTGAACGCTGCGGGTGTTGTATTGATACTAGTGGTGGGAGCAGGGTGAGCGGGCGTGGCTCTTGCTGATTGGCTAATGGTCGTCTCCTTGTTGTCCCTAGTGTTGATGCATTTATTTTCTAGTGTACGGTACCAGGCCTTAGACAGTTTAATACCTTCCTCTTTTCTGTTAATATTTTCCTTATGCTTGTGTATTTCTATAGCCTCTCGATATAATCTAGGGAAATAATAGGAAGTTGTGGCTAAAACTTGTGTATCATCGAATAGAATCTGGTGTCCATTCATAATGGCATGTTCTGCTACAGCCGATTTATCCATTTCTCCTTGTCTGCAGTTTCTTTTGTGTTCTGATAAACGGGTGGCTATACTTCTTTTTGTGGTCCCTATGTATGGTTTACCACACGAACAAGGAAGTCGATATACGCCGCAAGTGGAGAGAGGTGGCCGAGGATCCTTAGCTGAGCGAAGGCAGTCTTCTATTTTTCTTGTAGGTCTGTAAACAGTTTTTATGTTGTATTTTCGTAGGAGTTTTCCGATACGATCTGTGACTCTTTGTACATATGGTAAGTAGGCTATGCTGGTTGAGGGAGTGTTATCCATTCTGACGTGCTGTCTTCGTGGATGTATGGTTTGTCTTATTTCCTTGGATGTGTAGCCATTTTTCTGGAAACAATTGAACAGATGGTGTTGTTCTTGTTTAAGGTGTTGTGGTGGCATAACTTAGTCGCTCTGTCGAACAGTGTCTTAATGACACCTCGCTTTTGTCTTGGATGGTGGTTAGAGTCTTTGTGCAGATATCGGTCTGTGTGTGTAGGTTTTCTGTAAACTGTATGTTGAATTTCCCCATTGCCAGTCCTTATTATTTGAACATCCAGGAAAGGAAGTCTTCCATTATCTTCTTTTTCCATAGTGAACTGTATTTTGTTGTGTCTGCTGTTAAGGTGTTGAAGGAAACGTTCCAATTCTTCACTGCCATGTCTCCATACTACGAATGTGTCATCAACATAGCGAAACCAATGTTCTGGAGACTTGGGAGCTGTTTTTAGTGCTTCTGTTCGAATTTCTCCATGAAAAAATTCGCTACTACTGGGCTTAGAGGACTGCCCATGGCTACTCCGTCGGTCTGTTCATAGTAGCTGTTGTTCCATTGGAAGTAAGTAGTAGTTAGTACATGCCTGAATAAATTGGATATTTCTTCTGTGAAAATCTGTCTAATGTAGTCCATGGTCTCATTTACTGGCACCATGGTGAAAAGGGAAACCACATCGAAGCTAACCAGTATATCTTGAGATGTTACGTTTATATTCCGTAGTCTCTCAATGAAATGTGTCGAGTCTCTGATGTAGCTGTCCGTTTTTCCAAGGAGTGGTTTCAGAAGTCCTGTAAGATGCTTTGCCAGTAAGTAGGTCGGAGAACCGATGGCACTGACAATTGGCCGGAGTGGAATGTTGTTCTTGTGTATTTTTGGAAGACCATAGAGTCTTGGAGGTTGAGCTTCGGATACGCGTAATTTCTTCTTAATTCCTTCTGGCAAGGACGATTGCTTGATAAGATTGTTGGTTTTTCGAAGAATACCGGATGTAGGGTCTCGCTTGATAGGTTTGTATATATCTGGTGTCAGAATCTCTATTATTTTCTCTTTGTATTCATGTGTATTCATAACAACTGTAGAGTTTCCTAGGAAACTCTACAGTTGTTATGAATACACATGAATACAAAGAGAAAATAATAGAGATTCTGACACCAGATATATACAAACCTATCAAGCGAGACCCTACATCCGGTATTCTTCGAAAAACCAACAATCTTATCAAGCAATCGTCCTTGCCAGAAGGAATTAAGAAGAAATTACGCGTATCCGAAGCTCAACCTCCAAGACTCTATGGTCTTCCAAAAATACACAAGAACAACATTCCACTCCGGCCAATTGTCAGTGCCATCGGTTCTCCGACCTACTTACTGGCAAAGCATCTTACAGGACTTCTGAAACCACTCCTTGGAAAAACGGACAGCTACATCAGAGACTCGACACATTTCATTGAGAGACTACGGAATATAAACGTAACATCTCAAGATATACTGGTTAGCTTCGATGTGGTTTCCCTTTTCACCATGGTGCCAGTAAATGAGACCATGGACTACATTAGACAGATTTTCACAGAAGAAATATCCAATTTATTCAGGCATGTACTAACTACTACTTACTTCCAATGGAACAACAGCTACTATGAACAGACCGACGGAGTAGCCATGGGCAGTCCTCTAAGCCCAGTAGTAGCGAATTTTTTCATGGAGAAATTCGAAACAGAAGCACTAAAAACAGCTCCCAAGTCTCCAGAACATTGGTTTCGCTATGTTGATGACACATTCGTAGTATGGAGACATGGCAGTGAAGAATTGGAACGTTTCCTTCAACACCTTAACAGCAGACACAACAAAATACAGTTCACTATGGAAAAAGAAGATAATGGAAGACTTCCTTTCCTGGATGTTCAAATAATAAGGACTGGCAATGGGGAAATTCAACATACAGTTTACAGAAAACCTACACACACAGACCGATATCTGCACAAAGACTCTAACCACCATCCAAGACAAAAGCGAGGTGTCATTAAGACACTGTTCGACAGAGCGACTAAGTTATGCCAACCACAACACCTTAAACAAGAACAACACCATCTGTTCAATTGTTTCCAGAAAAATGGCTACACATCCAAGGAAATAAGACAAACCATACATCCACGAAGACAGCACGTCAGAATGGATAACACTCCCTCAACCAGCATAGCCTACTTACCATATGTACAAAGAGTCACAGATCGTATCGGAAAACTCCTACGAAAATACAACATAAAAACAGTTTACAGACCTACAAGAAAAATAGAAGACTGCCTTCGCTCAGCTAAGGATCCTCGGCCACCTCTCTCCACTTGCGGCGTATATCGACTTCCTTGTTCGTGTGGTAAACCATACATAGGGACCACAAAAAGAAGTATAGCCACCCGTTTATCAGAACACAAAAGAAACTGCAGACAAGGAGAAATGGATAAATCGGCTGTAGCAGAACATGCCATTATGAATGGACACCAGATTCTATTCGATGATACACAAGTTTTAGCCACAACTTCCTATTATTTCCCTAGATTATATCGAGAGGCTATAGAAATACACAAGCATAAGGAAAATATTAACAGAAAAGAGGAAGGTATTAAACTGTCTAAGGCCTGGTACCGTACACTAGAAAATAAATGCATCAACACTAGGGACAACAAGGAGACGACCATTAGCCAATCAGCAAGAGCCACGCCCGCTCACCCTGCTCCCACCACTAGTATCAATACAACACCCGCAGCGTTCACTCTAAGTAGAGCTTCCGACCAGGAAACACGCCTAGAAGCACTCGCCACTGAAGATGCCCTCCGCAGTTGAGGGCGAAACGTCTGGTATCAACACCAACTATGGACCACGGCCACAGAACCCGGAATCACTCAACATTATGATTACCGGCCGTGAAAGCCTGCATTCAATTGGCATACATTATATAGACGTGTTCAATATACTTATTGCTCTATAATTAGAACAATCTTGTCTGTTTCGTGTTTTATATATATGGTATATTTTGGCGATTTTCCATTTTTCGGGTAGGCCTGTATATCGAAATTTCCAACATATATTTATAAAATTATAGAAGAACCTTTAGAGAAACGATGCATATTTAATTAATTCTATTAATTATATTATATCAAATTATATTATTATGCATTAATTTTCGATTTATCTTTCAAAATACGAACAATATGATATATGTGGTATAGCTTGGCAAAGTCATATTAAAAAAAACAATAACGCGTCATTTGACATTTGTAGAATATTAAAATGTTTATTTGGCCTATTATTTGTACGGGAATTTATATATCCCTTCGTCTTCGTCTCTCCGACCCGTCAATGCTCTATGTCGAGGCATAACGCAAGTAGGTGCCAATGTGTAAATATAAAAAAAATATATTTAATGAAATTACTTAAACCAAGATTAGAAAGAGGTTTAATTTAAATTTGAATAATAAAATCTACTCACGTTTTTTAAATCACTAATAATAAACATGCGGAAATAAGTCAATTCACATTACTGCTGCAAAATTTTCTTCTTGCAACAATGCACTTTCTGTATGAACGTAAACAAATGAATAAGTAATAAACATAAATTCCGTAGAGTCAATTTTTATACGCTTTATATTAGTTTCACCTGTATCTATCCATCCGTCCGTCCGTCCGTCCGTCCGTCCGTCATCCCGCCCGCCCGCCCGACCGCCCGCCCGCCCGCCCGCCCGCCCGCCCGCCCGCCCGCCCGCCCGCCCGCCCGCCCGTCCGTCCGTCCGTCCGTCCGTCCATCCATCCATCCATCCATCCATCCATCCATCCATCCATCCATCCATCCATCCATCCATCCATCCATCCATCCATCCATCCATCCATCCATCCATCCATCTATCTATCTATCTATCCATCCATCCATTCATCCATCTATCTATCTATGTAACGGAATCTTTCAACGCGATTTTCACCCACTTCAAATAATTGGATCGACTTGAAACTTTGTATAATTGTAAGGGACCCGTGACAATACAATAATTTCATATTTATTTTCTAAAATCCTGGCCAGAATCATCAGAAAAAAAAATATGTATTTGTATTTATGTAACGGAAAACTTGAACACGATTTTCACCCATTTCAAATAATTGGATCGACTTGAAACTTTGTATACTTCTAAAGGACCCATGACCATACAATAATTACATAATTACTTTCTAAAATCCTGGCCAAAATAATCAGAAAATCAAAAAAAAAATGCGTCTTTGTATTTATGTAACAGAATCTTTAAACACGATTTTCACCCACTTAGAAACATTGGATCGACTTGAAATTTTGTATACTTGTAAAGGACCCGTGACACTACAATAACTTCATATTTTGTTTCTAAAATCATGGCCAAAATAATCATTAAATAAAAAAAAATAAAACTGGTATAATAGGTTGCGGACTTGTCGACTTTTGAATCAATCGTTGTAAGAGCTCATTTGGTAGAGCGGTGAACTCTGGTGGTAGATAATTTCAGTATTCCATTGGTCGGTGGATCAAATCCGACTGGTGTTTTCTTTTTAGAAGAGTAATACTTTTAGCTCATACTACAATAGTATCGAATTTAAAGATATTTATATTTTGATCTTATTCTGTAAAAAAATAAAACTAAAAAATTAAAAATAAATAATAGTTTTAGAAAACTAAAACAGCACGCTTTATTAGAAAACCGAACTCAAAAATAAAAATAATTTTAATTTCCAACACGCTTGGGATAAATTTAAAGTGGTCAACAAAAAAATCATCTCCAACACATAGAATAAAACTAGAATTATCAACTAAAAGAAAATAATTTTACCATCAAAAGCGTGGGGTGCTTTTATGATTTTTACATGTTCTTCTTAGAGACTTTACTTTTACCAATATCTGTTTATTATCAAATATATTAATTTATATAGAGCACCCCACGCTTTTGATGGTAAAATTATTATTTTTTTTGATAATTCTAGTTTTATTCTATGTGTGTTGGAGATGATTTTTTGTTGACCACTTTAAATTTATCCCAAGCGTGTTGGAAATTAAAATTATTTATTTTTTTAGTTAGGTTTTCTAATAAAGCGTACTGTTTTAGTTTTTTAAAACTATTAATTATTTCTTCACGTATTAATATATAGATTTCGAAGTTATGTAATAGTACCATAAAAACCTGTCTTTAGATTACTTTTATGACCAGAATAAAATTTAAAATACGTCAGCGTGATCAAATAATCAATATTTCAACTGTCCATAATATCTGAACGTAACTAATGGATTCATTATTTTGTGCACTAATCATGCATATGATATAGAGTTAAATACAGCGGTGAATTGTAAAATAATATTAAAATTATCGTTTCTTTTTCGTCATACTGTTTTGCGTGGAATGACACACTAAAATACGATGTGTGTATATATATATATATATATATATATGTTACGGAACAGGCAACACTTGCCTAAACCAAGAAGTGAAGAAGAAGAAGATATATATGCTATAATTAAATGTTAAACATTGAGCAATGCAAGCTAAATATGGTATGAGAAGAAAAATAAATGCCTGGACGGGATTCGAACCCGGATCTCTGAGCATGTACCTCAGCGTGATATCCATTACACTACCAGGCGAATCCAATTCAAACACTTATTTTCTTATATATGTATTATATTCTCCATTATTACTAGATGTCGCGAGAACTCTGTCTTCACTGCCATCTAGTAGCTGACTATAAAAAGTAAGCAAATTAAAGAAAATATTTGTACCTTACATATATATAGCATTACTGCTATAAGGTAAAAATATTCTCCTTAATTTGCTTACTTGTTATAGTCAGCTACTAGATGGCAGTGAAGACCGAGTTCTCGCGACATCTAGTAATAATGGACAATATAATACATATATAAGAAAAATAAGAGTTTGAATTGGATTCACCTGGTGGTGTAATGGATATTACGCTGAGGTACAGACTCAGAGATCTGGGTTCGAATCCCGTCCAGGCATTTGTTTTTCTTATCATACCATATTAAGCTTGCATTGCTCAATGTTAAACATTTAATTATAACATCTATTAAGCGTCACTGCTATAAGGTAAAAATATTCTCTCTTATTTGCTTACTTGTTATAGTCAGCTACTAGATGGCAGTGAAGACCGAGTTCTCGAGACATCTAGTAATAATGGAGAATATAATACATATATAAGAAAAATAAGTGTTTGAATTGGATTCGCCTGGTAGTGTAATGGCTATCACGCTGAGGTACAGACTCAGAGATGGGTTCGCATCGCGTCCAGGCATTTATTTTTCTTAACATACCATATATATATATATATATATATATATATATATGTGTGTATATATATATATACACATATATATATATATATATAGCCTATGCCCTAACTGTCGCGAAATTTTGGAACCTAATTCGGCATACACAATCAATTAAAATAAGCAATCCGAGTTTTTTAACGAGCAAAAACTGATCATTAATATAGGTTGCTCAATTGAAACAGTAATTTAAAAATCACTCCAGCGGCCGCAATATTCGATTTATGGCAATAAAACAAGATATTTAAATACGAATAGAGAGATATTCTAAACAAATCGGAAAACTCTGACCTTTGGGAGTGGGTTTTTACCTGGAAGCCGTAATTAAAAATCGCTCTAGAGACCGGCATGTTTCTTTGATCGCAACGTAACAGGACACACAGTATTTAATTTAACAAAATGAATATATATTTCGCAAATGTGCAAGAAAGAACCATACATTTGGATATCGGAGAAATTCGGGTTGTTGCTTTGTGACAAACTTTTGCTTGTTTATTTATTTTTTATGGATGGATTATCATCGACGTTGATATCGCGATTGTAGCGAGAAGGCTGTATTTCTCTTCACTTCTGTGTGACACGTGATTTCAGTAGAAATTCATTAATTTAATATTCATAACGTTATAAAAAAATTGAATTAACATGAAGCAGATACAGATAATGGAATTACTAATTTATTTGGTTTGAGGACTGACAAAATCCGCAATAAAAACCTCAGTTCGGTTAGTTAGGCTCAAACACTACCGCCTGACTCAACTCACAAACTATTTTACTAGAGTGGAACCTTGATGACATACTCATATCACTTTTTATCCATTTGAATGAACACCTGAGGCCGGTGTCAAACTGACTTAAGCATAAATCCTTGTTCACAAACACAATTTCTTACCACAGAAAAACGTGGACGACTAATGTGGATGACTTATCAGCTCATTGTCAGGCCACCTTTGAGACAACACAAATAATTGAGACAATTAAAAACATTCACTCACAAGCATATACTTATGGAAGTGAATTGGATATGGTATTTTGATACCCAGAGAATTTTCTGATATTATTTGGACAATAAAGTTTCCAATTGCCTTAGAGGCGAAAAAGAAACTGAAAACGCTATCAGAAAACCTGTCCCAAATATGACATGAAAAAAAATGTCTGAATCGGGATTTGAACCCCAGTCTCTAAACTCTGTACTTTAGTGCTCTAACCATCTGAGCAACTCAGGAATCCTAACAAAAACATTTAGTTTTCTTATACCGGGTGTTTCAAAATTATGGACGGGCATTCAAAGTTATTTAATTTATCTTACATGATATATGCAGGGTGTAAATTATTTATACCGCACATATTTAACTACCTATGGATGGGAATTGTATAAGCAATTTGAGATAATGAACTAAATGTCCATGAATAAAAATGTCCAAGTTATGATTCAATTAGCAAAAATGGTTGACACGCGACTGATAACTTCAAATTAAAATAAAAATAATATGATGCAGAGACTGTAACTTGCAACAAGCATGCGCCTTTAGCTCAGTGGTTATAGCAGTTTCACTACCGACGCAAACGTAAGATTGATGCATCACATTCAAAACTACGTACAGTATGTGTACACTTTGTTTTCCTTTCTTCCTTTGTTATGTATGTCCTGTAAATTAGTTACGTACGTAGATTTACTTCTGGTTTAATTGTTTATTCATTACTTTACAGAATACGGTATTGGAATTTCGGCGCAGTATATGAGCTACAAAACTACCTACATATGTATTGTACAAACAATTGCTTGAAAGGTTGTAATAATAAATGCACACACTGTAGAGTACAATAGGGTTCGTAAATAAAATGTGCAATTGTACAGTACAGTACTTTTATACTTAAATAAATGATAGTGCAGCGATCACAAGAGTAATAACATGAAGAGGTACAGTGTATGTACACATGGCATACATAATGGTATTGGGAAATAAGAAACAATTAATTTGAGCAAACCAAAAAAAAAAGAAAGAAAAAAGGTAAAGCGCCTGCAGACTCGTTAGAGAAATTGTTCAAATTGGACACCTCCATTCTCACAAAACAGACGAAATCGGGAACTAAAAGTTTCTCGTGCCCCGATCAAGATATTAGGTTTCTCGCGGTTCACACCACATGCTGCGGTCATGCGTGCGACTAACAGTTCATCTCCATCAACAGAGGTCGCATACACCAGTGTTTTCAGGTGTCCCCACAAAAATAACCATCCAGCAGCCATGATACACTTCAACCAAATGATTTCCCAAATTCCGGCAGAAATGGGGAGGAGCCTGATGTGAAGAGGAACTTATTATAACAATCGGCCTGTTAGCTGATGCCGTCGTCCTCAACTTTCTTTAAATGATGTATATAAAACTTTAACTGGAGGCCTTTCAGAAGTTAACTTACATTATCAGCAGATCAGCAGGATGAGCTTCTGCTACTAGTTGTTGTTTACGACGATGCTGATTCCAAGTGTCTGTAGCAGCAACTGACATTAGGACGGGCTGTAAAATGTCTTATAAATGACACGATTTAATCTCTGGGGAAGAAGGTAGGGGCCAATGATGTGGTCAGTAATTACGACTACACATACGTTCACCGAAAATATCTGCTGGTGACCCCTCTCAAAGCTGGCATCAGGATTTTCTCAATCCCACATATGACTGTTCATAGATTTCAGAACCAGCTCATCCGTATATTTAATATTGCCTCATCAATGAATAACACGGAGTAAAAGATGAGCGGTAGCTGCAGCAAAGTCGAATTACAAAATTGTACCCGTTGAGCGAAGTCCACTGGCTGTAAGGCTTGCACTTTTTTTTGGATGAAAGAGATAGAACTGGTCTTCGTGTAGGACTTTGCATATGGTTTGATGGTTCATGAACATTATATGTGCGATAGCACGAGTACTAGTAGAAGGATCATCGTCCACCCTATGAAGAACATTTTCTTCGAACTCTGCAGTGCGGTGCGTACGTCTTTCGCCGGCGTCTACTCTGTTTACCTTCAACGTCCCATGCTCCCGCAAACGCCTATCAACAAACTCGAAGGTTGTTCGATGAGGATGGTGTCTATTGGGATACCGCTACGCGTACATGACAACAGCTCTTGCACCATTACATTGTGCTGCACCATAAATCTGATGCATTTCGGAAGTTCAGCATAACTGAACTGAGATATTCCATGGTACTTTCATGTAATGCTACTGATACTGAAGTAACTTATAATCAGATGTTAATGTAATAACCAATACGGGAACAAGTATTTTGCGCAGCCTATACTGAACACATTTCAGTATTAACATATCGCAGTACACTCGCAAGAAAGAAAAGTGGCCTCCCGTGATTTGAACCATCAATGTTCGAATCTCAAATCCATCGCTATAACCAATAGGCCACACTTTCACTACACAGATTCTGCATGTTTCACTCTTAGCTGAGGTCCATATTGCTCACATCTGCTTTAACCAGTGCAGTGGCGTGCAATCATTTGCTAAGTTCGACATTTTAAGGAATTTGATAATCAAATATTTCATAAACGTTGTTGATTAATTATTAGAAATTAGGATCTCGGAATTAATACAAAGATCGGAAGTAATTCTAGTATAATTTTTCCTCTTACTTTTCACTCCTGTTGATTTATCTGTATTTATTGTCGATTATTATGATTTCCTATAACTCGCCCATTTTCCCTCATAAATTACTGCTTCCCTGTATCAAATTACTTGTATAATACCTTCTGCAAGCAGTTAAAGTAGTGAGGTATAATTCATATACATCCTGTATGTACATTCGATTAAAGAGAAACGCTTCGAAATTTCATAACACACTTTATAAGTGATCGATGTGAGCACCCTTCGTCACAAGGCACACATATTCCCCATAGTCGAATTCCTCCCAAACATTTATCAGCATATTTGGAGCAATGGATTCAACAGCAGCAACAATCCTTCTTCTCAAACGTGGAAATTCAACCGGAAGTGGTGCTACATACATATGGTCATTCACATACCCCCCCACAGGAAAAAAATCACAGGTTGTGAGAGCGGGAGACAGTGGAGGGTATGAGAATGAATCATGTAATCCGTACCGACGCGTCATTAGGTGTTCGTGGACGTCCTGGACCTATAGATACTTCTAGTTGTTTCTAACTCTTTATACCATCGACGGATTATTTTATCTGTCTGAGAATCTATTCCAAATTGCCGTCGGAAATCTCGCTCCACTGCAACAATGGAACTGGAGTTCGCAAATTGCAAAACAGTTTTCGGACAACTTTGAAATCTAGAATGGGTTGAAGCAAGGAGATGCACTATCTCCTCTACTATTTAATTTTGTACTAGAGCATGCCATTAAATCTTTAGAGATTGAGGAAGGCTTACATCTCAATGGTATTAATAAGCTGTTAGTTTATGCTGATGATGTAGTATTATTGGCCGATAGCGAGGAGATACTAAAAGACAATACACACATACTATTGAGTAACACTAATAAATTAGGACTGGAAGTAAATATCAATAAAACTAAATATATGGTCACACGTAGAAATTCATTATATAATGGAAATGGACAGCTAATGACAAATGAGGGAAATTTTAAGGAAGTGGCTGAATTCAAATACATAGGAACAATAATCACAAATACGAATGAGATGCACAGAAATTAAACATAGGCTCAATTCTGGAAATGCGTGCTATTGTGCATTGCAGAGACTCTTGATGTCTCAACTCCTTTCAAAAAAACGTAAACTGAAAATATATAAAACCATTATTCTACCAGTTATATTATATGGGTGCGAAACATTGACTCTTACTTTAATAGAGGAAAGGAGATTACAAGTATTTGAGAATAAAGTACTTAGGAAAATTTTTGGACCAAAGAGTGATGAACAGACAGGTGAATGGAGAAGACTACTTAACAATGAACTACATGGTCTTTATAGGAAGCCAGATATAATAAGAACAGTTAAGTCTCGTAGACTCCGATGGGCAGGACATGTTGCACGTATGGGGAATGAAAGACGTGCATGGAAGCTTCTTATAGGAAATCCAGAGGGAAAACGCCCAGTTGGTAGACCAAGAATGAGGTGGGAGAATAACATTCACTATGATTTGAGGGAAGTAGATTATACAGGGAATGATTGGAAAGCATTAGCTGAGGATAGGAATGTATGGAGAGCTTATGTCCGCGCGGCCATGAACATACGGGTTCGATAGTGCCAGTGAGTAAGTAAGTAAGTAAGTAAGGACATGAAACTTTCACAGTTTTTCTTTCATTATTACAAATAATCACGCATCCAATTTCGTTTGTAAAGCTATACCAACTACTTAAAACCCCGTGCATAATTTCGGAACACGGTGTATATTTAGTATTCTCAATTTATTGTTCTATGTGCTATCCAACTGCCATCCTAGATCCCCTCTTTCTCTATATACCTGTTCATTCTCACATGGGGCAAGGGTAATCTCTTGCGAATCTAGTAGGCAACGAGATACGGAATTACCTGCATGGAAATGTGGATCAAATTTTGCTCAGAGTCTCCAATTTAGTCTTGGTCTTTTACAAGCTCGAAAATCTTTAGACTTAGAATAGGGACCCACGTATGAAGTCCCTCAAGGACTATTGATCGTATCGAATTTAAACCTGCAGCCTTCAGGACTAGATACAAAGAATTTAAGTCCGAGACCCGATTTTATATACCTAAGTAAATTTAGACGTCCTTTAAAATATATTAACTGAAGAATTTCACTAGCCGCCAGTGATTGCAGCTAACGTAATGAACTATATCTTATAGCCTCCTTTATTTAAACAAGAGACGCGGTGGGATTTGAAATATAGCAAGGGATGTACATCAGCTATCCGTAATTATCTCACGTTACGTTCATTTGTCTGTCTCTTGATTTCCTCAAATAAGAGATTTTATTACATTTTAATCATGGAACCTACTAAAAACTCTAGCTTAATTAAAAGTAGGAGAAAATTGCTCAAGAAACTGAAGAAACCTGTTCGTTTTACGGTAGAATTTACTCAGTTATGTAATACCAGTAACATTAATTTCTACGAGGATGTTAGGTGTAAGACAAAATATTGTGCAGAATTCAAGATATATATATATATATATATATATATACCTATCTAGAAAATACTACATAAGAAGGTAAGGTAAAATTAGGAACGAGGAATTTAGGAGGTACACTGGAGATACAGGCAATACATGAATACGTGTATAAGAGAAGATAAGAACAGAATATGCACATATACCGAATTACACGTATGCAGATTGTTTGTACGTATTAGCCTAGATAAACTGCCGGAGGATGGAAGGACGCTGCCCGGAAGATCAAAGAAATGTTGGAAAGTTACTTTGTGGACTGAACAGGCTGTAAGCCTAACATATAAGTATCCAAAGACGAAGTAGATATAACAAATAATCATCAAAACTATCCATATACTTATACGGGTCGGGCGAATAAACTTGGAGGTTACCATGCTTGCCTCCTGAATCCATAAGTTCGCGGCTTCAAATCTGACCGCGGATCGATGGATTTTCAGGACTACAATATAATTTAACACATTCTCTCTCTCCGTCTGTCTGTATGTCTCTCTCTCTCTTTCTCTCTCTCTCTCTCTCCCTATATATATATATATATATATATATATGTGTGTGTGTGTGTGTGTGTGTGTGTGTGTGTGTATGTGTGGCATGAAAGAAAAATAAACGCCTGAACTGGTTTCTGAGCCCGAGACTTCTAGACTTGTTAGTATGTCACTAACGTACAAAGTTAGAGGTCTTGGGTTCAAATCCCCGTTCAGGCTTTTATTCACCTTTTCATGTCATAATTGGCCTTCATTGTTAATTGTCAATATTTAATTTTAACACCGATATATATATATATATATATATATATATATCCACCGCTGTGGTCTAGAGGTAGCGTGCAGCCTTGTTATGCAGCGGGCCCTGGTTCGATCCCCGGTCGGGGCAGGTTTCTGAGTGAGGTTTTTATCGGGTTTTTCCTCAACTGTAAGACAAATGTCAGGAAAACGTTAAGGCCCAAACGGTCCCCGAAATCATATGGCCATCATCATCATCCTTATTATTATCATCATCATCATCATCCTTCACCGGTGTGGAAAGCAACGGGAAGCTACCACACCTTCAATTTCCTAGTAAAGCTGCAAGCATAGTATGAATATGCTATGATTGTAGTGAAGGACCTGCCTTCGGGCAGAATTACTATGGATGGATATATATATATGTGTGTGTGTGTGTGTGTGTGTGTGTGTTCTGTCGAGACCGTCAATGAACGTGATTTGTTGTTGTGTTCGAAGTGTGAAGGGACTAAACTATTAGGGCCTATTGAGGATCGAATAGAAAAATTTATCAGGTGTCTGGAAATCCTTATACAGGATTTGCCAATAAATTACTTTAGCGAGTATTAAATTATTAAATCTCTTACTGAATCATTTCAGAAAACATGGAAAATATAAGAATAAATCTACAATGCATCGTAAGGAAAAAAGATGGTACAATAATACATGCAGAAAGAAGAATAAGTTTGTAGGTAGTAGTATTTTAAAATTAGGAGAAAAAAAAATGTTGTGCGCACCAGAGACACAACTAACTAACTAACAGGCACTATAGAACACGTAGTTCATGGCCGCGCGGACATAACTTTTCCACTCAATCCTATCCTAAACTAATGTTTTCCAATCATCCCCTGTATAATCCACTTCCTTTAAATCATAGTTAACGTTAAACTCCCACCTCATTCTTGGTCTACCAACTGGGCGTTTTCCCTCTGGTTTTCCTACAAGAAGCTTCCATGCACGTCTTTCATTACCCACTCGTGCCACATGTCCAGCCCATGACAAACTACGACATTTAACTCTTCTTATTAAATCTGGCTTCTCATAAAGACCATGTAGCTCACTGTTATGTAGTCTTCTCCATTCACCTGTCTGTTTACCTCTCCTTGGTCCAAAAATCTTCTTAATAACTTTATTCACAAATACTCGTAATCACATTTCTAACTTAAAGTAAGAGTCCACGTTTCGCATCCGTATAATATAACATGTAGAAAAACAGTTTTACATAATTTCAGTTTAACGTTTTTTTTAAAGGAGTTGGGACGTCAAGATTCTCTAGAATTGAGCGTATGTTTAATTTCATTGTGCATCTTATATCTATTTGTGATTATTGTTCCTAGGTATCTGATTTTAGCCACTTCCTCAAAATTTCCCTCATTTGTTATTTGATGTCCATTTCCATTATATAATGAATTACTATATGTGGGCATATATTTAGTTTTATTGATATTTACTTCCAGTCTCAATTTCTTAGTGTTACTCAATAGGGTGTGCTTTACTATCTCTTCGCTATCGCCGAATAGTACTACATCATCAGCATAAACTAACAGCTTATTGATACCATTGAGTTGTAGGCCCTCTTCATCCTCCAAAGATTTGATGGCATGCTCTATTACAAAGTAAATAGCAGAGGAGACATTGCATCTCCCTGCTTCAACCCATTGTGGATATCAATAGTATCTTAAAAATTCTGCCTACACGCACCCTACTCCTTGTGCCATTCGGACACATTAGTATAAGTCTAACTAAAAAAATTACAAAGAATTATGAAGAGAAACAAAATTAGATTCGCAAAATAAGAAATCGGTGGAAATGAAACGCGCGACTGAAAGTAGTAATATTTCTGACATGTGGAAAGCGAGAAAAGGGCCATAAATCGGACAAGAATATCGCCCGGGGAATGGGCAAACTACTTAGATATGATTCTTGGAGGTGACGGATTAAGGTATAATCAAGGAAATGTATTGGAGATCCTCGTCCCAATATATATCCGGTTACTAGACCGGAATATTTAAAAAAGTGAAGTGGTTTCTTTCATTAAAAGTTTAAAGCATGATAAAGATCCTGGATTCGATGGGTTACCTGGGGAATTCTTGAAAAATATATTTCTTGCATTAAATTATTAAAAGTTTTGAAAACTGCTTTTAACAAACTTTTTAATGCTGTAAATTATCCGGAAGCTTGGGCGACAAGTGTAGTCCAACAGCTATGTAAAGGAAAACGTGGGACTCATATACCAGAAAGTGAGAATTTATTTATTGTCAATGTTTGTTAAAATATATTACAAAGTACTTTATGAACGAATGAGACAGTAGACTAAAGAGAATAGTGGAATTTCAGAATATTAGACAGATTTTAGAAAAGGGTACTCCACAATGGACAACGATCTGAGAGCTTTAATTGATGATAATCTGAAAAACAAGGGGGATAAATTATTTTAGGTATTGATGGATTTAAAGATGACATTTGATATTGTAGACCGAATACACTTTGGGAAAAATTGAATCAGAAAATACTGTCGTATAAAATTATACATGTTTTAATCTCAATTTACAAATGTGTTAAAATCTGTAAGAAAGTAGACCAAGGTCCCGTCACAGAGAGCAGTCCAGCTAATCGGGGAGTGAGACAAGTTTGCATTTTGTCACCAATGCTATTTAATGCATTCGTTGATGATATTATAGACATAATGCTAGAAGAACGCTTTGAGGCTCCGGAGATAAGAAGTGTTGAAGTCCCAGTCCTTTTGTATGCAGATGAAGTAATTATCTGTTCCAAGACAATAAAGGGATTGCACAGAGGTTTTGACAGACTTTAAATATACCCTAGGTATTCTGGACTGACTGTAAATGTTAGTAAGACAAAAGCAATGGCGTTCAAAAATTGGACGGTCAATGGCAGAGCAGAGGAATGGAAATACAGTAACTAAGCATGCTACTTCAGAAAGCAAAACAGTTTGAATATCTTGGTAGGACGTTGAAAATGATAGGAAAATGAAAGAAATATTTCGATATACCATTCTTAAAGTGGGGGGTAGCTTAACAGTATGCTCGTATTCTAGGTCGAGTGCCTGATATTCCAGTTGGCACGTTAGTGAAAATATGTGGAGCAACGGTGAGGCCTGTAATGCACTATGGTGGTAAGGTTTGGGGGATTTCAAAGAACGAGATTACTAAATAAGGTATATACACATTTACATAAACATATTTCACGACTTGGTAAGACCGATTGTAACTGTGGAATCTTATATCAAATTGGGTCATTTCAGGACGACATACATTCGAAAAGTCGTGTACTCAAGTACTGGTTGCGCCTAATCCAACTTGAACAAGTTTAGAGAAATTTGTTACGGCCACCAAATCAGGAACGTTGATGCGAAATTCAGGGCAGATAAAGTTAGAAGGGAACTCCAAATAATTGAATGGTGTGGTTATGAATAAAGGGATCGAAAATCGTAAAAATATATGGAGAAAAATAAGGAGTACTTAGATATAAACCAAAAGATATTCGCGCCGATAGAACGGGAATACGCTATATTGTGTTTACAAAGAGACTTAAAATAAGTTTTGGGAAAATAATAATAAGGGGCTATACAGTCATCAGGGTTCGCTTGGTTAAGATGGAAGCATGGAAATTTCTAAAAAAATACTCATGATCACGATATGCTATGATTTGTAATGTGTGGGAGACATGAAAACAAAATACATATTGTATTTGGAAACTGTAACGATTTGGAAATATAAGGTGTCAGTTGTTGCCGAAAATATTTCTAAATTCAAATCGTGATAGATTAATAACCTACGAGTTTATGGTAAACACAGAAAACTGGATAAACGTGGGTAAATTTCTGGACAAGACACGAAAATAAAAACAACTCTCATTCGTGAATAAAGTAATATTTAAGCAAAATGTAATATTATTAATACTTAATAACTATACCTAGCTTAATTAATATCTAATGTACTGTACAGTGTTTTGTTTTTTTGCAGTGCTTTTTTATAATACTACTAGATATTATTTTATTGATACGGGCAATCATCAACACGTACGGCTTTATGACCATGCGATCCATATTTGTAAATAACATCGTATGTATCTTACATTTAATCTAATGACTTCCTACTATATATATATATATATATATATATATATATATATGTGTGTGTGTGTGTGTGTGTGTGTGTGTGTGTGTGTGTGTGTGTGTGTGGACCATATTAAGAGTTTAAATCTCCCTAACTTACAAGGGTTTTAATTCTGGATCACATTATACTTTTTACCCCACATCAGGACATGGAAGACCTAGCCGCAAGAGAGATCAGCACAATGCCGTAGCCACCTCCTACGAAACTGACTTAGACAAGACGTACATTTACGGTGATCAAGGTTTTAAGTTATTAATCAGCAATTTAATCAAAGTCAATCTTTAACGTCTAAATTCAAAACTGGGAATGAAAGAGCCGTCAAATTTTGTTCACAAGGCTCTTTTCTCAGGCTTGAGGTTTTTTACGTGATTTAAATCTACGATACGATACACATTAGTTAATTTCAGAAGAGACCATATTCAGGGATTTCACGTCCCGAAGTTGCATTGCATTATCTGATCCCGCTGCGAGGGAGGAAACTATCCAGATGTTGTGTCAATTAATACTGCAGAAATATCCTTTGTTCGTAGATAATGAGAGTTTTGTTTAACGATGTTCTTTTAAAACTCGGGTTAGAGTGTCCGTCCACTCCCGCTACGACCCCCCTTTCAATATTGTACATTCTATTGTGTTATGTAGTCATTAAATGTCTACCATCTGTACACGTGTACAGTATATTGTGTTCATAATACAGAAGGAAAAGGGGTTTTTGACAGATATGTTGGGTTTAATGGTACTGACGGGATTTAGTGGGCACCATGAATTAGAAAGGATACCTGTATTAGCCGAGGACCTCGGGTAGCTCAGTGAGTTGCGGTAGGCTTCAGAGTCTTTCACAGGATTCACAAGGATTGTGCGGACACGATTTATGTTTCGTTGAGAAAAGACGACAATAGATTTAGTTTAACTTCAACGACTTGGAAACACCTATCTGGTACACATACAATTTTAAATGGCGTTACAACAAGCGGTAATTATCATTTGGTCCCGTTCAGTAGTATGGAGACTTTGATTTACTGACAATTAGTAGATAATCTCGTTTTATATCCTCGTGGGAGACTTCACTCGAGGCTTCTTATTCAAACTTTATAACAATCACTTATATGAATTTTTCTCACGCGACTAAGTACAGTAACAAGGACTATCATAAAATTTACAAGTCCCTACTTTTAGTCACTAAGTAGAATAAGTTATATTGGTGCTAGATAGCTCAATAAGAAGTACTTGTGCCCGTATCGGCACCACTAGAGGGAGTGAAAATCCCTGCGACCAGCTATAAAAATAGCAGGTGGTGAGCATTTCTTCGGCTCACTGGTGTTGTGAGCCCCGGGTTCCAAGACTTTGTCCATTTGCCCCGGCTATAGTCCATGAGGGCTAAAGTGTCTAGAATATATTAGAAAGAGAAAGAGAGTACTCACCATTTTCTTTCTCACTCATACGCATATCTCTTCACGGTGACAGCGGTAGGGCAGACACTCCCTGTAGTGAACATAGATCTGTGGTGGCATCCCTTTCTTCTAAAGATTCTTCCTGGCAAATTTCTATGTCTTCATTTTCATTTTCATCGTCGTCGGTATCGTCTAAATTTATTTCAAACCGACAACTAATTTCATCCATTAAACCGTCCGCCTGCCAATATGACTCTTCAATTTTTTCAGTGTGTTCACACGCTCTGCAGTCACTTTTAACAGAGCACTCTGAACCAGTCGCCACTGACAAAAATTACCTGACACAAAAGTGACTGGACGGAAGTGGGGGGGGGTGGAGTTTTTCTAGCATTCCTAAGTAATTTTACAAGGGTAGACCTTTATAGTACACATGTCACTCAGATGTCTAGCGAAGGGTGGAAGAACAGTTCTCTAGACAAGGATAGCAGAAATCATGCCAACTTAGTCCTTTTACACTATAGTTAGTCAGTAATAGTAGTTGATCATGTTGATCATGATGATTGGCTGATGACATTAGCAGCAGCGAACGTCCGGTCACGGTTTGACTTTAGTTTTGTTTATTATTTTATTATTACTATTATAATTATTATTTTTATTATTATCATTATTATTATTATTATTATTATTATTATCATTATTATTATTTGTTTTTTAGTTAATGCCGTTTGGAGGAATGTTATTGTAATTGTTTCTTGAATTTCGCGTCGGTGAGCAGTGTTGTTAGTAGCATTTGCGGCTGTTTTGAATGCTGATTGGCCGAGATTCGCGACCGGTTTTTTTATTGTTTATAAACTCGAATTTGTTATTTTATATATTTTTAATGAATATTATTGTTGTTTTATTTGATTGATGATATGGTTTGATGTTTTAATTTGATTTATTTTGTTGATTTTTGGCATTTTTGTACAGTATCCCGTGAGCCAATCAGAAAAACGCATTGGTCACAGTGGTGGATACTGTATTTCGCGAGGTATATTTTTATATTTTGTAGCTTCGAAATTTATTTTTCGTTAAGTTCGATTGATAGTTTCTTTTTTTATAGATGATTAGTTTTGAATTTCTATTTAGTGCATAATTTTGAATTGTGATTTTTTACTGTTTTGTGAAGTATCCCGTGAGCCAATCAGAGAGCCGTATTTGTCACTGCGGTGGATATTGTATTTCGCGATCTATTTTTAAGTACTTTTTAATTACGGTATTAATGTTTTAAATGGTTTAATGAATTGATTTGCGTGTGTGGATAGTTAATAGTTCGTTTTGTTTTTATTTGAATTTATAATATTATTATTTTTCGCTTTTCTGGTGAAGTATCCCGTGAGCCAATTAGGATGCTGGATTGGGATCACCGCGACGGATACTGTAATGGCGCGGTTTTGAAAGTATAAGTTTTCGTAGTTGATCCTTGAAGTTCGCACGCTTATCTGTTGTGAAGGCAGTGAGCAAGGCAGTAGTTACTGCCCCAAATTTAAATGGAATCTTTGTATCACTTCTTTAACCCGGTCGATGAGGGAATAGAGAATATACTGGCGGGTTCAAGTGGACTGCTCCGGTATTTACTGTAGCACCAAGGGAACCACCGAAACCTTGTTAGAGTAGTTTGTTGAATAGAATAATTTTGCTTTTAGAAGTTCCTGGAAAGGTTAAACGTTTTTAATGTTATGGGTTTAATTTTGTAACTTTTCCCCATAGAATTTTGAATTTAGAATATTGGGAGTGTTGTTATTTCACTGATGGGAAGTTAGGGGCCTATTCCAACATTTGTCTTAACGCCAAGAGAATCCATCGAAACCTTGGCAGAATAGGATTGACTTTAATGAATATGTTCAGAAATGTGGCCAAAATTGGTCAGGACCTTCCGGCTCTTAAAGGTGACTGGCCGGCAAGAACCTATTTGTCTAATTTTGGGTCGGTTCTTAAGGCGAATAGCCGACCGAAATCGCCTAAATGAGAGTTATCGTCTTCTCAGACGTTAATGCCAATGTGGGTTTGACCACTCTGTATCGGTGTGTTTTACACTTGGCCGCTGTTTCATTTTGGAGGATGCAAGTCAGATATCCTGCAGCTTGTTTCCTCGATGTCTAGGTCCCATGTTAAAATTCGCCATTTTCATTCCAAAATAACATTAGGAACAGATTAGTTGGACGTCGGGCTTTTTTATAGAAGAGATCGTCTACTATATGACCGAATTAATGCATTAATGTTGCATCCGGTTCTTGCTCATACGTTGGACATTGATTCCAACATAGGCAATTATTTGTGGTGCCTCTCCTTTTACTTTCCAGTTTGGGTTTCAAAGGTGTCTGGCACATTGTATCTATCCCCTGTGTGGGCATATTTGTCATCTCTTGGGCAGTTTGAGTGCCTATAGAGAAGCATTGATTTTCGTGTCTGGTTTCGACTAAACACAGGTCCTCGGTTTGCGAGGCTTTATTCACATTCCGGGTCTTATATTGCGTGGAGTTTTTACCAACGGCTGCGATAGCTGTGACTGAATTGTTAGTTTTTTTGGTACACACTGGTGCTGGAGCTACTGGCTCTACAGGAGTAGTGCCTTCTTTCTTGGCAGCAGGAGCTGACTCGAGTGGAACTGCCGAAGAAAGTACATTTGTTTTCCTATTTTTTGGATTTTTTTCCCATTCTGGGTCGGGAGGAGACTGTGCGTTGCGCGTTTCCTTGTTTTTTGACATTCGTCTATATTCCGCTACTTTAACTTTATGAAAGAAAAGTGTGGATATATTGATTGCCTCTCGGGCTTTGGTCCCATCTATTAGGACTGCCGTGAACATAGGCAGCGGTTCTTTGGTCCTCGCAGAAGTCATATTTGACACTTTAAGGACCCGGTGTCCGAGACTTTCTAAGTCCTCCTGTATGTATGATGGATCAAATTGAGGGTCGAGCCCTTTTATTACAATTCTCCTTGTTTGGAGTCGTTTTTTCGGTCTTTCTACAAACGGGATATTTCGTTGTTGAAGCAGCCTTTTATATTTGTCGAGGTCTATCTTTGATGATAGCCTCGCCCTTGTGTCGAGTCTGGATAGATAACAAATTAATGTGCCTGACTCGAATTTGAACTCCTTGTTCAAGGCTGTCAATTGTGTCGAGAAAACCCGGCGGATCAGCAGTTGAGAGGAGTTATTTGCGCAGGATCACTGGTCCCGCGACTCCGAGTCTTCAGTCTCTCCTCTATTAGTTGGTGGAGAGGCAGCGGGCAGGGAGACGAAGAGTGGGGACGCTTCTGAGCTTTGTTGGATTCGATATTTTCGCTGTTTCGCGTTTCTTATGTTTTTGACTATGCGTTCGCTGCGCGATGAGTGGCGCGAAATGCTGGTTTGAGACTGACGTATCCATTCCTATCCGTTGGGGGTTCTTATTGGGTAGGGAAATTATTGGTTAACAGGTAAGGAGTCGCCCTGACAAAGACCTTGGGAGAGAGGCCAAGATAGGGGCTGAAGGTAAGGCCTAGTGCTAGTTGGGTACTGTTACTATTCCTGGAGAAAGGGTGGGCGAAGAACCCACGATCTGAAAGAGAAATGCCGTCAGACAAGTTTAGCACGTAGCAGGCGTTGCTGGCGCCTGCTTATGCTGTCAGCCAATTGCCGACGATTCACCTCGGTGCAGGGGATAGCGTACTTGAAAGCACGTGGTCACCCTGTGCTGCCGAGCTTCTCTTGCGCTACCGAATGGCCGGTTGTCCTCACGGTTACTGGACGTCCATCTGCCGCGAAGCTAGACGAATGCAGGACCGATGTGGATAACCTTCTTCCTCAGCTGCTGACGCTCGATTCCAATCATCCATCTTCAGTATCGGCACCACGAGAGATATTAATTTTTATTTCCTTTTCTAGCCATGAGGTGAGCTCGCGTTGTCCCCTTCCATTACTTGAGACCTTATGATACACTCCCTTGAAATGTTAAATTACAGATCATTGGTAAATTAGTTTATAATTTTGTGGTGGAAAATCTTTGAGGGTATGTTATTGGCTGTGACGTCAACGCTAGTCTTAGGACCTTCCATCATTTGAGATTTAGATATATTTGGAACATAAGTTTATGCGACAAGCCCCGGAATCTCGATTAATTTGGTAAAAGGCTTGGCTTCCAATATTGATACTAGAACTTTCCGGTGGCTTCTTTTGCCCCTAATAAGTTTGCATCATCCTCTGAGTTTACAAAATTCCCAGCAATATATTTCCTATTGTATTCAACTGTCCCGCGTACAAGGCTTAAGCATTGTCAGTTCTAACTGGCTGAATAAAATGCATCTAATCCTCTGGACTGAAAAGGATTCTTTAGATCTTTAACTTGTTGTTTGTGTGTCTCGAGCCCATCAAAATACAATAGAGTGTGTTACAGTCATCAGCCTTTTCCCTACATTACTCATAACTAAACGTTATTATTTCATCATATTAATTCCACGGGATCATTTACTTTATTGATTAATAATTATATAATTGTATTCTACGTATTTGCTGATTTGTTTGAATGTAAATAAGGTGTATGTCCGATTATTTTTTTCAGTTACTTAATTAATTAAATATTTATAAATTTATTTTCTCTCTCCCGATTATTAATTATTCGGTTGCTCTTTTAGGAAGGAGGCTCAGTGAACGTCTGGCCTGAATACCTAGTGACATAACTAAATTGGAGTCCGCCTTGGCGTAGTTGGTTAAGCGAATATGTTACAAGCTGCAAGTTTGTTCGAGTTCTTACTAGTCACGCATTTGAAAAAGTGGGTTAAAATTACGGCGGCATTAAGCATCTAACTGAAATGAGTACCTGGCTAAATTCTGGGTATGAATGTCGTAATGCAAGGCTCACACTATGCTGACATCTGTTGCCGATTGTGTGGAAAGATAGAGCATTTACTACCTACTACCTCAAGGCTCTCTTAAGGCATGACCTGAAATTACTGTATTTTGTATTTACTCTTACCTGTCTGTCTGCAACCATACATCGGCTATGTGGGGAAAGGATTTTCTCTTGCAGGAGTTTCTTAACCAAGCTAACGTAGTTACGATAAGAACAGATATCCGCGAGTGAAAACTTGTTAGATCATACATTCAAAATGACACTTAGTCAGTGAATAAGGTATTACTTAGATGGAAAATGCCGATTGAGTTTTCCTCAGAACTCTGATATTATTTTCTTTTATGAGCCATGAAGTCTTCAGACTTGAGACTCACGGTTAAAGGTCTTCCTAGAGTATTAGTTTGTGTCTTGGATTTTTCCTCACCAAAAATCTATCAACTCCCCTCGGGATTTAACTTTACCTTGTACTACTACTACTACTACTGCTACTACTACTATTACTACTACTATTACTACTTAATTGAGCTGAAACTGTCAGGAGCACGAACCCTGTTCGTTCGGTCATTCGGTGGTGACCAGCTATGTTATTTTAATATTTTTTGTATATTTATAATGATTTGTATCTAAATATTCAATCGGTAAGTAGGATAGATAAAAAACGCAAATAACAGATCGCTGTTTGCAGCCAGAAGACGGGGGAATAACAGCGGCGTTGAAGCGAGAAGCCATTAGCTACAAAGTGAAGTGGAGTGTACGTTATAACCTCGTGTTTAGTTTTAGTTTGGCACCTACACTCTGAATCGATTATGGATCTCAACTCTCAAGTCCACAAGTAAACCACAACACCCTGGGAAGCATCTGTGTCCTTAAAACACGGCTTCAATGTGGTATCCGGCCCTTCGGGGCTCTTCATGCGAACAATACATGTCTCGCAGAACACAAAAGCAAGACTATTCTAGCTATATACCACCCAGGAATAATCACACTTCTTTCAATTTAAATAGAATACTTTTCATAATATCAACGCAATGAAGCTGCGTAAACTCAGTACCTTCCTCTGCTATTCGAATTTATTATAGAATTATGTAACTTTACGGAAAACGTATTTCTTTTGTCAACTAAATCTCATTTACTGCGAGAAAAAACACAGCGACCGCTAGAGCGATTTTTAAATTTCCGTTTTCAGGTAAAATCTTATTTCTACTTACCGGATTTAATTTTATTGTAATTTGTTTTTAAAAGTACCTTATAAAATATTTAGTTGCAATCTATGATACTAACATACATGAGATGAAATAAGGTACACTTGAAGAATCAGTAATAACAATAATAATAATAATAATAATAATAATATTAATAATAATAAATTTGTTTCGTTGATTTTTGGATAATAGCTTCGTTAGTTTTGTTATAATCAGAATTACAGGAGTTTTGTTGCTAAAAATTTAATATTTTGGCCGTTAGAGCTACTTTTTTAAAGTATTCGCCTATTTGGTGGTCAACGAACTTGACCTTACTTTTCTTAATTAATTGCAATGTCCAGAGTTTGGTTCCGAAAAAATATATATCGCGCTGATAAGAGCTTTAGGTAACACATACACGCTCGCATATATATATATATATATATATATATATATGGGAGCGTGTGTGTGTAGTAGGGTGAAATAAATGTCTGCCGACATATTTTCACATTTTGCTCAGGGATATTTTCTGAGTGTTATGAGAAAATAGTCCCGCACACTAGCCGAGTGATTAAGGCAAGAAGCCTTGGCGCAAAGCTAAGGGACTTGCGCTAGTTCGAGTCTCCATGGGGGAAGAAATTTTCGCTAGAAATTTCGGAGAGTATAGGACCAGTGCCCACCCAGCATCATGAAGCATTTGGGTAGCTACAATAAGTAGCGATTCCAGGTAGAGAAGACCAACTATAACGGCTGGGGGACCCGACATGCTGACCACATATCACCCCTACACTCGCTAGATGATCGTCTATCTCTCGATTGACACATGTAGATGGGAGGTCAGCAGCCGGCTAGTAGGTTAAGAGCCTTATAGGCCTGTCGCGCTTGGAGTTGGAGTTATAAGAACATAACTGTTTCCGGTGTCTTATTGCCGAGTAACGTAATATTTTAGTTTTGATCTTGGTCATTTTTTGTAATTGTTTACTCGGAATTGTGGCACCAACATGATGGAACGCCAGCAGATTTTGCAGTGAATGCTAGGGAATATATTGATGAAGAGTTTGGTAAAGATGAATTGGTCTGGTCACCAGTTCGCCTATGGAGTTTTTCTTCAGGTGTAACGCGAAGAACCTGGTATACGTGAATGCTATTAAATCGTGAATGAACGTGATTGCCAAGATTGTAGCAGACGCTACGATGTTCGCCAATGTGATCTCCGGGTAGCATCCCTGACTCATGTGTAGCGGGCACGATTTCCTTCCCCGATCGGGATAAGTTTCGAGAGCTATGTATTCTTTCGGAGTTTTAATCACCTGAAAGACGAATGTCAAGAAACTCTATGACCCAATCGTTCACCATACGTATCTGGCCATTATTATCATATCCGCTATATTAAGTATAAATGTATGATTAATGGTATGTTTCGTCTAAATGTTCGTGTTGTCTACGATGTGGCCTGGAATTGAACACATCACTCACAGAGGAGGCCATCCATGTCCTTATTGGTACAAAAAAGTATATTTAATCGTCGCCTTGTCGAGCCAATGTAGGATCCGAGCGACGTGACCATGTAAATGTACCTTTAAAGTAGAGAAGCGTAAGATGATATAGTACAGGACAGACTATGGTATATTCTAGAAAAATCAGCAGCAAGCAGATCCGCGTCTGCGCTTGACGTTCCCGGCGAACGGGATCCGCTTCAGACAAACACTCCAGTACTCCCTGACGTTCATTATCTGTACCTGTTTTCTCTATTTTCCCTGCCCTCAAAGTTATTAAGCAATATGAATGATTGAATTTTAATTCGCGTACCATGTTCACCGAGAGCTTGTTATATATATATATATATATATATATATATATATATATATAGGGTGCTCTAAAATTTCCCTTACAAACTTATAGGTCTAATAGAGGGAACTGTTGATAATATTTAGCCCTGGAACCTGACGGTTAAACTTTGCTTCAATATTCCTGGTTGTGGGGGTCACAGTGACCCCTCATATAATTTTAGTTCTAGAACGTGTTTATTTCAATAGAATTTGTATAAGGTTTTCAACCTTATCATATTATGCTTTGTAATAAATTAAACTTCCATATTTAATACCATTGATCAGACCATTAAAGGTCAGGGATTACATATCTAATTAACTATATAACTATTTCACATTATAACATTAGCTCAGCAGAGGGATGTATGGAGAGCTTATGCAGCGCAGTCATGAACCTACAAGTTCAATGGAGCCAGTGAGTTAGTAGGTTAGTTACTTATCACTTCTATTTACAAGTTCACTTATTTCATCACTTGTGAGCCATTTATTTGTAGATGCCATTCTAAAAATTAAAATAAAATAAAAACTATCAATTAATTACAACGAATTATTGTTTCACTAACATATATAATTACTATATAATTGAAAGACTTCCCTGCCTATAGGCCTAATCACGAAATTAAGTATAAAAAACACACATTATTTCCTGACGGTGGGGTTTGTATGACCCCAACTACTACCGTAACAAATATTTCCTCTCCTTCTTGTTAACTCTTTAACGGAAACTCATAAAATTCTCACAGCTTAAAGAACAAGGTTAGAATTGAATTCTCACAAAGCTGTGACAGAGTGGTTCAGAAAGTACGCATGTTCAGATGAATAAAAATATCCTGGGTCGTCATGACCCCACCATCAGGTACCAGGGTGATAATTGGAAACCATGTCCTGAAACTTGCCGTTTCAGTGCTACAGCCATTTGAAAACAAGCATTGCCTGAACGTACGTCACGTATCTCAACAAGTAATAGCTTCGCGATTCGTCTAAACCGAAAATTTCCGTATCGAGTATTCCAAGAATTGGTATTTTTGTTTCAAAAATATCAAAAAATTTTCGAAATTTTGAAAACAGCAATAATTGATTCTGGAGCGCGTATCAGAGATTATTAATGCAAGTCATGAATCAGTTTCCATTTAGTTTGTTTGGTTATTAATGAGTTGAATTGTAAAACAAGTGATGTACTGTGTCACGCCTCATAATAAATTACGAGTAAAAGTGTTCGCGTTAAAGACATGTTTTCAAACGGCTGTAGACGGAAACGGTAAGTTTCTGGACATAGTTTCCAATTCTAAATATTATCAACTCAGTCCCCTCTACAAGTGCTAGAAGTTTGTAATATAATTATATATATATATATATATATATCCAACTTGTAAAGCAATAATCCATTTAGTACACTGCTAAATATAACTTGTTCTTGTGGTTCAATGGCAGGTAGAGGAACAGATGAGAAAAATGCATATTATTGAAAGTCTGTAATATGAAATTGTAGACTTCAAAAAGGCATACGTTCAATTAAGAAGGAGAAGTTGTATAATAACCTGCTGACATCGGTATTAATAAAAAATGTTAGTTAGACATATTCCAATATGTCTAAATGGCACAAATATTAGGGTGCTGGTAAGCAAACTGTTTTCAGATAAGTTACTTTTGAATTTCACAATGAGTTCAAGCAAGGATATGCAACTATTTCTCCACTTTTCAATTTTGTACTAAAGTATTCCATAAAATCTTTTCAAGACAAAGTATACGAATAACTTAATGATATTAGTAAGTTGTTGATATATGTTCATTATGTAGTATTAATAGGCGATATTGAGGAGAACTATTATTAAGAAATTGGAGCTACATATCTTTATTGTGGGGTATTTTTCTTAATTATTATATTTTGTTTTTCTAAGTTATCTTTCAAATGTTCGACAGCTTGGCCAATTGCACACGTACAATAATTTGCTTTAAATATGTCAAGAGCTGCAGATATAGGTTTTAACATATTTAATAAAAAATCTGCATCACGCTTAAGTTGAAAGACACGTTTTTTGAATACGAATTTTGAATTTTGTGTCTGTTCTCTTCACAAATTTTCATGAACGTATCCAAATGTTATGTATGCAATGAGATAATCCACAAATGTGTCTGTATTACATATTATGGCAACATGACTGTCCCTACATTTTTTAATTTATCATTTACAAAATTATTGATACCTAAATCTTTTAGAATTTTACATTTTCTTTAATACGTGGAGTATTTTTCATATATTTTCTCATGGAATGTTCGGCCAGTATGGGACCGGTGCCCACCCAACATCGTGAGGAATTTGGGTAGCTGCAATAAGTAGCGGCTCCAGGTTGAGAAAACCAGCTATAAAGGCAGGGGGACACGACATCCTGACCACATGATACCCATATACTGACTGGATATTCGTCTACCTCTGTGATTAACATATGTGGATGTGAGGCTGGCAGGCCAATCGCTTTTTGTCCTGTCACGCCATGGAGTTAGAGTAGTAGATGGTTCAAAAAACAGAGCCAGAACAATCTTAAGTATAATCACATTAAAGTCTTGACGATTCTTAGGATCATCTCTCCTTTTTTTATACATATTACTTGGATTATCAATTACAAAACTTCTGACTATCTACAGTTCAATGCTCTCTCATTCTTTTCATAGACTCTATAGCAATTTCAGTCTTATAATCTAGAGTGTGGTGGTAACCTAATGTATACTTACTTACTCACTGGCACTATCGAACCCGTAGGTTCATGGCCGCTCGGACATAACCTCTCCATACATCCCTATCCTGAGCTAATGCTTTCCAATCATTCCCTGTATAATCTACTTCCCTCAAATCATAGTTAATGTTGTTCTCCCACCTCATTCTAGGTCTACCAACTGGGCGTTTTCCCTCTGGCTTTCCTACAAGAAGCTTCCATGCACGTCTTTCATTCCCCATACGTGCAACATGTCCTGCCCATCGCAGTCTACGAGACTTAACTGTTCTTATTATATCTGGCTACCTTTAAAGGTCATGTAGTTCATTGTTATGTAGTCTTCTCCATTCACCTGTCTCTTCATCTCTCTTTGGTCCAAAAATTTTCCTCCGATTGAGGGTCTTTCCACTTTTCAGCGGTTGCCCTTTTTTACCAGCCAGCTGCTGGCCCTTCACATCCACATGTGTCAATCACCGAGGTAGATGATCAACAGCCAGTGTAGGGGTGACATGTGGTTAGCATGTCGAGTCCCCCAGCCGTTATAGCTGGTTCCTCAACCTGGAGCCGCTACTTATTGTAGCTACCCAATTGCCTCACGATGCTGGGTGGGCAGCGGTCCCAGACTGGCCGAAATACCATGAGAAAATTTCTTCCCCCATGGAGACTCGAACCAGCGCAAGTCCCGTAGCTCTGCGCCAAGGCTTCCTACCTTAACCGCTCGGCTAAGAACTTTATTCTCAAATACTTGTAATCTCCTTTCCTCCCTTAAAGTAAGAGTCCATGTTTCGCACCCACATAATATAACTGGTAGAATAATAGTTTTATATATTTTCAGCTTAACGTTTTTTGAAAGGAGTTGGGACATCAAAAGTCTCTGCAATGCATAATAGCATGCATTTCCAGAATTGAGCCTATGTTTAATTTCTTTGTGCATTTCATTCCTATTTGTGATTATTGTTCCTAGGTATCTGAATTCAGCCACTTCCTCAAAATTTCCCTCATTTGTCATTAGCTGTCCATTTCCATTATATACTGAATTTCTACGTGTGGCCATATATTTAGTTTTATTGATATTTACTTCCAGTCCCAATTCCTTAGTGTTACTCAATAGTGTGTGCGTGTTGGTCTTTAGTATCTCCTCGCTATCGGCCAGTAGTACTACATCATCAGCATAAAACCTAATGTATAAGTTGTGTTTTATCTGTTCACGACACACACAATAATTACTTGTTCGTTATGAATATTTGACCAGCCATTCTATGTTTTCACTCATATCAAGAAACATTCATCTTGATCACTCTTATAAATACCTTGAAGAAGAGATCCAGCATGAATTGGGGCATGGAAACTTGTTTTATTAAAACCAGAGGAAAAGTGTCCAGTAGGTATGCCAAGAGTAAGGTGGGAGAATAGCAATAACCATGATATGCGGGAGGTAATTGAAAAACATTAGCTCGAGAGAGGGATGTATGGAAAGATTATGTCCGCACGGTCATGAACCTTCTTGCTCGATTTAGCCAGTGAATTAGTTATTATATTTATAGGGTTGAATATTTTTGTCTCTATTAATTTAGTACATATTTAGGTAATATGAAAATAAAAAAAAAAGTTTACGAATGGCACCAGGTCATCTTTATGACATTTATGGTATTCTGGTAGCATTGGCAGAATTGTAAACCTTCTTAAGTTGGGACGCCTGAAAGGCGGATTTACGTTACCCCGATGATATGATGGGTGATGAATGACAATGAAGATCCAAAAGAGTCCTTAAATCTAAACTTAACACAAATCCAGATCATTGGCGATCACAGGAATAATTCTCTTTAACACAAAATCCTGACCGGAAATCGAACGCGGGACCCCCTGAAATGTAGATAGAAGCTGTGATATATAGCCAATGAGTCTGATCAAAAATGTAATAATTTTAATTGATTTTTCAAAAAACAATACTTTTAAAATATCTAGCTTACTTATTTTATTGGATTTATGATACGGATTCATCGTTGCGATTTCCGAATAGTGTCGCTGTCACCAATAGGCCTACTCAGCGGGACGGGTTTGAGACCCTTTCGAAGACAAATATCTTGAGAAATGCTTGTTTTTCTTTCGAGGTGTTTTTTCACGTGCAAGAAACATGAAGGCCCAAACGCTCCTTGAACATAATCTGACCATCATAATCATCATTATGATATTCAACATGTTTACTATGAATATGTGAATGAATTGTGTGGTTGGTCCTAATGTTCGTGTTGTCTCGGAAGATGCTCTGTTTTGAGATGAAATTTTCCAGTAGGCAGGCCAAGAATAACATGAAAAAAATAATATGATTTTAAGGAGGTGAATTATTCAGAGAATGTTTGGAAAATATTAGCTTAAGGTAACATATTCTTAAAAATAATCGATTCCGGCAACTTACGGGCCTGAGAACATTGGAACCAGAGGCAAGATTATTTTAATCATTATTCTTAATACTTGGGCTGTGTAATCTGCTATATTATTATTGCTATTATTATTATTATTATTTGATTGCAGATGAGCCCATGTAGGACTTACGCAAAGTACTTAGAGGCGTTTCCTTTGAGCCCAAATTTCTTTCATTCTTTTGCTATGAGCTTGTTTTCTATCATCTGTCCAAGTTGTTCCAGTTTTTTTCTTCGGTTTGTCCTCTTGGTCAACTTGCCACTTATTCACCTTAATTCTAAATATATCTCTGTTTGGGATATCTTCTTTGGTAATTTCTGCCAATTTTAAGTCCTTTTTTACATCATCAATCCACTTCATAGTATCCACTGGAACTTTACTTCTGTTTTCGTAGAATTCCATTATCTGTTTTGTATGCCTATTTCAGTTCATTCGTTTAATATGGCCATAAAATTTTAACCTTCGTTTTCTAATATCACTATGAATGTCTGTATATATTTTTATTTCATTTTTTACTTCTGAGCCTAATTGATTCACCTATGACTTGTGGACCTAAAACTTTTCTTATAATTTTGCATTCTTTTTTTCACTATATTTTCGATTATTATTATTATTATTATTATTATTATTATTATTATTATTATTATTACCTTCTTCTTCCTTCAAAGTATTAGGCCAAGGCCTGTTACGATCCTATAGAAAATTTTCCCTCCTGCGTTTCATAGGACGGCCCAGTGATCTTCGCCCTCTTGGTATATAGCCTAATTATAAACAGCTTTGGGGATCCGATTTGAACTCATTCTTTCAAGATGGTGTTTCCAATTTAGTTGGTACTGTTTAATATATTCAAAAATTGGCGTAGTCTTCAATTCTTTTAAGATATCGGTGTTCCTTTTCCGATCCCATCTGGTGTAACCCGCTGTTCTGCGCATGAATCTCATTTCACAAGCCGTTATTCTGCTTTCATGTTGTTTTTTTAGTGTCCATGCTTCACTACCATTATTATTATTATTATTATTGTTATTATTATTATTATTATTATTATTATATTATTATTGTTATTATTATTGTCTTTAAAGAACAGGTAGATAATCTAGGTTAGACATAAAAAGTAGAATAAGAAATTTAATCAATGTAAAAAAGTAGTAAAATGGATACACGAAAAAGTTTACAATGGCTTCGGCTTGCAATTGGAATGGTAGATGTAAGACTGCCGAAGGAAATGATAAGATGGATGCCTCTTATGATAAACAGGAAAAGAAGACCAAAGGGAAACTGACAAAAATAAATTAAGCTAGAAGATGTACGGAACTGAAGGACTTACAAGACACATGCCTTGGATAGAAAAAATGGATAAATATTGTAAAATAGTGCACATAATATGTATTTTTCTTAATTTTGTGTGGTTGAGAAAAAGAGGAAAATTATTATTATTATTATTATTATTATTATTATTATTATTATTATTATTATTATTATTATTATCATTGTTATTGTTAACGTAGAATATTTGGCAACATAAGAAATCATCAAAAAATGAAAATACATAAGGCTACTATCTCTGAGATATTTAATTATTAAACCGGACGAAGTGAAATTTGTTAAAGCACAATGATTTATAGCGTGGGTAGGACAACTTAATAGAATGCATACTAAAAAAAGAATGTTAAAATTAAGGATTTACATTAAAGAAAGGAAAGAAAGGCCTCAAACAAGGTGGATCGATGGGGCAGCTATGGATCCTGATAAAATCATAGAAGTTAAAACAAAATAGTGTTGGACAAAGCTGTTTTTAAAGGAACCAAAACTCACCCGTGATTGTAGTGCTTGGAGATGACTATGATGATAACATTGTTATTAATATAATTATTATTAAGAGGTAAATGTAAAATTATATGACTGCCAGCCTTATGGGGGCATTGGGGCGGTATGAGGGAGGACATGACCCCCACCTGTCTAGAAATTCGTACTGGATATTAGACGGATTTTCTGCCCTGGGTGATTCGTATTCTTCGTCACGGTTTTTAGGCTTATTTACTAGCCTGTTCCGGCTCCAAATTGCTGCTGTTTCCATATTTTTTTTTCGTATTCCCAAATTTCTTCTTCCTCGTAGTGAATAGTTGTATGCTGCTTTTGGTATTCTATTTTCAGTCATCCTTGCTGTGTTCCTTCCAGTTTGTTCTTTATTTTACTATTGTTGTGTTTAATTCCTTTACTTTTACTTGTCTTATTTTTGTGTTATGTTTTTGTCAGTTCCTAGATATCCTGCTATTTGTCTGAGGAATTTATATCAGCAACTTGTATTCCGGCAGATTGTTGTGATGTCACTGTCCATATTTCGGATCCATAAGTAATAATAGGAACTGCCATTGTCTTGTAAATTTCATTATAGAGTCTTTCCTGGCTTTATTTTTCAAAGTTCTATTTAGTGTTCCTGTTATGTAATTAAACTTGTTTAGTTTGTTATTATCTGTTTCCGCTGTGTATGGTATTTCGCAACCTAGGAAGTTATAACTTACCATTTGTTCTATTGGTTTATTTTCTAATATTATCTTTGTCCGAACTGGATGAGCGCCCTTGAAAGCCATTTTTTTTATTTTTATGATGATATTTCCATGTTGTATATTTTTGATATTTCATTTAGTTTATATAGCAGCCTATGTAGTCCGTCTTCTGTTTTTGCTATTAAAATCTTGCCATCTGCAAAGACTACTGTTTTTATTACTATATTTCTTAAGTCGTCATTTGCTTCCATGATCTTCAAATGTCAAAATAAATGTTAAAAAGAGTGGTTGATAGTGGACAACCTTGTGTAACTCCTCCTGTTACATGTATTGGTTTCCTTTGATTTGTTTTTATTTTTATTTTCTCATACATTTTCTTAATTACTGCTATCATGAGTAATGGAATTCCTTTTTCACTTAATATGTTCCATAATTTTGGTCTAGACACTTTATCATACGCCTTTTTATAATCTATAAATAGGCAGACACGGCGGAGGTAGAAATATCGGAACGGCAAAAATGGCGGAAGTAGCAACCCAATCTCTGGGGATGAAATAAGAGACCCAGCTCGGGGAAACAAGAGTGAAGTCCTCAACGGCAGAAGGCAGAAAAGGAAACCCTCCCGCGGGGATAAAACACAAGGAAGCAAGTCCAAAGCTTTACGGAGGCAGCCCCTCCAAAGGACTAACCCTGCAGAACGTTAGTAACCAACTCAGGGGACACATAAAAGTACTCACAAGCTCCAAAGAGATAACCGGACTGTTCAACGTGTAACGACAAACGCAAAGCGTAAGGATAAACGTTTTGGAATTCAAGACCAAATTAAAGTAGCAACCCGGAATGTCAGAGGAATACATCATAAAAATCTGAACTGGAAAGAGAATTAAAAGAAAGATATATATATATATATATATATATATATATATATATATATTATAGCAGTGATAATAGAAACAAAAAAAAGAGGAGTCAAGATTATTATTATTATTATTATTATTATTATTATTATTATTATTATTGTTATTACTATACTGGGGAACAGTGATTTTGGTGCCTTAATGTTTTCACCTATTTATGGGTATATTTGGGTCACTGATTCCAAAGATGATTTCAGTTTCGTCCTATCAGCTCTAGTTTTTGAGATAGAGTTTATTCAAATTATATACCAGTTCAAAAATACTGGTCCACATATACAACTATATTACTCGCATACAATTAAATACAAAAGAACAAATACTTTCTTTTTCATGAAAACAACTGTATCTATATAACTACCATAATTTATTTACACATAGTCTCGTTAGAATCATTAATTTTCCTCCATCAGGTCGCAGAATCCCCGTTTCTGTGATTTCCTCCGATGCAATGATCTTGGACATTCTCGGTGGATGCTCCAACAGTAGTCCGCCATCATATGTATATCCCACCGTCCACGATACCTTTCTTCCATTGTACTTAATTCCTGGTGGAAAACGCTCACCCTGTTCCTCACTTACATCTCCAAGATTGTCTGGAAATCGATCCAAATGACTGTGTAGGTAGTGTAATTTGATGCTCATGTTACAACCTAGTGCACAAAAAGCAGTGAGCATATTCTCCACTAGTTCATCACTATTAGGAGACTTATAGTTTCCAAGGGAAATTCTTCACTACCATACAGAAACGAAGACCATGCGGCTGCTTCAGTATCATTCATTGAGTCTTGAAATTGATGGTCATTAATAAGTTGGCGGATTTGTGGTCCATCCAATATACCTGCTTTTATTTTTTCCTTACTCAGTGCAGGAAATTTTGTACATATGTAGCCAAAACATGTTCCATCTCTATTCAACGCCTTGATGAACTGTTTCATTAAACCAAGTTTAATATGCAGTGGTGGCAAGATGATGTTGTTTCTGTCAACCAAAGGTTCTGCAACGATGTTTTTTTTCTCCAACGGTCATGCTTTCTCTAAGAGGCCAATGCCTTCTCACCCAATGTTGATCTTTGGCTCTAGAGTCCCATAAACATATAAAGCATGGGTATTTGGTGTACCCACCTTGTTGTCCTAGAAGAAAATTCACCATCTTGAGATCGACACACATTACCCATTGGTGATCACGGTAAGAGATCTTCTCTAGCACTGTAGCTATTGTATGTTGATTTTCACGCATAGAAACTGAGTGACCAATTGGGATTGACCTGTATATGTTCCCATTATGCAAAAAGAACACATTTTAGGCTGCGTTTGGAGCTATCTATAAATAACCGCCATTCACTTGGTGTGTATTTTCTTACACCCAGCTTCATTAACAGTCCTTCAACATTCATACAAAAAACAAATTGATTTTCTACTGTGAAGAATGGCAGGAAGTCTGTTTCTCTTTTGCGATAGACTGTGACCTTTGTTCCCGGTAACAGACATTGTTTCTCTGCCAGCCTGGAAGCTAACAACTCAGATGACTTCTTTGGAAGAGACTTAGATCCCTTATGAGGTCGTTCAGTTCCGCTTGACTAAAAACCGGATGAAACTGATGAAGGTCCTGGGAAATCGCTGTCATTTCCTCAGAATAGCTTTCAGTTGAATCATCCTCTTCTTCTGGTGACTCTGGAAGACTGGTAAAAATTGGAACAGGTATCTCCTCTGAATGTGGAACAGGGCGTCTTGCGGAGCGTAGATTGGGATATACCCATCTATTCCGGTTTTTGCTATTGATGCCCTTTACATTGACTGAACACAAAATAGCAGTCATCACTATGGTTAATTTGTTCTCGCCAGATCATTGGTTCCCCAAATTTCAAGCATTTCCGTTTCCCATTTGTCCATTGTCGTAGATGCTCTGTGCACGTTTTACATACAATGTGAGGTGCCCAAGGCTTATCTTGATCTCCCAGTTGTACTTTGAAATAGGCCAAATAAGCTCTTCTTACAAAGTCAGTTATAGGTTTTCTTTGTTGAGTGAATGTGTACTCCCCACAGATGAAACAAAACACATCAGGATTATTCACACATTTTCTTCGTGTTGAAGCCATGTCAGTCTAGAAAAAGGGATAAACAATTGTCAAATTAGTAAAATTACATATGCAAACGGCAACAACAACATGAATATAACTTGGATTAAATCAATTAGTATTATGCAAACAATCGATTTACAATGGTGGTACATAAGAGCAGTATCATCAATATCTTGCAAACTAGAGCTGCTGCAACAAAATGGATGACATTGTTGGAATCAGCAGTGCCGAAATACCCAGAATCAGGTGAAAAATTTCAGGCACCAAGAAAAAAATATTTTTTTGTTATTATTACTATTATTATTATTTTGTTATTATAGTAGTATATCATTTCATTCCTTTCAACTTGTTACAAATTTTTAACAAATATATTACTACTACTCCCTTTATTGACGATGTAAAGGTGATTTTCAATGTGGATTTAGAGGCAATAGGTCTACAATAGATTATATTTTTGGTATAACACATATTTTAGAAAGAAAATGTAAATTCATACGATTTAATTAACAAGGAGAAGTTGTATAGTATCTTGAATTTGGGAATTCCTATTAAATTAGTCACACTTCTTCAAATGTGTCTAAATGACGCGAAGAGTAGGGTGCGTGTAAGCTAATAGTTTTAAAATACTTTTTGCTATTACATTTTGTATTGTAGCATGTTATAATATTTTCGGATGATAGAGCGTACAACTCAATGGTAGCCTGTTATATAAGTAGCTGTTGTGATGGCGTATTATTAGAAATCCGTGGACGTGGTTTTATTATTAAGGAAATTTCGTTTTAAATTTTAAAGATTTCGATGTTATTGGGAATTTGGCGGAGTTATTCTTAAAAAAAAGTAAATTAGAGTCTCTGTAATCCTTGTCTAATATATTAAACCCAATAAGAATGATATATCCAGTAGTTTAAGGTGAACGTTTAGCTAGTACAATTGATATATATGTTCAATACACTAAAATGAATAAAATTGTAATCGTAGTCACTAATTTGTAAGCAAATTTACCTTTTAAGAAAAAGCAATCATGGTGAGTATCTCTACATTCTCATTCGTAAGAGTGGCTCACACTTGGTTTTGGCTTGCCAATAGGTAGAAAATTAAAAAAAAAAACAAACGATAATGAAAATTACTTTAGACTTAAGTAAAAAACAAACTGACAAAGGTATACATTTCACATTCACTGAATCAATCTGTTGATTGAAATAAAGTTTGAAGGGTGAAAGAGGGGAAATTAAAATTGCGCGTGGCCACTGTTTTTCAAACTGTCAGTATTTGTTACATTTTGTTAAAAATCCATGTTATAGTAGATATGTAATCCAATAGAAAAAATGCGTTTATATAATTAAATTTTGTTTTAATTAAATTGGGAATAATAATATTTATCAATATGAAATAATTACGCATGGTTCGTTGTTGGCTTATTCAAATTTGGCAGTGCTGCATTATTGTCAGGTTACTGCTTATACTTAAAAAAATGTTTTCTTCAGATTCGAACATACCATTACTTCATAATGATTGATACAAATTGATAATTATGTCTGCAAAAATTTAGGAGAAAAACTTACCTTACACGTTAATATAATTCCTATTTCTTGGAATTCATATTGGACATAGAACTTAAAATCTATCGAGAGACCATATTTGAGCAACAGAAGGACAGAAAATAATACCTCCATGTTGTGAACCGTGTTGCAACCATTTTCCTTTGCAAGACTGCATGGAGGAAGCAGATAAGAAAGTTAAAAAAAGATGGAATCCGTAATGAGTGTTTTATTTCGCGTTATCGTAGGGTTTTGCGTTATTTCGCGATTCATAATTTTTTTAAGTTATGAGAAGTGAAGTCAAGAAATAGTATAAGAAAATGACAAAATGAGAAAATTTCGCGTTATCGTGACTCGCGGATTTCTACGTATTATTAGGCGATAGCGAGGAAATACTGAAACCCAACAAACCCATTCTGTATAATACTTACTTACTCACTTACTTACATACTGGCACTATCGAACCCGTAGGTTCATGGCCGCGCGGACATAAGCTCTCCATACATCCCTATCCTGAGCTAATCCTTTCCAATCATTCTCTGTATAATCTACTTCCCTCAAATCATAGTTAATGTTGTTCCCCCACCTCATTCTTGGTCTACCAACTGGGCGTTTTCCCTCTGGTTTCCCTACAAGAAGCTTCCACGCACGTCTTTCATTCCCCATACGCGCCACATGTCCTGCCCATCGCAGTCTACGAGACTTAACTGTTCTTATTATATCTGGCTTCCTATAAAGACCATGTAGTTCATTGTTATGTAGTCTTCTCCATTCACCTGTCTGTTGATCTCTCTTTGGTCCAAAAATTTTCCTAAGAACTGTATTCTCAAATAGCTCGTAATCTCATTTCCTCCCTTAAAGTAAGAGTCCATGTTTCGCACCCATATAATATAACTGGTAGAATAATAGTTTTATAGCTATATTTTCAGTTTAACGTTTTTTGAAAGGAGTTGGGACATCAAGAGTCTCTGCAATGCATAATAGCACGCATTTCCAGAATTGAGCTTATGTTTAATTTCTTTGTGCATCTCATTCCTATTTGTGATTATTGCTCCTAGGTATTTGAATTCAGCCACTTCCTCAAAATTTCCCTTATTTGTCATTAGCTGTCCATTTCCATTATATAATGCATTTCTACGTGTGACCATATATTTAGTTTTATTGATATTTACTTCCAGTCCTAATTTCTTAGTGTTACTCAATAGTGTGTGCCTATTGTACTTTAGTATCTCCTCACTATCGGCCAACAATACAACATCATCAGCATAAACTAACAGTTTATTAATACCATTCAGTTGTAAGCCTTCCTCATTCCCTAAAGATTTAATGGCATGCTCTAGTACAAAATTAAATAGTAGAGGAGATAGTGCATCTCCTTGCTTCAACCCATTCTGGATTTCAAAAGTGTCCGAAAACTCTTTGCCTACACGCACCCTACTCTTTGTGCCATTTAGACACATTCGTATAAGTCTAACTAACTTTTTAGGAATTCCGAACTCCAGCACGATACTATATAACTTCTCCCTCTTAATTGAATCATATGCTTTTTTGAAGTACAGTACCATTATATTCCCATTTCTTTTCTAAAATCTGTCTGATACTAAAAGTCTGATCTGTTGTAGACCTGTTTCTTCTAAATGCACATTGATGATCTCCTAGAATGTCATCAATATAGGGAGTAAGTCTGCTGACTAATATATTTGTTAGAATTTTGTACGAAGTTGAAAGTAATGAGATGCCCCTATAGTTGTTGCAATCAGTTTTATCTCCTTTCTTATAAATTGGTACGATAATTGATTCTTTCCATTCATATGGAAGAGCTTCTTTTTCCCAAATCATACTAAGCAACCAGCGTATTTTGTCCATCAATTTATCTCCCCCTGATTTTATCAGTTCTGCTGGGATCTCATCTGAACCTGATGCTTTATACATCTTCAATTTTTCAAACGCCATTTCAACCTCTAATGCATTTGGTTCTGCGACTAGCATTTCTGCTGTCTGTAAATTATCCTCCTCAATGTGCTATGGTGTATGTACATTTTATAGCTGATTAAAGTAACTTTTCCATCTATTTAATATAGTCCTGGAATCTGCAATCATATCCCCATTTTCATTCCGAATTATGTTTGTTCTAGCCTGAAACCCTTTCTTCTCTATACTAATTCCCTGATATAATTCTCTAATGTTCCTATTTTTGCGTTCAATTCAAGATAATTAATCTTCTTTCTCAAATATTCTATATAATAACGAGAGAAATAATGATAGAAGTATACACTAATACAAGAAAATATATGTTTGTGCGTAGAAATGCATTATACAGTAGAAATAGGCAATAAATGTTAAATGAAGAAACTTTTGACGAAGTGACTAAATTAAAATACCTATGAAGAATAATAATTATAGATAGGGATGATATGCAGAAATTAATTAAACGTAGGCACAACCATGAAAATACATGCTATTGTTAATTATAGGGACTTTCAACATTCCAACTTCTTTCAGAAAAAAATTATACTCCCAATTTGTGTACAACTGTTCCTCTTCTAGTTATATAGATGCATTACGTGGCCTCTTACTTTAACAGAAGAAATAATATTACAAGCATTTGAAAGAACTGACTTAGGAAAATTTTTGGACCAAAGAGAGACGAAATGAAAGGTGAATGGAGAATAAAAGATAACAGTGAGCTATATGATCTATATGAAGAAACAGATTTAATCAGAGGATTTAAGTAACGTAAACTGCGATAGGCAGGGCTTGTAGAACGAATGAAGAATGAAAGGGGCATGGAAATTTGTTGTAGGAAAAAAAACCTAAGTGCCTAATAGATAGGCTAAAAAAGAGGTGGGAGAATTCCATTTACCATGATTTGAGAGAGGCGAATTATTCAGTGTATTATTGGAAACCTTTAACTCAGTATATAGATGTATGGGTTGTGTTCGTGTTCGTGCGGCCATGAACATCTGAATTTCATATTGTCAATGAGTTAGTTAATTAATACTTATTATTTTATTGCTATTATTATATTATTATTATTATTATTATTATTATTATTATTATTATTATTATTATTATTATTATTATTATTATTATTATTATTATTATTGCCTGTGTGGCATCAGTCACATAAAAATACCGAAACGAGGGAGATTATACAAACAATAAGAAAGAAAAAACCAAAGTTATAGTTATTATTATCATTATTACAAGTTTTGTGTTATTACATTATTATTACAATTACTATTATATTATTATACTATTATTACTAAATTAGCCTACCCCATCCACATAATATGTTAGTTTTTTTCATAAATGTATTCCCTGAAATGAGGTTTTCAAATTAATAAATAAAATCAATAATGAAAATCTCACCTTCTTTCACCCCGTGTTCTTCAAAGCACAGGACAGGTTTCAGGAAGTTCATTCCCATCTTCAGCCATCTTTACGAATGGTATATTTTCGTCTTCACCTTCATCGTCTAAACTGCTATCTGATATTGATTTGATGAACTTCGAGATCATTTTTTCTCATTATTAAATGAATACACCACCCTAGAGTCTGATTAATAGAAATAAAAACAAAGCAATTAAATTACTTTACCATCCTGAAACAACAAATAAAAAATTAATACCATTTAACTCCGACTATTTAACTCATGCCCAAAATGCGAGTCAATGACCAATCATATATCAATTATTTTTTATTTACAACCAATCACCTCGATTTTTATCAATTTAATTTTATCACTTTAAAATCAATCTCCTCCCTTTTAACATTCTGAGTAGATCATAGAATGATTTTGCAGTGACTGCATAGGGCTACCAGATTGTATATATAGTGCACGGATATAAATAGATAGTGCTTGCGGTATATAATATAAAACATTTGTAGCAATTGATTATACCACAAAAAACACTCTTTTCACTTTCTTGAACGTGATATTTCCCAGCAATTTACGTTCCAAAAAAATATAATTGATATATTTACATCATAGGACATCAAACATTAATTAATAACTTATAATGTTGGTTATAAATTTCTCCACTATGTTGTATTCTTACAATATTGCGATCATTTGACATTAAATAATATGATCTTGTTGCAGTGATAAACAAATGAAGCATAACAATCTTTCTAATTTTTTTCAAACATAAATTCGACCCAGTTCATTGAATTTGTAAGTTTATCACAAATACGTAATTATGCTTTAATGTTCGATTTTTTTAAAAATACGAACGATAGTAAATATGTGGAATGACTTGGCTAAGCCATATTTAAAAAAAATAATGACACGTTATTTGGCATTTCTATACTATTTAACTATTTAAATTTGCATTTGGCCAATTATTATATGTACGGCTGTCAATAGAAAGCAGAACCCGCATATACAACACGATTGTTCGACCAGTTATCGTATATGGAGCAGAAACTAGAACTAATACAACAAAAACTAAACAAATAATAAGCACATGTGAAATGAAAATCTTAAGGAAAACATTATTTGATAAAATACACAACACAGAAATTAGGGACAAATGTCATATTCAAGACATAACCAAATGTATTATAGATACACGAAAATATTGGAAGGATCATATAGAAAGAATGGAAGAAAACTGACTTGCGAAAAGAGCTAAAGAAGATAGACCAATGGACGGGAGAAGAACAAGAGGAATACCAGCCACGAGATGGATAGAGTATGCAACATGTCTTCCTCCGAGGAGTGACTTTGGAAATAAATAGGATGAAAATCCTACAAATTATGTTTAACACGAAGAAGGACAAGAATATATATCCCTTTCTCTATGTCTCTCACTGCAAGTAAGTGCGAATATGTAAATATAAAAAAAATGTAATGAAATTACTGAAACATAGATTTGACAGGGTTTAATTTAAATTTCAATAATAGAATGTACTCACATTTTTAAATCACTAACAATGTAATAATAAATATGCGAGAATACGTCAATTCACATTGCTGCTGCACGATTTTCTTTTTACAACAATGTACTTTCAGAATGAAAGTAAACAAGTGAATGAGTACACAAATGAATAATACACATACATTCATTAGACACAATTAATTTTATTTTGTTTCATTTAATTTATTTGTAACACATATTACATATAAATTTTATTTTTCTGCATATAAATTTTATTTTTCTGCACTCCTAGATTTGAAATTTAATTATGCCAAATATCACACTCCTCCATGAGCGCAATCTGCTTAAAAAGGGGTACAAAGTTTTTCCTTAGCATATTAATATATAGATTATTGTTACTTTATTACAGCTGTCCAGAGGTGGTCTTGTTTATGGATTGAAAAGCCTGTGGTTACAAAGTTAGTGATGGAGATACGGATGGTAACTTTGCACCCCTCACGCAAGTTGGGAAGTCATTGGTGCGTGTACGCAAGACTGGGTATCATGTTGTTGTAACTGGCAAACTTTAATCTGATAACAGTTCTGTTCAGTTTCCGCTTCAAACATTTTTTTTTTAGTTTTTTTCTCCTTCGCAACATCTCCACAACACAGTGCGGTTAGAATAAATACGCCGTTGAGCATTACTCGTCCTCTTGTGTTTCTTAAATAAACCACCACGTAATATATATACAACTTCAGCTCGAACTCGAATCCATGTTCTTTTAGTGACATTTTTATCTTATCAGGACAGAATCCATACATCTAAGAACAATAATTACTTTATTTAAGCTTTTTTTACTTAATTAAATTCAATTATACGAGTCTCTCTTTTGCTACAATAAAATGACAACATGAGCCAATATAAGTTTAGAAGATAGAACCTCGAAGAGTGGCCCTTCCTCTATAAATGGAGTATGAACCCATTAGCTTGATTTCGCTTACTTTTCCTCTATAAGACAGCAATCAGATTCAGAAAGAAATTAACCGTTGGTTCAACCCTGGGATCGCATGATATTATTCAATACAGGGGCTCCTGTCATACCACCTCGTTCAAAAAATGTTAGACTGAAATTAAGAAAATTCTTAATTTCCCGGTTATATGATTGCGAAACGTGGTCTGTTACATCATGGGAGGATAAAATATTTCGAATATTTGAGAATAATGCTCGTAGGATTTTTTTGACCAAAGAAAGAGACAACAGATGGATGAATCTAGAAGACTCTGTAATATTAAGCTAGATAAGCCTTAATGGAAATCATATATAATAATACAGGAATTTCCGGTAATGTGTTCGATTTCAGTGGACTCTGTCATTATCTTTTTAATTGGTGCTTCCTCGAACACAAAATATTTTAACTTCTTCCCTTCATTAACTTTGACGTGTTAAAGACCAGTTTATTTTATTCTTTGTGCGAAGAAGAGTTTGTGAAAATACAATTTTAAAAGTTTTTCAATTCTTAATTTCTGCTACTGAATATTATAAATATTGAAAAATCTCCTAAATATGTTACATTATGTAGATGTTGTTTTAATATACTGACGGGTTTGGTTTGATATTATGTAACATGGTGGCTGTATAAAATAATTAAACATAACAAGTGGATTCGATTATTGTGGACCATCCACGAGCACCTGGGTACACTTTTCACGAATACGTATATTTTATCAATGAGGATGCTACATGTAAAAACCATCCACTTAATTAGTTTTATTTAATATCCTTGAAATTTTACTAAATATAAAAACCATCGCTGTCTGCAGATGAATGACGTGTGAATGTTATAATCAACAATCATTTTTAAAAACGTTAAATAAATATCAACGCTTTTTAATTACGATCAGCCAAGTATACTTTCAGATTTATTTGTGCCTGTCTGTATAAATTAATAGAGTAAATAAACTTAAAAAGGGACTAAAAGCTTGGGTGGACTCTGCGGTCTACTTTACCCGAATATGGAGGTTAAAGTGGACCTTTCTTGCAATGTAAAACGTTTATAATTTATGAAGATGTTTCCATATTTGAATATAATAACAATGTTATTTCATAGTTATAACACTAATGATCACTGTAATTAAACAAAATTAAAATACCTTAATTGAAAGAAGAGAAACAACAAATTCAAAATAAGGATCCACATTACCAAAAGTACCTTTACCAGTTATATCTCTAACCTACGTTGGGCAGAGCCTGTGGAATCAAAGAGAGTAATTACATATTAATAAATCTAATACATAGGTCAATATTTAGGAGGAGAATATTATTAACCATGATCAGAGGGAGCTAAATTATACGCGGAATAATTTGCATATATTAGCTTAGGATAGATATGTATGGACAGCTTATGTTCGTGGCGTAGCTGTGAACCTCTGGAATACTAGTGAGTTATTACTGGGTCTCGTTTGATGTTGAAAATATGTAGAGCTTAAGGTATAACATCCGGCCACAAAGGTGGGTACCCAGAATATTATGAGAAACCATATTCGACTTACGTCGATTGACGCGGTTCATACACGATCGTATTGTTGAATGAGAATTCATAGTTATTCTGAACATCGTTCGTGTGTAAATTGCGCGTTAATCGAATTTAGTCGATTGTGGTATTTGGCATTTGGTTTTCATAATGGAACGGACAGTTTTCATGACTTGTGCTGCATAGTCTATTCACTGTAACTTAACGACTGTGTATTGAAATAACTTAATAGCGTTAATATGATCAGATCGGTTTGATAAAGCTTTAAACCATTATTTCCTTACGACCGCTATCATGGCGTGATCATGGAGACCCTACCTGATATTCTGATTCAATACACAGAAGGATACGCGATTTTAAATATCTCTATCATAAGTTTGTTGGTCTCGAAAACTTAGGGGTTATGTTACTTGCATCTGGTCCCGAAAGTCCCGGGATATACCCCAGTCTAAGTTCACTGATTATCAGGGGTATGTCCTCCGAGAGGAACTTTAAGACGTGTTTCTCGAGTCTGGAGATTTAAGGACTCGTAGAGAAATCTCAAACCTTAATTATATCCCCTGAACAAAATTTAACTGACATTTTCCATTAATGAAATATCTTAGTTGCTCACTATATGTCCCTTTAAGACGATGAACGTAGGACGTGCCATTCGTTGACATATTTAGGGAAATAAGTGTAACTAAATTAGCTTTGGTAATTAACTACAACAGAGGGAGCATTTTTTCTACTCGTGGGAATGTAAGGGTACAGACAGATCATAGGTCTAGTTGTCTGTCTCTTATATTGTGCTGTCCAGTGTCCTCTTCAGTTAGTCCCTGGCATTCTGATAGGCGAATGTAACAAACATGTCGCTATCCCTATCTACATACTTACAGTTGATCCTTGTATTTCCCAAGCGATATAATTCCTACAAAATGAAGGAGGAATGTAATGATGAGAAATTACACACACACACCCACACACACATATATATATATATATATATATGTGTCTGTGTGTGTATGTGTGCGTATGTATTAGGGTGGGCCGAAAAAACTCATTTTTTTCGAAGTTGTAATAGCGCGGAAAAGTTGCGAATTATATAGACAAAAGAAAAGAAAATATATCAAAATCGGTTGACATCTTGCGGTCATGCAAAGGTTCTAAATTTGACAAAATATGATAAAACAAACTTCATTATTGCAATTAGTTCTTTATTTTTTTAATTATATGTTTTCGTAACGTAATAGTTTTTACGTCTTCAAATAGAGCCTAAAAATGTTATGTTTTTATTTGGTTTAGATCAGTTGATATCTTCCGGTCATGCATAGGGCCTAAATTTTTCCGAAATATTGAACATTTCACAATTTTACGAGTTTTTTCTTTAATATACTTTTTTTTTAAACGTTAATAGCTGCAGTATTTTTATTTTTGAACATAAGAAAATTGTTTTATTATGGTGTGAATACATTAACAACTGCCGGTCGCGCAATGGCCCCAATGCTAAGAAAAACAATACCTGAAAAAAGAGATTTATGCCTATGACATGATTGTGATAACAGTAACCACAGGTATGGTACTTTACGACTTGCTCTACATTTGAAAAGCTTAAATATTTAAGTTACAATATAGTTTTTAACAATAAAGTTCATCATCATCACTCCAGGGATTAGGCAATTGCCCATTCCGACTTCATATTGCATCAGCCCAACGTCTTCTAGGTCTTCCAACATCACGCCTTCCTCTTGCTTGATAATTTCTGGCTAACAATGAATATCTCTCCTTACTCATTCCATCCATGTGATCAATCCATTTCTGTCTGTAATTCGTGACTTTATCCAATAAAGGCTGTACTTTCAATTCTTCTCTTATATCCTCATTTCTTATTCTATCAAGTCTTGTACATCCTTTTACTTGTCTTAGGAACCGCTTCCCTGCCGTCTGTATTCTATCCTTCTGTCTTTTCACTGGAGCCCAAGTTTCACATCCATACAATATTGTGGGAACCGCCATAACATTATACATTTTTATCTTGGTTTCTTTTCTAATTTTATTTTTGAATGTTCTCTGTATTGTTCCACACACCGTCTGAAATTTATTTATTTTGGAGTCAATATCTCTTTCCACATTGTAGCCAACATCACAGCCCCAAATATTTGAAACTAGACACCTGTTCTATACTTTGATTTTCTAAAATAATTTTGGATCTCACTGGATCTCTTCCTCAAAAAGCCATGGTCTTCGTTTTCCTTACAGAAATCTTTAGATCGTATAATTTACATATTTCATTTAATGCATGCATTGATTTCTGTAAGTCGTCTTCATTTTTCTGTATTATGATTACATCGTCAGCAAATAGAAGATTATTTATGCACATTTTATTATCCATTCTTATTCCTGGATTTACTAAAACTTTCCATTTATTTGAAATATCGTCTATATATATATATATATATATATATATATATTAAACAAAGTGGGTGATAAACTACATTCTTGTCGTAATCCAGTATTTGTTTTGATTGCAACTGTTCTTTTGAATCCGGTATCTATAATTATATTTGTGTCTTCATATAATTTCTTTATTGTTTCAACAAGGCACAGCGGGTATCCTTTCATTCGTAATATTTCCCATAATTTTTGTCTGTTTACTCGATCGAAGGCCTTATCCAAATCTATAAATCATATGTGAGTTTCTAAGTTATGTTCTCTTCTCTTTTCTATGAGTTGTTTCAGTGTAAAGACATTGTCTATACACGACCTTCCCTTTCTGAATCCACTTTGATTTTCACTTATTATTAATTCTATTATATTTCTCAATCTATTATTTATTATTTTCGTATATATCTTGTAGCCAGTATTCATTAAGCTAATCCCTCTGTAATTCTCGCAATTTCTCCGGTCTCCTCTTTTGAATATATTCTTCACAATTGCTGTTTTCCAAGTGGTTGGAATCCCATAGGTCTGCCAACATATATTAATTAGATGAAGTATTCGTAGTTTGCACAATATTCCACTATATTTGATTAACTCCATATTTATATTATCTAATCCTGTTGCTTTCCTATTCTTAGTGGTTTTCAAAGCCATTTCTAATTCATTTATGTCTATTACATCAATATTTTCCACTTTTATTTCTTCCTTATTGTTCTCTTTTCCTTCAATTTCCTCCTTTTTTCAAAGTTTTTCATAATGTTGGATCCATTCTTGTTCTGGGATTATATTCAATCTGGCAGAATATTTCTCAGTCTGATTTAGATGTTTCACTAATTTATAACCTATTTCTTGTCTTCCGTACATATCATGTTCTACTGAGCTTATAAATTTATCCCATGACTCCTGATGGGCTTTTCTTATAATGCTTTTAGCAATTCTCCTTTTCATTTTATATTCTTCATAAGATTCTTCTGTTTTCAGTCGTAAGTATGTATGACATGCTTTTTGTTTTTCATTCACTGCATTTTGTATATTCGCATTCCAAGTTCTCAAGCCCTTCCTATTTCTTATTCTATTTTTCTCTCCTAATATCTCATTTGCTGTTTTATGTATTACATTTCATATATTTTCCCATTCAATATTTATATCTTCTGACGCCGCTATCTCTGATATATATTTATTCATTCTGCTTTCATAATGTTGTCTAATACTTTGATCTTGTAATAAATATACTTTATATAATTCTTCTTGGTTTGTTTTGTTCTTTATGTTATTTTTCCGCCATTTAGCTATTATGTTTATTTTGCTTATCACGAGATAGTGATCAGAGTATATATCGCTGCCTCTATGTACTCTCACATCTTTTACCAAGGCTCCTAGCTTGTTGTTTTCGATTAAATAGTCAATTATTGATCTTGAGTTATATCCACGTCTTGTATATTTATGTATGTCCTTTTTTCGGAAATAGGTATTCATTATTTTTAATTGATTATAGGCTGAAAACTGTCTCAAATCCTGTCCATTTTCATTTATATAAATAAAGTTACTTTTTTAAAAAATAAAAACACAGTTCGGAATAAATAGTCCATGTTAGTTGAACTTGTCCATTAGTAGACCTACTGTTCTCTATTTTGTAGCCGAAAGTACTTTGAATACTGATTTGCTGGTGACGTTAGGCGTGGATGATCTGGACAGCGGTGTGGAAATATGTCTCAAGTTTCAGCTCCACAAACTTTTCCTGAGGCTTCCGTGACGAGATTTACACAGCATTCCAACAATATGCGTGTGAACTTGGAAATTGCTTGAAAGTAATGTTCCAGTCAGGGATTGAGTCACTGTCTCTGAGCGATTTGATCTCGTCGTTACTTATTTCTGCTAACAATGGGGAGAAGATAATTCACAGTCCATTCAGTTGATCATTTCTGAGTATTCTTGCGCATTTGGTGGCGTCAATGTTCTTATGGTTTTCCTTCTTGCATCTATCGGTCTTGCCTTCAAAACTCTTCGAAATCCGAACTCTCTTATGTGCTTCCTATCATCTTGAGTCATTGCTAACAGCAAGTGTTCTGGGTGGGCGAAAAAACCATTCCGTTCAATCATAGGGTCGACAACTTCAAGCTTTTGACAAATACCAGGTAGATTGAATTGCTTCGTAAAGAAGTTTCGGGCCGTCTGTAAAGTGTTTACTTGTTTTGATAGTAAACCTCATTGGCATGTCAGATTTCAATATAAAAAAATTAGTTCTTGAAGTTCAGGCGAGGGCTTTCTTCACTTATGTACAATCCGAGAGTTCTATTTGCTTTTCTCAACAATCTCGAATGTGATATCGTACAGCCAAATCTATTTTACAGGTTCCTGATTTCATTGCCTTTGAAATATCAATCAACTATTGCTGATATTTACTAAACACGTTTATGTCTAACTGTGGGAATAGAATCAATACTCTGACAGTTATTTATCAAATAGAAAAACGCGTAGAAATATAACTTTTCATTATTCTGGCAAACTTTTGGGCTTATGCGCGACCGGAATATATCAACTGATCTGAACCAAACTAAAACAGAATATTTTTAGACTCTATTTGAAGACGTTACAAACCTTTTCATTACAAAAACATCTATTTAAAAAAATTAAGAAATAATTGAAAAATTGAGTTTGTTTTTTCATATTTTGTCAAACATTGGAGCCTTTGCGCGACCGGAAGATGTCAAGCGATTTATATATTTTTTTTTTCTTCTTTTTTTGTCTATCTAATTCGCAAGTTTTCCGCACTATTACAACTTCAAAATAAAGAAATAGTTTTTTCGGCCCACTCTAGTATGTATGTATGTATTCGTTCAATTTGAATTGTATTCATCTGCTAGAGTGAAACGTAACAAGATTGAACAAAATTTGATATAAGGAAATAAAATCGGCTGGAGCAGGAACGTCCGTTCCTTTACACATTTTAAAATGTATTATTATCATGTAACCATTGTAAAAATTATAAATAAATAAGTTTAGTCACATTCTTCAGAAAATATGCCTTGCACAAGTTTTGCTCAATATTTTCTTTGGGTGAGATGTAATTAAACATGCGTTAAATGCGTGAAAATTTCATAAATTGTTTTCCAATGCCACTAGGTTGTCTTACGAAATTTCTTCCATTCTCTCCCCGGATAACGGAGTTATTGTACCACGCTTATTATGGAAGAGGGCATGAAAGACGGAGTTGCGTTACTTCAAGATACGTATATTGATAAATGATAACGGAGTACCAGGAGAATCGTTTAAATGCATAGAAATTCCTGTGATCTGACTGGGAATCGAATCAGGTACCTCATGCACCTAGTCAGAAGCTCTGATCACCAAGCTGACCTTTCATAAATTACAATTTTAATAATCATTAAATGGAAATAATAATATTGGTACTTTCATGTATTTGAACCAGTATGACATTGAGCCCGGATATATGGTTGAGGTGTTTAGAAAAAGGAAGTTTGAATACATCTCAACTTACTCCTCCGACGGACATTAAAGATTCGAAACCTAGCCCTCCGAAAGGGGTATTGGTGGTGGGCCATACCGGAATTTTTCGTTTTTTTCAGGGTTCTCACGTTTCTGGAATTTCATCTTACCAACACTCTCCATTACTCTTCCTTCTCCTTAACGTAATTTCCTTTCAAATTCATGAATTCATTACATATCACCCTTGACCTCTTCTCATGATAGGAAAAATAGTATGGTTGGCAATCCACATGTATTGAAAGTACGTGGCTGTGGGGATCTAGTGTTTTTTTTTTACCCCAACTTATTTTCCTCCCTTATCTACTGCTCAAACACTGTTCAAGTTTTCGGTTTAAAACCAACACCCCAGGAGACGGTGTTGGGGTCACAATTTCGGTGAAATTGCTAAGCTTCGTAGTACGTCAGGACGCTCATCTCTGATGACCTCACAGTTCGTCACGGGCTCCTCGAGCCTGACCGGGAGGACTGTTTTGCTTGGAAGCATCGCAGTTCTACCGACCATCCCCCTGTTCTACCTCCAGGGATGCATCCTGCAGCCGTTTTGGGGACAGGCTAGGCTTGACCCACCAAGCCCAGCAGTGTGAGACTTTAGTACATCCAGGTGCTCATCTCCTGGCGTCCCCTCAGTTGGTCCACGATCCCGTAGACTGAACCGGGAGTCAGCGCAGTCGCTTCCATTCTGCGCTAATCGGTCCGTGACATGATCTACCTCCCAGGGACGTGTCCTGCCGCCGCGCCGTTGTGGGCCAACATGGTGTTCACATGAGTGCTGCATAATGCATGACTCCAAACATGAACAATAAAAAGGTCAGAAAGGTCCAACAGCACCGCGGCCAAGCCAAAAGTGGCGACAGTAGACTTTTATTCCCTAATATCCTTAATACTGGGATAGTGTGTTAGATCTTCGTTGTGCTCAGGGCAGTTTGCCTTTTTTATTTTTACATGATATTTTCAACCCCTGTTTTGCCATGGGCATTTGACGGGATATTTACAGTTATTTACAAACATTTTGTCTTGCTGCAATTTGAGTATATTCTTTAAATGTGCGGAAGAAGTTGCTGATGAGGTTTGTCACTTCGATGGTGTTGATGTGAAGCATTTGTGGCAGTGTTTGGGTTAAGAGATTAGGAGGCCGGTCTCTCGAGTACAGTGAACATTCTGTCAAAAGATGTATTGCTGTCTATGGTGGAATTTCTGGGCAGTTCGTAGGGGAAATGGTGACGTTTTGATCCAGTGAAGATATGTATGTATACCCGTCCTGTTTGAATAACAAAGTAAACAACTAAGTGAAATACTGCCAGGTTGAACGTTCAAGATGCTAATAATTCTAATGGACCAAACACTGAAAGATAAAGGACAGAAGATTTTTTATTTAAATCAGAAATTGTTTTGAATCCTGCCGATGATGGGACAAGTCCCGAAAGCGCTACTGTTAAATAATGAATTAAGTTGAGGAGACGGACCTTTCAGGTGAACATTCCATAATTTTATATTAATTTTGATATGGTTATCCCATAATATTTCATTCAGAGCAGATATTACATATTTTCCTGAGTTTATCTTTATTCTTATTTCCTTTTCCTACTTCCCATCTTCTGTAAATTTACTCCAAAATATTTGTATTCCTCGTTGTGTTTAATTACCCCCATTTCATCTTCCTGTATCGACTCTTGATGAATGTCTCCTATGGCCATATACTTTTTTTTTTTTTTCATATTCTCCTTTTGTCCCCATTTATTATATTCTTGATTCAATTTTCGGGTAATACAATGTCTTCTTATTCTTGTGCCAAAATAAGTTGATCATCCGCAAATTGTAGGGAATATATTGTTGATTCGTCATCTATTGGAGTTCCTATAGTAGGCTATGTATTTATGCTTAAGATTTACTCTTACTTCTGCAAAAGGTACTTTAACCAGTGTTGTTAATATTTGGATCACTTGGTTCAAAAGATAAATATGTAACCCATTCTAAATGAACATTTACTATTTATTCTTCTTCTTCTTCTTCTTCCTTCCAAGTATTAGGCCAAGGCCTGTTACGATCCTATACAACATTTTCCCTCCAGCGTTTCATAGGACGGCCCAGTGATTTTTCATGCTTTGGTCGTCATTAGTTTGGTCCTTCCGGGAAATTCTCGTATAGGACTTGAAAGCATAATAATAGTCCCTTCGATTGGTTGCTGGCCAAAGGAAGGCAAGACCAGTGATGGGGCTGCCATCTTATAGCCTCTGGTCAGGCATTTCTGGAGAAGAAAAGAAAATAAAGGAAAGAAGAAATGGAAGAAAGGAAAGACTCCCCAGCCCTCGGATGCCCTAATAGCTCCGGGGTCGAAAAAAAACAAGAGTTAACCAAGAGAGGTTAGATAGTAAAGTTAAAAGAGTGCAAAACACAAGTAAGTGGAAGAAATGTTTTGCTCAGCTTGGGCACCTTGTGGTCGCCATCCACATATCCCCTAGATGAGGACCCCTGAGGGATTTACTATTTATTACAATACTAATAATGAACGTTTACCTAAACTATACATTTATTACAACGTATCATTATATTTTATGGCATTTATTAACATTTGATATAGCTACAGTGAATCTTCAAGCTATTATTTACATGCATGGTGATTTTTCACCATTAACTAAGTAACTGGAAATATCGAACCCGTAGGTTCATGGTCATGCGGCCATTAGCTCTCCTTACATTCCTCTTCTGAGCTAAGTGTTTTACAATCATCCCCTGTATAACTACTTCCCTCATATCATGGTTAATGCTACTCTCCCACCTCATTCTTGGTCTACCAACTGGACGTTTTACCTCTGATTTTCCTACTAGAAGCTTCCATGTACCTCATTCATTCCCCATTCGTGCCACAAGTCCTGCCCATCGCAGTCTACGACACTTAACTGTTCTTATTATATATAGCTTCTTATATAGACCATGTAGCTTATTGTTATGTGGTCTTCTCCATCCACCTGTCTCTTCTTCTCTCCTTGGTCCAAAATGTTTCCTTTGCGTAATCTCCTTTCCTCCCTAAAACTGTGAGTCAATGTTTCGCAACCATATAATACAACTGGGAGAATAACAGTTTTATATTTGATGTTATACCTTGCATAAAACATTACGTCTTCACCTACCGTATAATGCTGTCTATTCTTTTACACAGCGAGACAGTTACGCT